>JBAIZL010000006.1:26017427-26264927 GCA_036971475.1 Prosapia bicincta | reverse complement strand
AGTTACCAAGTTACCATCCTCAGAGCGATAACATACAAAGACTAAGTCTTTGTATGTTATCCCTCTGAGGATGGTTACTTGGTAACTGAAATGTACATAGGGGTAAAATAAAGAAAGTTTGTGGTTAAGAGGTTTTTGTGTATTTATTATAATGAACTTGTTACTTATTACAATATAACTTGAGGTACAGACAAAACTAAACAATAGAAAACATTAATTAGTTCTTAGTTTAAAACTATTACGTTATCAACGCGAATTATCCACTACAAAACGTCAACACCTATCCGATGGAACTGGCCTAAATTTTTTAATTTGAAAAAACCATCTTCTCTCTTGTTGCGAAGCTAGTTTTGAAAAACATCAGTTTGTTAAATCAAAATCAGGAAGCAACGGGATTGAATGTCGGTGGAAATACCGAAAGTTTGCAACCCTATCGTTACATAGAACCCTACTTCGTGAAGTGATACAATCTAGAGGCGAAATTTCTTCGTTGAAAAGGAAACGTTTTTGTACAATAAACAGAAAACAAGTAATACCATAAATTTATAGTCAATCCCTACTTGTATGAACAAAGAAAAAAATTATTTTAGTTACTTTTTATTAAATATTTACAAATAATATAAATAATGTAACAATTAATGCGTTAAATCAGCTGTTTCACCACATAACCTACAACATAAAATCAGCCAAATGGGACAGAGTAACTATACTAAATACCTTGGCCCTTTTGTGAAAACGTTTCTCCCGTATAAAACTAAAATTAATTTATTAAATTTAATGAATGAATTATTATTGGGAAAACTATGCTAACGTCAAGTGTCATCCGATGCAAGTTTTTTAGAAAATATATTTGAACTTGAGTGGATGAATAAAAATTATATAACTAACGATTGAAAATGTGAAATATATATATATATATATATATATATATATATATATATATATATATATATATATATATATGAAGAATTAGGGAGAACTAATAATAAGAATTGAGTTAACAAGTTCAAAAAGTAACTTAAAACCAAAAGGATTTGTCACTCTAAAGAAAATCGTGTCCTTAAAAGGCAATAATCTAGCATTACTGTTTCAACGCAAGAACAATAACTGCTTGCAGACTCAGAGACAATCAATGGCGTCACATTTATCCAACTGTCTGAGAGGGAGGGGTGAATCATCTAGACGTGTTAAAAGGCATTTACTTTTAAACATAACCTACTGTTGTTCTTTAAAACGTTGTAAGGATTAAATTTGTTGAAAGATTAAAAATTTACATTATGACTCCTTGTGGTTGAATTAAAGAGGTAAAAGGCGCGATCTTGTAATGGATCTAGCCTTCATAAATATGGCGTCACTGACCGTATTATTTATGGAGAACATTAAAGATACAACAAGCTATTAGGGTCAACTGTAGGTGGGTGTAAATGCATACAGACTGACGTCCGTGGATCTCCAAACACTATTGTCTTTATCATGCACACATACGCACACACACACACAGACACACACCGGGTTTTTATACATACACATAGATCACTTCTAGCATATCCCGGCCTCGTTTCGACCCTGAGTTATAATCGATCATTAACATCATATTTACGGACGAGTTGGCTGCAAATTCGTTTCAATATCCCGCTTCCATAATCAATGCCACCGAACTTCCCCGCTTTTGCAAGACTGTCAATTATTAATTTCATATCTAATTAAAACTTTATATCACGAGTTGGCAATGAAAGGCCTGATTGGTAAAGAGAAAGCTGCATGTGAAACTTGGTTGGTTGTTATATAATATCTCAAATATATATATACATACAGTTATTTCAAGCTAAACCTTTTCTCTGATGAACATTATCAGCACGTTTAAAACAGGACTCTGATGTAGGCCTAGATAAAAAAAACTATTCCATACTAAATAAACTTATTAAATTGCTGATAATGTTCATCAGCGAAAAGTTTCAGTTTGAATTAAATGTATAAAATGAAATAAAATACAGCAATGTTTTTTTTGAAAGTGATCAATTATTTAAATATATATATATATATATATATATATATATATATATATATTAAATATGGTGATATATTTTCTTGTAATATCGTTAATAAATTAAAAATATTTCAAAAACAATATATATAAATATATATATTCATTAAAAGTATTCTTGTTTTTGAATATTTTTAATTTATTAATTACATATATATATATATAGTACGAAAATACATGTTCTTCTTAAATATATATATATATATATATATATATATATATATATATATATATATATATATATATATATAGAAATATTAAATATGGAGATATGTTTTCTTGTAATATAGTTAATGAATTAAAAATATTTCAAAAACAAGAATACATATATTATTCAAAGCTTTTCGCCGATAAATCGTACCGGGATCTTCAGGAAAAATAATTATGTAACAAACATATTTTGAAATAGTTTTAATTTATTAATTATATATATATATATATATATATATATATATATATATATATAAGATTATTTCAACTACAAGATTATATTTATTTGAAAAAAACATACAGTTCAAAGTTTTTCGTGAACTAATAGTTGGCATTTTAAGTAGAATCTGTAACTTATGGCAATTTCGGTTTTACGGATTTTCAAAAAATATGTAAAAACTTCATTCCATCTTGACAGCTAAACTTCAACTGTCTGTTAATTTGATAAAATTAAAAATATATATTGATGAAAAATCTAAGATTCTATGTAAGTTCATACATTTTTGTTAGTGAAATGTTTGTATCAAAATAAAAAACTTTTAGTTTTGTATCCAAATAAAGTTCAGTATCTCATTATAACGGGCTAATTGGGGATGTTTGTTGTTCGTATTATTGCAAGTCCGTTATAAAGCAAAACGAATGGTATGTTAAAGTGTATAGAATGCAAATGGAATCGGAAACACTGTAAAACTTTAATAGAAAGAAATAAACGTATTAAAAACATGGGTAAGGGTTTCAATTAACACATTCCCAGCATCTAACGTAAAGTTCAATGGCAGTGCTAACATACAGGTATGTTTCTGTTTATCTTAGCCTGCACGTCTTGAGATTATTATTGAAAGAGTTTTAATTTTGTTTTTTGGAACAGAAGTCTCGTTTCACGCCAGTAGCCTCGTGGATAAGGCAGGGTATATATACTAATCATTTGTCAGCGTGGATAAGTCATTTTTATATATATTACTGAAATGTTTACATTTCTTACAGTTCTTTTGTATCATTTTTATGGGATGGCGCTTGACAGAAGAAATAATCCACCGTGTCAGCAGCTATTTAAACGTCGTGCCAGTGCAATGGCGCCGGGAGAATTATGACGTGGTCTATCTTCAATATACAGTCCGTTATAAGCGGGGTTCGGTTTTATAGGATCCGTTAAAATGAGGTTCTACTATACTTAATAAGAAATTTTATTGCAATATACCAAAATTCTATGCATACATGTATTAATATAAAATAAGTATTATTGTGTATTAATGAAAAAAATTAGAGAAATACAAATACAAGAATAATTTATTGAATCATAAAGTTCAAAGCTTTTCGTTGGCAAACACTAGCAACATCTACAGGAATAATAAAGAAGTGTTGTCGTCATAAATGCAAGTGGTAGTTGAAACTAACAAACAGTGTTGCCTAATCTATCACAGTATCGAATTATTTTATCTGTATCTGTTCAGTTATCAATTTCTTATTAATAGAAATTAACCAAGGCCTAAGAATGAATATCTATGAAGCTTTAGAAATATATAAATATAATATCAATAACAAATTGGTAAATGCACAGATATAGATAAAATCAATACTATATTCAATGTATGTAATGTCAAGGCAGCAAATTAATAAATTTGACAATCTTGTGATAGATTAGGCAACACTGTTTGATAGATTTAACTAACACTTGTGTGTATGACTATAACACTTCTTTATTATTCTTGATGATGTTGCTACTGTTTGTCAACGAAAAGCTTTGAATTATATGATTAAATAAATTATTCTTGTATTTGTATTTCTCTTATTTTTTAAGTATATAAATATAAATGTATATATATATATATATATATATTAAATATGGCGATATATTTTCTTGTAATATAGTTAATAAATTTAAAATATTTCAAAAACAAGAATACTTTTAATGAATATATTTATTCAAAGCTTATCGCCGATAAAATAGTACCAGTATCTTCAGGAAAATAATTACCTAATACAAAAAAAATCTATAGGATTTTTTTATTAGGTAATTATTTTCCTGAATATGCTGGTACTATTTTATCGGCAAAAAGCTTTGAATAAATATATTCATTAAAAGTATTCTTGTTTTTGAAATATTTTAAATTTATTATATATATATATGAAGTTAATATATTACTATTGTAAGTAATTTTATCCACCATTAAGTGCAATAATTTTACCTTGAGTGATGAGGCACCTTTCGGTCACTTGACCATTGTCAAATCACTGATATTTTTCTGGTGTAGATGTTCGGTCCGTGATATTGGTATTTGTTGACGTTACACGCACTTTCTCTTGATCTGTGTGTATGATGTTTTATATAGTATGTCTTCTGTATAAGTTGTTTGTAGATTCATTAAACTGTTGTGTATGTTTTTATAAATGTGGTATTTTTCTAGTGAGTTTAGTTCTATTGGGTTATTATTTATTTCTAGTATGGTTAGGTTATTTTCGTAATTTGTTATTTCATGTTTATGTGATATTAGGTGTGCTGCAACATTTGATACTTTTGAATTTTTGTTTTTGAATGCTCTATAATGTTCTTCAAATCTTATTTTAAATGATCTGGTTGTTTTTCCTATGTAAAATGCGTTACAGTTGTTGCATGTAATTTTGTAAATTCCTGATAGGTTATGTTTTTCTGAATTTGTTTTGTGGTTTGTGTTATTAAGATATTTTATTATTTTGTTGTTTGGTTTGTATGTTGGAGTGTAGTATTCTTTGTTGTACCCTAGTATCCCAATAGAAGAAACCATAGAAATAATAAAAAACAAACTAATACACAATAACGAAAAAAGAAACATAATAGATAGTATCATTACGCTAACCAAACACATATGTAACCAAAATTACTTCCAATTTAACAATAAATATTATAAACAAACAACTGGACTCCCCATGGGTTCACCCATATCATCTGTCATGTCAGAAATATATTTACAACACTTTGAACAAATAATAATTAAACCTATACTAAACACACACAATATTTCACTATGGACAAGGTATGTAGACGATATACTTGTAATATACCAACCTACCATTCACAATGAACACATCATAATATTAAACAAACTAAATACATACAACGAAAACATACAATTCACCGTTGAAACAGAAACAAATAGAACAATCAACTATCTCAACATCACTTTAAATATAAATGATAATAAAATAGAAACTACAGTATACAGGAAACCTACTTCCAACAACACCACAATACACTACAAATCTAACCACCCCTGGACACACAAAATTAACACTTACAGTAACATGATAAATAAAGCAATAAAATACACACAGGATAACAAACAAAAATTAAATGAAGAATTAGATAACATTACAAAAATAGCAATAGAAAATGGATACAACAAACACATTATAAAAAATATATACAATAAATTCACAAAAAATCTAACCTCAACACAACACTACAACCGGAACACAAAAATAATGAAAATAAAAAATCTACCTAAAATATAAATACACCAATAACAAAATAGAAAAAATAACAAATAATACAACAAAGAATACTACACTCCAACATACAAACCAAACAACAAAATAATAAAATATCTTAATAACACAAACCACAAAACAAATTCAGAAAAACATAACCTATCAGGAATTTACAAAATTACATGCAACAACTGTAACGCATTTTACATAGGAAAAACAACCAGATCATTTAAAATAAGATTTGAAGAACATTATAGAGCATTCAAAACAAAAATTCAAAAGTATCAAATGTTGCAGCACACCTAATATCACATAAACATGAAATAACAAATTACGAAAATAACCTAACCATACTAGAAATAAATAATAACCCAATAGAACTAAACTCACTAGAAAAATACCACATTTATAAAAACCTACACAACAGTTTAATGAATCTACAAACAACATATACAGAAGACATACTATATAAAACATCATACACACAGATCAAGAGAAAGTGCGTGTAACGTCAACAAATACCAATATCACGGACCGAACATCTACACCAGAAAAATATCAGTGATTTGACAATGGTCAAGTGACCGAAAGGTGCCTCATCACTCAAGGTAAAATTATTGCACTTAATGGTGGATAAAATTACTTACAATAGTAATATATTAACTTCATAAAGTCAGTGCAACGGAAAAACAATAGATAACGTAAAATATCAAGAATATATATATATATATATATATATATATATATATGTATATACAGTAAACTCCCTATTATCCGTGGAATAGGGTGGCCCGGCAACGCAGGATAACGAATTCCCCGGATAATCCGCTATGAACAAAGAATACGCAAAACTATCGATAATTATACCATAAGTTACACAAATAATGACCCCGGTTAGTGCAATTCACAAATATTTTTCAGAGGATAAAATAAATACAGAAAATAATTTAAAATGTAGATGTATTTGACGGATTATAACATGTACATTTGATGCTCTGTACAATGCTCTGTCACTTTCGTCTGTTTTTTTTTTTGTGAGCATTGATTTAGCTTTAATATGCGATCTACGTTTCTTGAGAACCATTTTGTCGTAGAGTGACTACTTGTGTCACGTGTGTCACAAAGCCATAAAGATCGATAATGTATATGACAGACATGGATAATGCATATGTCACGTCCTAGACTATTTATAGCCGAGATTAGCTCACATTTGTTTACAATCTTATGATACACATTAGGTTTTCGGGCGTCCAAGCATTTTGCCATTGTCTCCTATATACAGTAGTCTGCTCGCCCCTTTTATTTCGTTGGTCCGCGTCGGGATGCTTCCCATTATATACAAAAATTAGTACATACATATTTACATATCTATTCCCTTCATCTTAACTTCTATTAAGCCTTATATGTATTTACGTCGTAATTCACCGTTTGGAAATTTAAACAGATAAATCTGACGAATAAAAATTGGAAATTTGTGAAACAATGGCAGACCCCGGATAATCCGCAAACCGGTTAATCCGCCCACGGATAATCGGGAGTTTACTCTATATATAATAAACATCAGGAGCTTCGTAAACTGGCAACAGCTAAAATAAATTTGTATTTTAATAAATAAATATATATATATATATATATAACAGGATAAAAAAATTTTATGTATATATAACAGTGCATAAAGAAATTGACTTTTCAAAAAAAAGTATTTGCAACCGTAGTAAAATATATAATTTTATTGTGTCGATCAGAACAGTACAATGAAGAACCTACTTATTCAGTCTGAATTTAAATTTTAGATCCCTCATTCGTGAATAATAATTTTTTTTGCGTACACTTTAAGTAAATATTTCGCTTATTGACAATATATTTCGGAATTGTTTCCCCATGTTAACAGTTTATCTTTCATGGGCCTTGTAACACTTCCCCTCAATTAAAAAGTACCACACGTCAGATACGGTTATGTGTCTCTGACTTATCCGTAAGTGAAGTTAAGCTTGAAGATTTGCATGTATTGAGAATTAACAATTACAAATAGTTTTTACGGTGCTGTAGGAAGGCGCTCCAATACCATTTAAGGAATTAAATTCATTTGTGCACTTTTGTGTCAGGTCACATCGAAAGTTATGAAAAAATATTACACGATTTAATTCCATTTCCATCTAAAATAAATCTTTCAACCTGGTGTCAATAACACTAACAACAATGAAATAACAAAGTGTTTTGATTGAGGTTATGTTTAACAATGGGAACGTTGCACTGGAAACGTCAGCTGGTGCGTAGCAACAATCAGTGTTTCCAAGGTCAGAAACATAAATAGCTAGCTATCGTACAACTTGGAAAAATTCCGAACCAAATCATACTGTATTTACTAAGCAACGTACAATAACTAAGCGTTAAGGTTAAACTGATGGTCTCCAAAGGGCCAAAGTTCAACGCCGATCCTTCGTAAACGTTGAAAGTCTTAAAGCTTAATTTTAGTTATAGTAATAACTCCATAAAATTATTTTTTTTAATTTTTAAAACAGAATTAAAGTCTTCTCAATTTATGGCCGTCCATATCTAATGAGAATGGCGTTAGTATATATTACTACATAATTTTATTGGTGATAAACAAGTCATATAAAACATAATAAGTCAATTCCTACTAAGGTCAACAAAGAAAAATTTTATCTCAGTTACTTTTTATTTTATAATTACAAATAATTTAAAATTGTATATACATTTGAAAATATCACATTATTAAGTGGGAAAATGTGAAAGCGAATTTCGTTTTCCATTTCCTTCTCTATACAGTTTATGGTGGTATTTTTTCTTTTTTTTACTATTATTTTTGTTTGTTACTATTTATTTGCTATTTTCGTTTCTAATTTATATAATTAATGGTGGTCTATAATTTCTCCTTCGATCTATCTCTTGTAATGCTTCATTATTGCAATGAACATTTCTTTTATCATTTCATATACATCTTTAAAGATTAGATTTTTAGCTATGAGAAAGCTGCTTATTGCCATTGTGCTGGATTACAAGCATGTAGTCATTCAATTCAAATCATTAACTTTTTTAAATATTAATTAATGAATAAATATTTGAAAAAAAAACTGTATTAACATCAATTGTCATCCACTACAGATTAAAACAAATTGGAGTTGAACGTGATTGGATGAATAAAACTGTATTTTATTAGCGATTGAAAATGTGTACAATATATATAAGGAGAGTGTAAGCTAATACAAGGAATTCAGAAAGGAAATACAAATCCGTTCACCAAAGTTATACAGTAGTAAAGAAATGAAACAAAGAAGGGAAACGTTTCGGGGTTGTCGGCAGAAAGCCACACCCAGCTGTTAGTTAATTACTGAAACCGAGGTCACCCACGGGGGTTAATGCATCCTGACTGTACTGTATCACGCATTACTATAATAGTGGCATTATAATGGCTTAATTAACACAACAACCAATTTAATCCTATTCACTCAGTAATGTGTTTTGTTCTGTAGACACACAAACTAATTCCGAATATGTATAAATAAAATTCAAGTATTAGTTTTGATCCTAATGTAAGATGCCAATATACATGCCAATGTAGACTCATATAGGCTGTATAGTCTGAAATATATTTTTTGCTTTTGCAAGAATTTAATCCGTGTACTTTCCTTGTACGATGGATGATATACACGATGTAATGTAGTAAGAGCAGTTTACTCAGGAGAAACTGAAATGAAAGCTGTTTAATCAGGAAAACCTGAAGTGATAGCGGTTTACTCAGGAGAAACTGAGTAAAAGCTGTTGAATAGAGCTAACATGTAGGGGAAAAGAATATTCAGGGGAAGCTGTAAATAAATACTGTTTACTCAGGAGAAGTTGTATTGAAAGCTGTTTACTGAAGAAAATCTGATGTAAAAGCTGTTTACTCAGGAGAAACTGAAGTGAAAGCTGTTGACCAGCAAGAAGCTGTAGGAGGGAAAATATTTATAGTTGTAAATTAAAGCTGTTTATTTAGGCGAAACTAAAATGAAAGCTGTTGACTAGCATTAAGCTGTAAGGCAAAAGAATATTCAGGGGAAGCTGTAAACAAAAACTGTTTACTCAGGAGAAACTGAAGTGAAAGCTGTTGACTAGCAAGAAGCTGTAGGAGAAAAAACATTTAGGGGAAGCTGTAAGTAAAAACTGTTTACTCAGGAGAAGATGTAGTGGTAACATTTCACTAAGGTTTGGATGTAGTGAAAGGTATATACTTAGTGAAATAAAAAAATATCCAAAATGAATTCGAATCTAGACGCATTAAGTTTAACGGATGATAAATTACTGGTGCTGGGCGTTGACTATTGGGTAGGGCTAGCAACGCCTTTCCCACGAAGTCTGATAAAAACAATTTAGCGAAACCGGAATATAAACTGCCAAACTTTAAATGACGATAGAAGGATAGCAGAACGTCGACGGGTGATACAATGGGACATGGTTTTTTGTGAACTGTAAGGTCTTGAAGTAAGATAATAGGTCTAATGGTTTCCCGATTTCAAAACATATTATTGTTCATCTAGGCCATGCAAATCTGTGGTTCCAGAAAGCGATTAAAATATATCGAAAATTAGTCTGTTTAAATGTAAACAAACCTAAACCTATGTCTTTGTAAATGTAACTTCACTTATATCAAAGGTGTTTTACCTTTTTTATAAAAGTATATTGACTATTTGGTTGTGTATATTTTACTTTAATGCCCATTTAGATAGTTAACAAATATATTTTAACAAAACTTAATCACTCTTTTAATCTCCATTTTAATTGTCCAACGGCTATACACTGGAAGTTATAGTAGGCAATTAACGTACTTCATAATTCAGCCTTGCATTAGAATAACTGTAGTTTTCATTCAAAACTAAAGAGAACTCTCATTTATAGATCAATGTTTTAAACCTTTAGCAAAACACTGAGTTAGAGAATTAATTAACTGTGACAGCATTCAGTGTTTCCTGTCATTTAATTTCACTCGCACGTGAAAATATAAGATCGGTTTTTATTAAACAATATTATTAATTCATTAAAAAATATTAATCGTCAATATCGTTTATTAAATAGTGTTATATATGATTAAATTATATAATAAATATTTTTATATTATTTATTAAAAATTAATATGTGTTACTAATTCATATAATAAATATTATTAAATCATTAATTAAATTTAGGAAATCTCTTAATAAATATTATTAAAATATATTAAATATTATTAAAACAACTTAAAAAATTAATTTAAAAAATTTAATCATATAATAAATATTAATAAATCATTTAATAGAATTTACTACATCATTTCAAAAATATTAGTTTATTATTTAATAAGCATTATTAAACGATTCATTTATTATTTTTAAATCATTTAGTAAATATTAAGAAATCCTTTGTATAAGTAAATCATTAAAAAAAAAAATTGGTTAACCATTTAATAATAACTATTTAATCTTTTAATAAATATTAGTAAATCATTTAATATATATTAATAAATCTTTTAATAAATTGTATTAAACCATTTATTAAAAATAATTAAATAATTTTAAAAATATTAGTAAATTATTTAATAAAAAAGAATAAAATCATAAAATAAGTATTAAGGTATCATTATTTTAAGAAATAATAAATAATTAAATAAGTGATAGTAAATCATTTAATAGATATTATTAAATCATTTGATAATTATAATAAATCATTTATTAAAAATTAATAAATAGTTTATTAAATAAGTTCAACTATTTAATAAATATTATTAAATCATTTAATAAATGTCAATAATCATTTAATATATAATTAAATAATTAAAGAACTATTTACTGTCTCAGCAGTTCAGTTCTTCATATAAATTAGTTTTACGCGTTAATAAACCATTTACATAACATTTTAACATCACAATATTAGTTCTTCCTAACAATTAGATTCACTTGTACATATAAATCCTATATTTTAAATAGTTCGGTAAGCTAAATGCCGACCAATAATTTCAAGAAACCACTCAAATATCCAGTTATCCCTCTCAACAGTTTAGTTCTTCCTATATTAGTTTTACTTGTTCTCAAGTATATTTCAAATAATCCGGCCTAGAGACGTCACGACGTATTGCCGTTGTACGTAATTGGTTTTACGCTTTTAATGAACCACTTAACGACAAAGACTCAGTCGCTTCGTACAACGATCATCTTCTGAATCAATTGGTTTTATATTTATAGAAACAGTTTTGTAAAGCTGGGTAATTCACACTGTCGTCCTTCCATTTTACGCTGTTAAATAAACAGATTTATCTAATGACTAGTACTTAGATAACCCTCAGCATCTCGGATTCATTGAATTTCCTCTAAGTATATATATTTCATATTTTAATGGCTCCGGTCAGTTGTTTCAGCATTAGATTGATGCCCCGGGCAGCTAGTGTTACAATTAATGTACATTTAGAGCCTTAATGAGGTTTAGCTACCAGAACCTTCACGGAAGCTCTAATATTAATCTAAATCATAAACATAGAGTATCTATTATACCCAATGTCCCTAGCAACTGTTGATACAAACAAGTACAGTAATATAAACAAAAACTATTCAAAGTCAATTCCTACATAGGCCAAGAAAACTTTGGTACTTCTGTATTATACAGAGGGCACATTTTTAGAGGTTATTTTGCAGGGGACGTAAGAACACTAAATATTCATACAGGATGGACTTTATTTCACTCACTGTGAAAATTACTCGTCATTATGACGATCGGTTCTTGTTTTCTGCCTCTAAAAAGAAACGATGTTAGCGGGAATTGAGTTGAACGCATCGCCGCCAGCCGCGGTCACTGCCAATCGCTACAAATATATTCCGGAGGTACCTCGATGCCTCTTGTTCATCTATTTAGCACTTCCCCACATCCGAACAGGGAAGTAATAGTAACATATTTATGATAACATAACCTAACCTAACCGCCGCAACGCGCGGTATAATAGTGACCTCCGTATAATACGTAGGTACCCCAATCATTTTAGTTACTCTTTATTAAATAATTACAATTTATATAAACAAAGCAACACACCCTACGCGTTAAAAAAGCTGTTCTTCCACATAACCTATAACATAACATCAGCTATTTTATAAAATAATATGTTATCATTTAATTCACTTTGCGGTGACTGATGCAGAACCTGAGCCTGTAACGTAGGCCTATATGCTGTAAGTTATGCGTTTCAGAAATAGCGTGACGCGAAAACAATGATTTAACCCCATGTTTTGTTCACCGGAAGACTCGGAACCAAACCTAAAAGCTGTATTTCTAACAGACTGCCAAGCTGCAATAATTGCACTCTCAAACAGCAAGTACAGTGATTGCATTAAAACAACTGCATGCCAATTGAGACTCTCCGACTTAATAGAAGGTGGCTGGACCTTACACCTACAGTGGATCCCAAGGCATGTTGGTGTGGAAGGGAACGAAAAGGCCGATGTTCTCGCTAAAAATGGCACTGTTCTCCAGCAACCACCGTGCACTCATCTTACTCTTCTGCAAAGACCGCAATCAACCAAGAGGTAAACAACTGGTCTAGAACACGCAACAGCCAAGCCAGCATAGGAAGGAATTGGGCTAAGCTGATGGACTCTCCCATACCCCGAAACTTGCCTAGAGACGTAATAATAGCTGTGTTCAGAACCACCACTGGCCACGACCACCTGGAAGCCCATCTAAACCAGTTAAGCGCAGACGCGGCCTGTATGCTGTGCCAACATCCCAGGATGGACACAGCCCACCTACCCCAGTGTACGGCCCTAGCAGCCAACTCAGTGGATGAAGAAGAAGACAACTACAGGGAGATTTCCCGCCTCTACTGTCCAGCGAGCCGCCAAATGGCTAACCTGCCAAGGGTGGGCATTGGCTAGTAAGTGTTTTATTCACCACGCATATAGAAGTTATTACTTCAAAAATGTATTTGATCTTGATGGATGAATAGAAAGTATTTTACTAACGATTACAATTTTGAACAAGATAAATAGGGAGAGAGTGAACTGATACCAGGAATCGAAAAAGAAGTTTAACAAGTACAAATAAACACCACTGAATCGACTAATACTACGGGGAAAAGTTGCTCTACGCTTGTGACGAAATAAATGGGACGGGCAGTGTGAAATAGTTTCTGTTGTATGCAGATTAGGTAGTCCTGCTGAATTATTGATGACCGCACACCTTCGCTGAAGTAAGGTTTATTTTTAATATGTTATAAAAGTTTCCACGATGCGTAGGAAGACAAGATTGTTGTCATCACTGAATTTAGTCCTAATCAGCTGATTCTTTCATAAGGTATTCACACACCTAAAGCACCCAAAGAGCTAGCTTGTAATGTTGAAATGTATCTTTAATGCTTTCAGAAACCCTCGTTCTTACTGTGACCTTGTGCCGTTAATGTCACTAGCTAAAGGTTGTACATACACTGACCCTACTACTACAACTTATTTTAGAAAAATGTTTTTAATTATACGTCAATTCCTACTTAGGTCAACTAAGGAAAATTTGATTTTAGTAACTTTTTATTAAATAATTACAATAAATATGTGTATACATAAAACAGAATCGTAGTATTAAGTAGCAAAATACGAAGCGAAATTAATTAATTAATGAATTAATATTGGACAAAAGTTGTATTAACATCAAGTGTCATCCACTAGAAGTTTAAAAAGATGTATTTGAACTTGAGTGGGTGAATAAAAATTCTTTTATTAACGATTAAAAATTTGACCAAAGTATATGAATAATATACTTAGTATAATACAAAGTATTCAAAACATGTATTTAAACTTTAGTGGATAAGTAAAAAGGTATTTCTCTAACGATTGAACAACATATATAAATATGTATAGTGAGAGGGTGAACTAAAAGTAGGAATTAAAATAAATTGAATTAATTAATTAAAATTTGAAAAAACTGTATTAATATCGTATCGTCCACTACAAGTTTAAACAAATGTATTTAAACTTGAGTGGATGAGTAAAAAGTATTTCATTAACGATTGAACAAGATATATAAATATGTGTAGGGAGAGTGTGAACTTAAAGTAGGAATTGAAATCAATTTGATTAATGAATTAAAATTTGAACAATCTGTATTTACATCAAGTGTCGTCCATTAAAAAATGTATTTAAACTTGAGTGGATGAGTAAAAAGTATTTCATTAACGATTGAACAAGATATATAAATATGTGTAGGGAGAGTGTGAACTTAAAGTAGGAATTGAAATAAATTGAATTAAATAATTAAAATTTGAAAAATCTGTACTAACATCAAGTGTCGTTCACTATAAGTTTAAGCAAATGAATTTAAACTTGAATGAATGAGTAAAAGGTATTTCATTAACGATTGAAAATTTGAACAGGGTATAAATAGGGAGTGTTGACTAATAGAAGAAATTGAAGAAAACTATCGCCGCTTTGACGCAGGACTGTATACGCATTCTGTTTTGTTTATGTTATTTAAATTTTTAGCTCTTATTCTGTCTTTATTATATCTTTTATTTTAGTAATTTTTTTCACTGTTTGTACCAAAAGCTTTGCTCACTCAACTTAGTGCTGGCGTTGGTCAATTAACACCAGTGGCTTTCGTAAGAGTTTTAGGTAATCTGTTAATCCTACCGTGACATTTCCACTTGAACTAATCAGATGGGGTATCGAGGTACTGAAGGCTCTACTGGTGTCGAGTAGTTCTGGAAAAGGGGAGGGCCTTACAGAAAGGTCGCAATACTCTTGCATACTGTTACCACAGCTCGTAGCACCTAACCTCTCGACTCGGGACTGACGCTATATTTTGAGTTGGAGTAGAATAGGAATAGGTAGGGTAGGGATGCGGTGTTGTCAGATCGAACGCTGTGACAGTCAACCCACCATTGTCAGCGGCTAATACCGCCAAGAGTAGCTAGTTGGTTAAATCATTCATTAACTTATAGATTTTTTACACATCCCCCCCCAAAAATCATTTTTTATTCTGAATTTCTAATCCTCTCTATTAGAACTGCCTTCATTGTTAATAAACTGTTTTTTTCGTATAATGAGTCGTGAAGTATCTCTCATAAATACCACTTAATTATTAACCGGAGTTAATTCGGAAATTGAAAAAAGTAATTAATTAATATATATTACATATAACAATTATTTAAATACTATCTTATATAATAAAACGCTCTTCATGCAGATAGGTTAGAAGTTTGAAGTGATTGTAGAAAGAAAAATTTAGTTTGACAGTAATACGATTAGTGTTTCACTTTCAAACTCGTAAACAAATTTAATTCATTTACACACAAAAATACGCTTTAGATATATACACTTACACCATTTAATATCTACATAAATTTACATAAAATGTGAAATTTATTATATAAATAAATAGTGGGTATATATTTATATAACACACGGATAAACGATAAATGTCAATAAAAGCGAATGAACTGACTAATACAAATAAGAGACAATGACCAAAATGCATGGACGTCCGAACGAGTAGTCTGCCATAATAATGTAAACAAATGTCTGCTAATCACGGATAATAAATAGATTAGGATGTGACTTAAGCATTATCTGCGTTTACATTATATGTCTGCGTTTCATTACCGATCAGTGTCCGTTGTGAAACAAATGACACGAAAAAATAAGTCAATTGTAATATAATTTTTTTTTAAAGTCAATTCCTACTTAAATCAACAAAGAAAAAAATTTATTTTAGTTTCTATTTATTTTATAATTACAATCATTATAAAGATGTATATGCATATGGATAATAAGAATATCGGGTGGCAAAATAGAAAGGGAATTTCCTTTAAATTTTCTATTTTCCTTTTCATGTCTGGTATTGCACTATTATATTCATTTATTACTATTTATACGCTTTCTTTTATTTGGCCGCTTGCGTTGTGTTGTAAATTCTTTTCGATTTCCTTTCGCATTGGCCGTTTGTGAACCAAGGTTCGATAACTTTAATCTAGTTTGTTTGTTTATTTTATTCTTTTCATTCATTTTTAATCCTAGAGCATTATTATGATATTGTGTAGTAGCCATGGCAACAACTTAAGGTTATAAAATGGAAATTTTTCATATAGATCTTTGAGATGTTCATTTCTATCTAGGGAAAGTTGGCTCAGGGCCAAAAAACACTAGATTATGATGAACATGAGAAATACAGTTCGAAACCGACCTAGACTCACAAATTTTGTAATTCAATTATTTAATAAATAAGTGAACAAATTTTAATAAAACCAATCGTCATTTAAAAAAATGTTTTAAAACTTGATTGGATGAATAAAAACGTATTTTATTAACGATTGGAAATGTCTACAAGAATATATAACATTCCAAGTTAACTGTCTATATAGATCGAGAGAGTAAAGTATTGAAAAATACTGTTGAAGGGAAACAAAATTGAAATTTCAGAACGAAGCAAGCTACACCACTAGTAAATCACTCCACCAAAGCTACGATGACACTGAGCGACGAACAGAAGTTAATTGTTGAATGGCAAGGCTCGCCGACGTCGCAAGATGCGAACCTCCTATTCGCTCAGAAGGCTGTAACCCCCACTCCCTTTCGTAGATTTCGCTTACGTAGAATCCTATTCTGTTTTAAATCAAACTATAGTCACCCGGGCGGGAGTCACGAGTCCGCTTGGTTTCGTGGAAGTAGAGGTTTCCAGTCCTCTAGATTGCAGATTTTTCCACCTAAGGATCTATCTGTGTATTTTTTGACAAGGAGGTTGAGTCAAAAGGCAGGCACTCCTTGTCACCAATCTTCTTTTTCACCACCTCTCTTTCTTCTACGCATTCCGCAAAACACACTTCCGAATGTAACATTTCTGATCGCAAGGCACCTTTATTAGTGCATTGAGTACTGACCTTGATTCGTCCGTGGCTTGACATGTGATAAATGTCTTGGCAACGAGCCCATTGCAAAAAAACCTTGAGAGAAGACGCATTTTTAGTAGGCTATAAGTGATACATTGTTATCAGAAAATTCCGAACAAATTTACACTTCTCCGAGCACTAAAAGACAGAGACAAATAAGGAAAAGAGATACAAAAGTTATTTGGGGAAGGAAAATACGGCGTGAATGAAAATCTGAGGGAACGGAACTAGTGAAATGTTTCTAGTAGTGCAGGAGTTATTAGCTGTGGAAACATCAGGGGTGAATAAAGCATTAGTAAAAGAGGAAACAATATCTGAGAAAATTACAGAGTGATTTTGAATCGTATGGCGATGGACATTAAAGTCTGTATATCACACGGAAACAATAAAAAATATAGGCAACATTTCCAAACGTCGACTTGGAGAGAAATTGAGCATTTTAAGCTATCGAAAAATGTGAAGAGTGAGAAGTCAAAAAGGAAAACTCAAACTAATCGAGAAGAGACAAATACTCTGACCGTCAGAGGTGAATACTTCGTATGAAAAATGTAGTTAATGGTAAAAGTGGTAATAGAAAATAGTTAATGTAGCTAATAATAAAAAACTGTAGGCAATAAAAAATATTTATAAAATGTTCCGAATAAAACTTTTTTCAACAAATTTAATTGAAATCGGATCTTAAAAAGTGTCATATGCGCCTAGGTAAATTTCAATTCCAAAAATTGAAGTAAAAAGTATATAACTTATTACAATGAATTATTTGTAGTAAGATTTATTGAATTATAAATTAATAACTAATAAAAAATAATTCATAATGATTTATCTTAATAATGTTTAGTAAATAAAGTAACATCATTTATGTCTTGAAACATCTGTTCTACGACATAAAATCAGCTGTTCTATGAAATCATATATTAACACTGTAAGATATATAGATGTGTTATACGGCGGCTCAGGTTAAGTTGAGGCAAGCTAGGTATGGGGGATTAGGACGATGAATAGGCTGGGACAGCCGGGCGAGAACATCCCATTAGTGACGCATCGCCAATCACTCCACTTATAAACCTTAATCTAACAAATACGAATTATATAAGGAAAACGTTGATACGGTTTTCTTAATTACTATTAAACAAACAATTGCGTGTTTGTCTCATGTTAATCGGCCGAATTTAAGGTAATCACACTTGTGTCAAGGTTTTTTAAGTGGAGTAGTCGGCGATGAGTCACTAATGGGATGTTCTCGCCGGGCTGTCTAAGCCTATTCATCGTCCAGGTCGGTACTAATCCTGACTAAACCTGACTTGCTTCAACGTAACCTGAGACGCCGTATAGAAAATGAAGATTTTAGAGTGGCACTAACTGGAACATTTTCTCCCTATCCTTTTTCTGTTAGGCGTGCCAAAACAAAATTCACTTAAAAAATGAAGTTGCATTGTAAGAAGGAACTGTAAAGTGGAGGCAAACTGAACACCTTATTAGTAAAATATACAAACTAATTTTTTTGGAAGTGAAAACTTTAATAAAAATGCATACAAAAACTCTTTCGATGAACATAAACATACAATTTCGCGTTAGTATAAATCCCATCAGGTTACGCAATGGATTACCTTAAAGTGAATAAGTGTGAACATATAATGTAACACCTGATTTTGTGTTATACGTTTTGTTGTAAAACAACTGTTTTAACATGTAGGTTATATTATATTATTTATTGAACATTGTTAAGGAAAAGGTTATTATTAAATAGTTATGAGCATTTAATAAATATATTAATTTATTTTAATTTTGATAAATCTCAATACAAATAATTCCATATAACGATAATAGCAAGTTATATATTTTTAATCTAACTTTAAAAATAAAAAGGTTCTTAGCGTCTGTTATAAATTGTTCAGGTAATTTCTCATTACGCAAAATCAAATGTTTTTCTCAATTCAAAATTTCTGTAGACGTGGCTAAAAAAAGTTTAACTTTTGTCGGCACTCATTGGAATGCCAGAACCTGCTTGTTTTTATATTAATTTTTGAGGCAAAAATATTTTTATTACATTTACGGAAGAGATTTAAATTTATTATTTACTGAGAGAAAAGAAAAGACATATTTAAGTGGACAGTTAAGATAGATATTGTTTTAAAAAGAAATTAACTGAGCAAAACATAAGGGTGTGAAAACAACTTTTTATACGTGAAACGAAGAACATAAATGATAATTTAGTTTACAATCTATGCAGAAACACAATTATTTTCTAAACGAATTGCAGAGATAATTGTCAATAAACTTTGTGATGTGACGTAAAACGGAAAAAAACACAAATAGAACCTACAAAAACAGCTGTTGAATCACGGATTGTATATTTGAAACGTTATAAATTTTAAACGTACTTCTATTTCCCGTGGACAGTAACATCTTGGCACGCTGTATAAGCGGAAAGAAGGCGAGTGGGTCAGCTGGTAGCAGCGGTGTGGGTGGCGGTTGCAAAGGTTAATTCCAGTTGACTTGAGGCTAATTGGATGACTGAAAGCTCTACCTAAGCTGGCGTTTGGAGAATTACGACAGAGAGGAATCGATAGATGCGATAAAACGTACCGTATTAGATCACTAAATGCTGGCTCATCGTGGTGATTGAGCAATCGACAAACCACAAAACGTCCAGTACTACTTGCTACTTTGTAGGCTACATTTCAAGCAATTAAAATACCAAAAGCTGTTTTAAGTCGGTCAAGCTGTAAAACATTGGGATAGCTAAATGCAACAACACTGATTTATAGCATAAATGTTAACATTCATATTAGACCGCTGGTAGAAAACCAATAGTGATAGGGTACTGAGAAAACTATGTAGAGTATACAATGAAACAAAGGAATGCAGTAATTGCAGACGAATCGTAATTAATCAAAACTATTTATGGTCAACTAATACAAACAAGTAATATAAATACAAACATTTCTAAAGTCAATTCCTATTCAGGTCAACAGAAACAATTTTAATTTTAGTCAACTCTTATTTAATAGTTGCAATTATTATAAATAAAATAATATAACTTATGCGTTAAAACAGCTGTTCTACCATATAACCTGCAATATAAAATCAGCTGTTTTTTGAAATCATATGTTATCACTTATTTTAAACAAAATGGGGGGAAATAACTATAATGGATACATTGCCCATTTTGTGAAAAGTTTTTCTCCCATATAAAACTCAAATTAATACATTATATTTAATTAAAGAATTAATATTTGAAAAACTATTAATTCAACTGTCATCCACTTCAGTTTAATAAAATGTATATAAACTTGAGTTGATGAATAAAAAGTATTTTATTAACGACTGAAAATTTGAAGAAGATATATGTCTAAATATATATAGTGTGAACTAATAGAAAGAATTGTTAAATTATGTAAACTATTCCGTATTTTTCTCGTTAATGTTTTTGGACGAAAAGTTTTTTTAAGAAAATTCGAGCATTATAAATTATTTTCTCCCTTTTCCTTATTTTTGTTTATTCTTTGTAAGTGCGAGAAACTTCTTTTGGTCTAAACAAACGATAATTAAATTAAACACAGATAATTAAGTCTAAGAAAAAAGTGACACATGTAACAATTAAAATTAAAAAAAAAAACACTGTTTACAATAAACTCACGGAGAGTGAGAACAAATGGAAGGAACTAAATAACTAATAGGCCTACGTAAAGAATAATAATAATAATAGACTTTAATAAGGTATAAATGAAAATGTGGTTGATAGTCGAGTCTACAATATTCATTTTAAATCAACTTCGTTTCGTTAACTAGTTCGTTGCCCTTATCAAGCCGGAACACATTATTAATTGCTTTTATACAAACGAGTACACTATAATAATTTTAAAAAATTATTTCACCACACACACACACACACACACACACACACACACACACACACACACACACACACACACACACACACACACACACACACACAATGCAAAATGTTGAATAATTCATTATGTATTAGGGTCTAAAAGATACATCCCACTTTAACAAAAGTGCAACTCATATAATTCTTCGTCTTTTATAACTACAATATATTTTTACGCACAGAAAACTAATTTTCCATATAAATTACAACTACACAAATGCATACGATTTCGTTTTCAGTCTAAGACAGTGTACTACAGTCTAAGGCAGATACATTTGCAGTGGGTTCTTGGTCACTGTGCCATGCTGCAGTCTAAGGCAGAGATACATTTGCAGTGGGTTCCTGGTCACTGTGCCATGCTGCAGTCTAAGACAGAAGTCCATTTGCAGTGGGTACCTGGTCCCTACGCCCTACTACAGTCTAAGGCAGAGGTACATTTGCAGTGGATACCTGGTCACTGCGCCCTGCTACGGTCTAAGCCAGAGGTACTTTTGCAGTGGGATTCTGGTCATTGCACCCTCCTGCAGTCGAAGACAGAAGTACATATGGAGTGGGTTCCTGGTTACTGTGCCCTAAAGGGGAAATGATAAGGCCGATAGATTCACAAAAACTAGGTGTTTGTTGAAACAAGAGATGCTACCAACCAGTTTCTCATCTATCTCGTCAGATAAAAAATACACAGAAGCTTTTTGGAGGGCCCAGTTGTTGGAAAGAGGTAGGAGATGTTTAATACAAGTGCCATCATTAACACTCTGCCAAGGAATGTCGCCGTTGCTACCTTCAAGATGAAAACTGGACGTGACTATCTACAGAGTCAGCTCCACCGGTTCAGACTTTTTGCAACAATGGAGAGGGAACGACCGACCACCTGGCTATCTGTAGGGGGAGGCAGGGAGTACAATATAGAGGATCTGGCGGGGCGCCTAAAGACCCAACAGCCAAAGAAAAATTTTATAAAACTTCATAAAACGTTCTGTAGTGTAAAAAAACATAAAGGGAGAAACTTTTAACAAAACAAGAGGCTGTAATAGAAGGTTTAGTGGAAATATTTAACAAGTCTACTACATAAATAATTATATTTTTGTATTTGTAAAGAACAAAGCGAATGGCAGAACGTGAGTCAATAAGTACATAACGAGTTGAATACGTTTCCTCACACAATGCAATCTGCGATTAGACACACTTTGAAAAACAAACAAAACTTGCTAAACACATGGCGCAGGAAACGTGGTGAAAGTGGAGCCTCCAGAGCGACCTTGAGGGGGAGACGAAGCGTTTAGCCTGGTGTACAAGCCTAACCGCCGATCAAGGTTCGCCAGGTTTCTACTGGCCCGAAATCCGGTCTCTGTGGTTTCATATTTCGTGCGATTGGAACAATAAACGAACACAGATAAAACGTAAATGCGGTGAGGGTTTTTGTACGCTTTAAAATCATTTCCGTACATGAGCTGTCGTTGCAGGGTAGGGGATGCAAGTAAGGGGGGACGGGAAGAAATTAATTTCTTTTAAATATGTAGTGAATGACAATTGATGTTAATACAGTTTTTTTTTCAAATATAAATTTATTAATTACATATAATTATTATTAATCTATTATAATTATTAATTAAATTTAGTTTTAAATGGGAGAAGCAATTTTCACAAAAAGGGAGAAAGTATACAATATAGTTATTTCATCCCATTTGACTTAAAATAAGTTATAATTAAAAAATGTGAATACATAGGGCTTACTTGCTGACGCGTTTCGAAACAATCGTTCCTTTTACGAAGCCTCTACTGCCGGCGTAGAAGGGTTGTCGGGATGGTTTATGACTGTGGAAGGGGTGAGTTATTTTGGTTGTGTGCTATGTAATGGAAAAGGGAGCTGGCCTCAAAATGTGTGTGATCGTTTAATATGTTTTCTTTATCTGTTGCGTAGTGTTTGTATATCTCGTATTTTTCTAAAGTTGTTAGTTTTTTACTTTGTTTTAATGTGTGGAGTATGTTTAAGTTAGTATGTACGTCCGTGTGTGTGTTGCGTAACTGGATTTTGGGTTTGTTTGGTTTCTTTGAGCAATGTGTTCTTCGAAGCGTGTATAAAATGACCTACCGGTTTGGCCGATATGATAGCTGGGACAATCATTACATGTTAATTCGTAAATACCTGATACTTTGTATTTGTATGTTTGTTTATGAAAGGGTTGAATATGCTGTCTTAAAGTGTTTGTTGTTTTGTAAGATATTTGGTATTGAAGTTTTTTGAATGTGGAGGCTATTTTTTGTGTTTTTGTTGAGGGATATGTATTTGTTGTTTTTGTGTGGTTTGTCTGCGTGGCCGTTTCATGACGTTTGTGTTTAAGTTTCATGAGTATGTTGTCTATGATTGTGTGTTGATTTAACTATAGTTTAGTCAGTGAATTCAAGATGATTACATCAAAAAACTTTAAAATAAGTGACAACATAAGATTTAATTAAACAGCTACTTTTATGTTATAGGTTATGTAGTGGAACAGCTACATTATTTGTTGGTTATATTATTTTATTTATATTAATGGTAATTATTTAATAAGAAGCAAAAATAAAATTTCTCTATGTTGACCTAAGTAGGATGTTTTATGCCATCTAGGTTGGAAAATAATTTTTGTTCTAGTGATGTTGCTAGAGCTTAGAAACAGATCTCCAAGCTCACTGACGCGTTACATAAGAGATTCTGCACCAAACAGCTGCTGAATATTTATAGGAGCTTTACGCACATCCAACTGATTTTTATTTCAAATTTTAAGATTTTATTTTGATGAGTTTGTAACTCATAAACCTGTACATTATTCTGAGAAACTTTTCAAAATTACATAATTGATGTCATTAAAAGAAAAGTATATTAGAGCATTTGAAGTCTATGAGTTTGGTTACAATCACACTGTATCTCTCCCCTACGGCGAGGATTTGAAGAGTTTCTTGATCACAAGCGAGAACTGTTTTTCTTCGTTTCAACATCACTTATCAATACCATTAAGATTAGAATAAATACTTAATAACAATACTTCAAATCAACATTAAAACAAAATACATCTTTCATTACTCTTATGGGCCTTAAACATATTTTAAATGAACCTTTACAAAGTTGCATATCTATGGCCAGGTTAGGCAGTAGGCTTTCTTAAATAATGCGACCCTTAATAGCCATCCATTGATTTTACACCCCCTAAACCCAGTAGCAGGTAAAGTTCATATCTCTGCCGAAACCCATCAAATAATTTACCTTTCCGTCCCACCTCGTGATTTCTACCTTTAAATGTAAGAACTATTGAATTATATAAATAATAAATCGAATTTATTCATGGAAATTAAAAGCTTGTGCGGATAATGACATTTGATTTTATCTTTGCAACAGTTCTGATAATGCTTCGCGCTAAATATACTTTATAACTGTTTGTTAGTAGTGATAATCATAAATATTTTCACATAGGTTTTAAACTTAATAACGGATCTTTATTATCTTTGTTAATAGATGTTTATTGTCACAATATATTATTAACTTTTTTCTTTTTCCATTCCTTCTATTAGTTCACACTTTCCTTATATATAATATCGTGTTCAAATTTCCATCGTTGATAAAATACTTTTTATTCATCCCCTCAAGGTAAAATTAATTTCTTTTAAACTAGTAGTGGATGTCATTTGATGTTAATACAGTTTTTTGGAAATAATAATTCGTTAATTAAATTTAATGAATAAATTTTAGTTTTATTTGGGAGAAGTACTTTTCACAAAAGGGGCAAGTATGCAATATAGGTATTTCGTCCCATATTCTTAAAATAAGTGACAACATATGATTTCATAAAACAGCTGATTTTATGTTATAGGTTATGTGTTAGAACAGCTGTTGTAACGTAAAGGTTATGTTACTTTATATATATATATATATATATATATATATATATATATATATATATAGGCCTATATATATATTATTTTAGTTATTTAATAAAAAGTAACTAAAATAAATTTGTCTTTATTGGACTAAGTAGGAATATATTTAAATTTTTTTAAAATTTATATTACTTGTTGAAGCAGTAATGCCCATAACTTCTGAAATGTCATGGAACAACCAAACACCATTTAACTCTATCCACAAAAAAACAATAGTTCTTTCACAGTTAAAAAGGAGGACATCTTGCGAAACGGTTGTCTCCGTTATAAAGTGATTTATATTCCCCGTTTTGCTAACGGTGCCTCGAAATGTAGAAATAAAATATCAAGGCAGAAAATATGAAACTTTAAGAAGAATACTAGAAACTAGATTTTCAAATATTTCTATTAATTGAGGTTCCATTTGCCGAGATGCAATTAAAGTTGATTTATTAAATAAAGAATCACATTAAAGGAAATAATAGCGTTCGAATAAGCTTGTAGCTAGTAATATAAAAGTAAATTAGATCAAATTCTACTTCCGTCAACAACAACAAAATTTCATTTTAGTTACTTTTTATAAAGTAATTACAATTAATATAAATATTTATATACGTACGATAGGATCACAATATTAAGTAGTAAAATAGAAAACTAAATTAATTAATAACAAAATAGAAGTAGATACTTATTAGAAATAGAACTTAGGATTAGAACTTAATTAATTAGGTTAATTAATAACTTAAAATTAATTAATAGCAAAGGTGTAATAAGTAAAATTAATTAATTACAAAATAGAAGTAGATACTTATTAGAAATAGAACTTAGGATTAGAACTTAATTAATTAGGTTAATTAATAACTTAAAATTAATTAATAGCAAAGGTGTAATAAGTAAAATTAATTAATTACAAAATAGAAGTAGATACTTTTTAGAAATAGAACTTAGGATTAGAACTTAATTAATTAGGTTAATTAATGACTTAAAATTAATTAATAGCAAAGGTGTAATAAGTAAAATTAATTAATTACAAAATAGAAATGTATATACTTAATTAGAAAAAGAACTTAGGATTAGAATTTAATTAATTAGGTTAATTAATGACTTAAAATTAATTAATAGCAAAGGTGTAATAAGTAAAATTAATTAATTACAAAATAGAAGTAGATACTTATTAGAAATAGAACTTAGGATTAGAACTTAATTAATTAGGTTAATTAATAACTTAAAATTAATTAATAGCAAAGGTGTAATAAGTAAAATTAATTAGTTACAAAATGGAAATATATATAGGGGGTCTACTTAATTAGAAATAGAACTTAATTAATTAAGTTAATTAATAAATTAAAACTAATTAATTAATATTTATGGCGTTCAAATAAACTTGTAACTAGTAATATAAAATATAGATAAATTTCTATTTATGTTAACAACGACAAAATTTTATTTTAGTTACTTTTTATAAAATAATTACAAATAATATAAATATGTATATATGTATAACAGGATCACAATATTAAGCGGTAAAATAAACAAATAATTAATTACTTAAGAAATAGAAATTAATTATAAAATTAATTAATTAATAATTATTTGAAAATACTTTATTAACATCAAGTGTCATCCACTTCAAGTTTTAAAAATATATATGTGAACTTGAGTGGATGAATAGAAAGTAATTTAATAACAATTGAAAACTTGAACAAGATATGTATAGGAAGAGAGTGAACTATAGAAGGAATTGGAAAATAAACCTCAATGTGGGAGGGCTTTCCTGTTGAAGCGAGATGGATTTCCCTGTCATTATTTTCGCTAGGCCTCCACTGATGCGTTCTGTCGCCGCGCTTCGACCTAATTTTTTTGGAAAAATAGCCAAGACGCTGATTAAATTGATTGAGTTGGAAAGCAAAAAAAGTTGAAACAACCAACTAAATAAGTTGTTCCGGAGGTTAAACAAAGTAAACCAGCCTAGAAAGAAACCAGATGACATAGAGCTCGGTGACAATTGTCCAGTAACAGCGCTTCTTCGACATTCTAAACGCCACGCTCTTTCCCAGCTCTTGCATGATGTGGCCGGACTTCATTCCCTTCTAGTCACGCAGTAAGGAAGCCCTTTATATTCTACGGAAATATTTGTGAGGGTTTTATACCGCAGGTCATCTTCAACTAAATTGAAGAAATTGCAATACAATAAGAATTGGGTTTAAGTAGAAAACATTTAAGAGCACCTAGATCAATGGGGTTGGGTGAAAATATTGGGGCATTCTAGACAGGAGTGAAGAATGGCATAAACTCTTCTTAAATGTAGAACAAATGGACACATGTGAATGGCAGCGGCCGTGAGATTATCTATTTTTTATCTAAGCCCCTCCCTCATGTAAGGCTAATTCTGTAGAAGGATAGGTGGCACGAATAAGCCATGGCTACCTTCAAGAATTACTTCCTCGTATCTTCACAAATTTCCATTTGTACACAAACATATAGATAAAACACAAAGCGAATCCATCTGTAGAAACTGAAAACATGAAGTAAATGTAAAACTTACCGGAAATAGCCTATATAAATAAAATTTAAAACATCAGAAAAATTATAACCGTAGCAGGAAACAAACTAAAAATAGCAAAATATTGTATGTAAACAATCTGTAAAACTATCATAAAACAAATTGAAATATATTAAAAAACAAACAGTAAAAAAATTGTAAAAACTATAAAACATTTGAAGCACATATAGCAAGATATATACTATAAACAATCTGTTAAAACTATCACGGAACCAAGTCGTAAATACAATATGGTATAATCTGTAAGCAAACTGTAAAACTATCACGGAAGAGCTGATAATTATAGCAATATATAACCTGTAAACAAACTGTAAAACTATGACAAATTAAATTGAAGATATAGCAAGACATCTGTAAACAAACTGTAAAATTATCATAAGAGAAGGTAAGAAACAAACTATAAAAACTAGCAAGATGCTAGAAGCAAGTATAGCAAGATACAAGCTGCAAACAAACTGTAAAAACTATCACGAAACAAAATGAAAAAAAGGAGAAAAACTGTACACAGGGTTGTAAGAAACCTGTAAATCAAAACAACCGTAAAAGTAACAATAACCAATTTGTAAACAAACAACACTGAAGAGCTATATACTGGAATGTAGGAAAACTGCAAAACAGGAAAGCAAGTTGTAAATATAGAAAGAAAAAAAATGTGCAAACAAATTCTAAACTAGCACAAACCAAGTTGTAAATATAAAAGAAAACGAGGTGAAAAATAACAAGAAAAAAGGTGTAAAACTGCCTGAAAAAAGCTGAAAAATAGACAAAAGTAATCAGTAAAATTGACTGGAATAGAGATAGTTTGGAATGAGCAGAAAAGTTAGAATACCAACATTATGCGACCTAAATGTAGAGGAAAGAATGTATAACTTTCTAGTTATAGAAGAATTGATAAAGAGAAACGGAAAATATACTGCTTAAGTTTAGTAGATGATGAATGACTTTAGGAGCATTGTTTTGTTTGTTTGAGGTGAAGGTTGTATTAGGCCTTGTTACTGATGTCGAATGAATTTAATTACAGATAGGCTCAAAGGATGAAGATATGTAAGATATGAAGTTCCCTTCATACTGGACAATGGAGGAAATAGATAAGTCTCTATGCCTCATCTTCGTCCTTTAGTAACAAAGTAGACAGGTTAGGTTCATTAGGCAATTTCACTTTTTATTTTGATAGTAAAGTATATTTTTACGATCGTTTTCACTACTTTAGCTTGATCGTAAAAATATTTAGAACAAATTCAAGTATGTTATACTTCCAGACATAACACTTCTTTAACTTTTGAAACTTTACAAAACTGGTAAATTTTGCTCTCGAAACATTCACTTTTAGTAAATTTCTTTTTACGCTTTCTGTTTTTTTGTTCATTTTAAATTCAAATAGTTTTCCTGGTGATGACGGTTTTTGAATCTCCTAATAACTGGAGCGGATCTTTTTGGCGGTAGAGTACCCATTAGGTTACAATGGTATACAAAAATGAAATGAACGAAACGGCACAAGATAAAACCGCTACCTCTCTTTGGTGCGTGCAGCTTTTTTTATTATACAAAATAAATAGACACAAAATGGACATGTTTTCATTTTGTAACCACAATAATTGTCGCCTGAAAACGAGGTGGGGAGACGTTGGCTTAGTTAAAGGAGCGAAACAGACAGCTGACTCGATGCTTAGTAGTGGTCCTGCAGCGAGATAATCAACATGAATACGTTTATATCTCTTTGTATCTTCGCCGTGTTTCTTCTTCTCCTCTTAGTTAAACCAGGTACGTGAATATGTAATATATAATAGATGTGTATATTATACTATATTAAACATACACGGTTTTATGTACCTAATATAATAATATAAATTTAGAATTATTCTTTAAAATAATTCTTAATTAACTGTTGAGGATTTTTGCAATTTTAAAGTAGACTTAATAATAATATTTACGTTACGTTGAACAAACTTAAAATATAATGAACTTACTATTTATTAGGAATATACTGTGGTTGAATTTAATAATAAATACACAAAAACCTCTTAACCGAAAAACTTTCTTTATTTTACCCTTGATTGATGTTAGTATGTACAAACGGTCTTTGTATGTTATCCCTCTGAGGATGGTTACTTGGTAACTGAAATGTACATAAGGGTAAAATAAAGAAAGTTTGTAGTTAAGAGGTTTTTGTGTATTTATTATAATGAACTTGTTACTTATTACAATATAACTTGAGGTACAGACAAAACTAAACAATAGAAAACATTAATTAGTTCTTAGTTTAAAATTATTACGATATCAACACAAATTATCCATTACAGAACTTCGGATTGGTACAGCTGTTTAATGTCATTTGGGTTTAATACTTTATGTCAATATTTACATTCCTCAGATAGTTCGCTTTAAGCCTTTCATAAAACTAAAATGTCCAATTGATGTCCAGTTTCTAAATGCTTTAATTAGATTACTTTACTTTGGAATTCCTCCTATTAGTTCACATCCTATATATATCTTGTTAAAATTTTAAATCGTTAATAAATTACTTTTTATTCATCCACTCAAGTTCAAATACATTTTTTTAACTTGTAGGAGATGGCACTTTATATTAATACAATGTTTACAAATATTAATTCATTCATTAAATTTGATTATTAATTAACTATAGTTTTATATGGAATAAAAACATTTCACAAAAGGGACAAGGTATGTAATCTAGTTACTTCGTCCATTTGGCTTAAAATAAGTGATAACATACGATTTCATAAAACAGCTGATTTTATGTTATAGGTTATGTGGTAGAACAGCTGTTTTAACGCACAGGTTATGTTACTTTATTTCTATTAATTAAAACTATTGAATAAAAAGTAACTAAAATAACATTTCTCTTTGTTTATCTAAGAAGGAATTGACTTTAAAAAAATTGTGTTTATATTACTTGCTATTCAAGAAATCTGAAAAGATTAAATTGCTACTGTCGCTTAATTCAAAAACTAACGGCGCATAAAATCAGCCGTTTATTAAAACTCATTAACATATGATTCAATATGTTTCTGTTTTTCTTTCTTTATAACATTTCTTTGTGCCATTTTCAAATACAGTTTCTCATACCTCTTAAAATATATTCGATTCAGTTAAAATACAGATATTTATTCAAGTGAAAACGTCTTTAGGCGCGTCTGGCACTTTTTGAGATGACGAAAAAGCATTCAGTTCGTGACATAGGAGTCAGATGGCCGAAAATAACCGGAATGGCCCGAACATTTCTGAAAGTAAAACGCTGGGTTTATAATGTCGCCAAACCCTACGATTAGTTCTAACAGAGGCTATTTCCACAGTTAGAGGTTATTTCGAGTTTATGTTTAAAGAAAATGGAATTACCTATCAGAAACATCATATCTTTGCTCAAGCTATAACGTATGATTTCATTCAACATGTTTTTCTTACTGGTTGGTTGTGTTAATTTCTGTATTGTATATTATTAGGCGAATGTTCAAGTGTTAAGATACTATTAGGCTGAATCATAATTTAATAAAAATTAAGTTTCCTATCTCAAATAACCGATTGCTGAAATGAAGGAGTAGCCTAATCTTTTTCTGCCTTACGACGACTTATGTAATGTGAATACATAAGGGGTTAGCTTAGGTTAAAAACATAGATTTAATTTCCTTACTAACCAAACCAATCCTAAGCAGCGACTTTGTAGTACAATTCATGTTTACACTCACAGGAATGAAAAAAGCGATTGGTTTTTGCGAATCCAGTAAGCATATATATATATATATATATATATATATATATATATATATATATAATTTTATGGGCTATGTTTCTGGTTTATTTCCATCATCAGGTCTAAGTACATAATAAACAAATTAGATCGTACATAAATTTGTACCATTAATAAAGTTACAATAACATCATCTATTAAGTTTAACATTAAATTACACAAAATATATTTTTTTAATTGTTATAAACACTCAGCACTGAGTGTAAGTCAATGTTATGATTAATTACTAAAAAATATTAGTACAATTTATCATACACAAGTCATCAAATTAAAACTGTGATATTATCGTTTTTAGTATCCTATTTGCAGTACAGAAAACTTAATTAAATTTAACAACAAATTTTATTAAATATAAAAAAAGAGTTTGTATTACACTTTCAATTTCATGACTTGTGTATAATGACTTGTATTATTATTTTTTAGTAATTAATCCTACCAATGACTGATACTTAGTGTTGAGTGTTTATTACAATTTAAAAAAGGAATGTATGCAATTTTCAGCCAAATTTAAAATGTAATGTTATTATAATTTTTAGCAATTGTTAACATTTATGTAGATCTATGATTTAATTTATTTATTACGTTCTTAGGGCTGATGATTTACTTAGGCCTGTTTATTATGTGCTTGGACGGAAATAAACCCATTTCCGCAAAGTCATCAATGAAATAAAATATATATACTTGACTGGCAAATCAATCCCTTTTTTCTTTTACTTTGCAGTATGGTTATATAGCAACGTGGTATAATATGGCGTTCTGTTTTATTAAAAAACATTAGGTTTATTTAGTTTCCCGTGCGTGTACGAGTAAATTAAGCTTATGTTCGTAACTTGTTTTTCAAAACTTTTCGATTATTTCTAGGCTGCGACACTAATAATAGCTTTTTTCGTTTAGAATATTTGTTTAGAATGTAAAGTAAGTTAGAAAAAATTCGAGTCAATAAGTAATATAATTTGGTTGCTATAGTGGACCTAGTTATGTCAACTATAATAACTCTAAGAAAGAAACAATAGCTTTATATTAACAAGTAACGAGTTTAATTTGCAGTCACATCTTTTAACCATGTGGCCTTGAGCACGCACATAGATGGTAAAAAATAACTTTTGAAAAACCTTCATTAGGCCATTTATATATTCTTTAAGATTGAAGAATTATTTTATAGTATATACGATTTCACTACAAGTATTTTATCATTTGAGAGTACCATATACTGGTAATTTTTCGAAAGATTAATATTTCTTGTGTTTCGAACAGTGTATTTTTTAAAATATACTATAATTAAATTAGGAAAAGATTAAAGTGGACTTTGCTCATACAATTTGTTTGTAAATACAACCGGAACTTGGTTCACTGGTGGGAAGGGAACCACCTAGTACGGGGGCGAAACAGTGCAGCAACTGTCTTCCTGGGTGGTTCTCAGGCGGCCGCATCAGTTGTTGCTGCAAACTGGCATGAGTGGCACCTAGTATTGCAGTGTATTCAATGTCACGTGGGTACTGGGGGAAGGGAAAGCAAATGTAGTCGCAAAAATAGGAACTACCCAACTACAGATACAAAGTCCACAGGTGTACGTTTCTGCTTTCAGCCAAAGCGACTGTAAATAAACGCTATAAACAAAAGAGGAAAAATTTAAGGAAAAAAATGGGCAAAACTAGCAAACGACAAGCTACCTCATATCCTGCCTAGATACGTCAGCTTGGCAGCTTTCAGAACCTTCTCTGCCCACGATTAACTTTTAGCGCAGCTTTATAGAATTGTTGTACTCAACAGTCCTTTCTGTCTATCGTGTGAAGCAGACGTCACAATGCCACCAGAGATCTGCTATGAACTTAAAGAAGAAAGACAACAGAAGGCAGACGGGTGTCTACTGGATGCCTACATCTAGTGGTCAGGATGTCTCCGATACTCCTGCTGTACGTTTTCTGAAGCAGATCTAGTGGACATAAACCACCTGAAGATCTGCCCTGGACCTAGACAACAGGAGGCAGACCACGAGCTTCTACTGGATGCCCTTCTCTACTGGCCAGCGCGTCACCGATGCCCCTGTAGGACAGGGGTGGCCGAAGGGTACACAGTCTAATGACTACAAAAAGCGTTAAAATCATAGAAGTCACAAAGAAGTCATTAAAATCATAGAAGTCACAAAGAAGTCGTTAAAATCATAGAAGTAACTAAAACATATAACAGTTAAGATGTTAAAGTTATAAACCTTCTAGTTGCGTAGAACGTAGAATCTCCTCGTAGATTCTAATGTGCTATAAAAAAAGGTTACAATCCATACAATAAAGATCTTAACAAAACTTTATTTAATTATACAAATTTACATTTATAAATTTGTATTTTAAATTTATAATTGATTATTCAATTACTAGGATTTATGAAATGTTTATCCAATGTCCTTAAAATACAAACAAAATCAATTGCAGGTTTTGAGGTAGAACAGTAGGACCCCGATAAAGGAACAGTAACAGCAAGGTAGACAACAGTTTCATTTTAGACTGCATTACGTATTATTGTAATTTAATAAATTATTGTACTTTTTAATAAATTATTGTATTTTTTAATAAATTATTGTATTTTTTAATAAATTATTGTATTTTTTAATAAATTATTGTATTTTTTAATAAATTATTGTATGTTTTAATAAATTATTGTATGTTTTAATAAATTATTGTATTTTTTAATAAATTATTGTATTTTAGAAAATGACAGATCACAGACCAAATCATGCTACTACAAATCACTACAAATACACTATTTATAACACTTGAACACATTAAATCGTTATTAACAGACATTAAATAGAGGTTAATTAATGTATTTAAATTTTGTATTATTCTAAACTTATTATTGCTCTGAAATATCTGGCAAAAGCAATTTCGTCAACTAAAACCGACTGCCTAGAATATGTTTGGTATTATTTGGCGTGAAACTTTATTATTGCATTTTGTGAACACTAAGATCATTGTAAACGAGACGCTTCCGACCACAACCAACGTTTCATCTTTTATAGGTCATTATATTTTATTTAATAACCCCTAGTAAATGAACCTAATAAATAAACTTTAAATCATTAACAACTCAGTATGTCAGAAATTAACTAACTATATTTACCATTAAGTGTATTGAAAAAAATTACAATTTTCCCTAAGCATAGCATTTTAACGTACGTCTACTTTGCAATACACAAGTAACATAACCTACGAGAAATAAAAACATGTGTTGAAGAAATCAAACGCTATCACATAATGTAATTCAATAATTGTATGATATGCCTGACGGAAATTAGGTTCAAAAAGTATTTAAACATAACCTTCAAATAACGTCTAAGTCTAAAACAGCTGTTATCACAACCGCCATTTTCGACTTTCGAGAATCTTCGAGGTTATCCGATTGCCATAAGGAAATCTGACATTTGTACTTAGCTGAGTCGGAAAAAGTGCTAGGCGGACCTAAGTGAGTTAAACGCTTCAAAAGTAATAATATATGTTTAAATTGAATAATTCGCTTCTGTACAATGAAGTACCTTAAAGTAAACAATTACATTCCGCGTATCTAGCCTTCAAAGATTCAACCACTGATTTATGTCAAGGTCCTAGGAAGCTATTAGGTTTAACAATAGTTTGTTATACAAAAATATTTTTATCACAGCTATGAAGTTAAGGAAATGAGTGAGTTAAAAATGGTACAAAATATAAATTACAGTACAGTCTCGATAAATCGAGGTAGATGGGTAGCCCCCTCGAATTACCAATAACTCGGATTACATGTAAATACGTTACTATGCATTAGAAAAAATAGGAGTTTTAATAAACCCTAACACTATAATAAAAAAACAAGTAAATAAGTTTGTAGAACTTTATATGAACATTTCTTGGAAGCCTAGCTCATTTCCTTTGCATACAGTATTGATATAAACATTCCTCAATGGAGGGAGGAAAATTCGATGATATGGGAAATTTCGAAACCCGACTTATTTCATTTGCATACCGAATTGATATAAATATTCCTTGGAAACCCGACTTATTTCCTTTGCATACCGAATTGATATAAACATATCTTCGAAGCCCGACTTATTTCATTTGCATACCGTATTGACATTAACATTTTTCGGAAACCTGACTCGTCATTTTCTTCTAAATAGATAAAATGGCTCAAACATAGAAATAGGCTCAAATCTAGTGAAGGCTCGAAATATCGGAATTCGGGATTTCGAGACTCTACTGTAGATCTCATTTTCTAGTAGTTAAAACTCATATGATGATGACATTGTCGTCGAAACATGTTTCAGTCATTAAAATATTAACTGTGTATCAATAAACGTTATTAATTAATTAATAGTTAGGTTAAAACCATTCAGCCTTCAAACGCAACACACACACAACACACACACACACACACACACACACACACACACACACACACACACACCACAAGTAGCCTAAATATTCAAATTTATAGGTTGGGAAGCGTAAAATGTAGGTGAAATCTAGTCAACAATTGTGACTTGACATAAGCAAAGAGCGGTGTAGGGTATTGCACGTAAACCTTTGTTTGTCCTCTGGAGGCGTGTCCAACAATAGATCAACATCAGTTCCGTTTCCGGCATTAAAGTCTTTACAATGGTATGTCACCATCATGTATTTTGTTTGAAACAATGTACTTGCACAACGTATGGCGTAATTAGTAACGGCAGCACAATTAGCGGTATCTTACGTTGAGTTGGGGAAACTGCATTGCATAAGGACTTGCTGTACATGTTAACCCTCACATCCTGTTCAAAACAAGTCTCTTCCATTTTGTTATAAACGGGTTTACTTTTTCAGTTTCTTTTGTTTACATAACGGTTATGTTTATTTCAAGTTAAATTTAGAAATAGACAGAAGTGCTTACTTCCTAAAGTGCGTTAATACGAGTGTACCTACATGAAATGGCAACATTGATAGTTTTTTGCTCAAAAAACGATATAAACAAAGGGTTTAATGTCAATTCCTGCTTAGGCCAATAATGAAAATTTTATTTTAGTTACTGTTTATTAAATAACATGACATAATTTCAATATTAAGTAGCAATAATTATTAAAATTAATTACTGCAATTTAATTAATGAATAATTATTTGCAAAAACAGTATTATCATCAAGTGCCATCTAGTACAAATTTGAAAAAATAATTTTCAACTTGAGTGGATGAATAAAAAATATTTTATTAACGATTGAAACTTTGAACAAGATATATAAATAAGGAGAACAAGGAGTTGAAATAAGTCCAACTTTGTATGTGTCTTCAGACTGTAGCGATGAGCGGTATTGGAATGAAGCTGTATATGTTTTGAATCCCAATAAAAAATTTCTATTGTTCTGTACTACAGAGAAAAATTATAACTAACTTCTGGCGGAAGTTGGAAAACATCATCGCCATTTTTCAATTCTTTGAATCAGCTCATACTTTCATGTATCACAAATTTTCAGTCGATAATCAAATACGTTTTATTTATCAACTCAAGTTCAAATTCATTTTTTTAAAATTGAAGTTGAAGACACTTGATGTTAATACAATTTTTTCACATATAAATTCATTAATTCAATTTAATGAACTAATTTTAGTTTTATATGTGAGAAAAACTTTCACAAAAGGGGCAAGGTATGTAATCTAGTTACTTCGTCCACTTGGCTTAAAATAAGTGATAACATATGATTTCATAAAACAGCTGGTTTTCTGTTATAGGTTATGCGGTAGAACAGTTAATGCATAGGTTATGTTACTTTATTTATATCTATGTAATTATTTAATAAAAAGTATCTAAAATAAAACACTTTTTTGTTGACTTTAGTAGAAATTTACTTTAAAAAAGTTTTGTTTAAATTACTTGTTACTTTACTATAAAACTGCGGCTCTAAGCAGTTTTGAAGCACAGTCTTACCACTCTTTGAGGTTCCGCAACCAGGAAATTGTTCTACGTCCAATACTTCTCGATCCTTAGATCCTTCATTAGACCAGGCATCCTCACTACGCGGCCCGCGGGACGATTTTTTGCGGCCCTTAGGCGGTTAGGATTGAAGTCAAAATATTTTATAACTTAAATAAATATTATATTTATTTACTGAGTGTTTTGAAAATCTGTCGTTGTTTTACTAAACTTAATTAATTACTCAAACTACTGAAGTTAAAAACCCCGCCCGCTGTATCTTTGCCTGGGGCTTTACTGACGTTTAGCAAGCAATAGTATCGGCAACACCGCAACGCAACGCAACTTAACGTGTGACGGTGGAGACGTGCAAAAGGTAAGAAAGAAGGGACTGCCATATGTTTGATATGTCGTGAAACTGTACCATTTCGCTTGGTAGAAAATCCATGGGCAATGAAACCAGCTAATGTAGCTCATCTTTCTGTTTCTGGATATGAAGGGATTTGAAAAATGAATTAATCGATCTTCAGAACGATACGGAACTCAAAAGTATTTTTGAAGAAAAGATGAAGAATAAAGCTCACTATGAGTTTCGGAGGGTTGTTGAAAAGGACCAATTTCCTAACTTACTTGAATGTGCTCAGAAAATATTGTGTGTTTTTTCATCTACTTATGTCTGTGAATCTACATTCAGTAAGCTGAAGTTTGTAAAAAACAAGTACAGATCTAGGCTAACAAGTGAGAATGTTGAGAACATTTTAAGAATTTCAGTTTCTTCCCAACCTGCCAACACTTATTAGAGGACTGTGAAAGATTTCGCCCATCAACTTCAAAGAATTAATTTAGTAAGAAAAAAGACATTTTCAAACTTTTTTATGCGCAAAACAGTTTATTTATGTTGGTAATGTAATAAACGTATGTTATAATCATATTGTTTGTCAGTTATTTAGTGCCTCTTGTACTTGCGGCCCTCAGGAAAATTTTATGCAAACTTTTTGGCTCTCATAGTATTCCTAGACTGTGGGTCGCAGTAGAAAGTATTTTCCCCTCAGTATATAGACCAGATATTCTGATTTTCGCCTTCTTATACTTGTTATTAATTTGCGTCTTCCTTTATTTTGCCAATAACTCTTCATTGTTACTCTATCCACGATATTTCCTACATTCTAATATAACACCACATCTCAAAAGCTACAGTGATTTTGATGATTTTTCTGGTTTAAAGACCAAGCTGACGTGCACATGGTTGTATTAAACAGGTAGATCAGAAACGTAGTGTTACAGAAACGTCTATTACATTGGTCGTAATGTGTAAGAATAAGACAAACATGGCTAAATGAGTAAGAACTGCTGCTGATACTACGGTAGTATACTTCTTATACGATGATAGTTTGTAACTCGGAATAGAGGAGAAACACAGCAGACATAAAGACGGTTTCATCTGTTACATATGCGAACACATTTATGGTGGGTAATGATATGAAGTTCTGAAGCGCAAATATTTACAATGGGGGGAATTGTGACTTGTGTAGGGTCAGAGTCGGAGGCCTGTTACTGTAGCGGTTGGAGAGATGTCCAAGTGTAGATTCACGTACGAGCAAAACAAGGTAGAATATCGTTTGTGAAACCGATATGAAGCTTCTCTGGTATTTGACGTAGAAGAGAATTGAGGTTCGGGTAGACAGTTTTTTGGACATATTAACTTATCCCAGAAGGCGAAGCAATATAAGGCAAATACTGCCTTTTGATTGATTTGTAGCTCCTCCCAAGCCACCAACTACTGTCAAATTCGTAGACCCTTTAGAAAAAAATTATTTCGTCCTCAGACATGCAAGCCTCAAAATAAATTACATGGGCCTCAAATAAATGGAATGTATATTATTATTTAAAAATTGGAGCATATAATTCACGCCAAAATATTATAACATGTACTTGTACGTAAACATCAAATATTTATAGCTTCAACTATATCATTTGGTAGAATTATTAATATTTAGCTGACAGGGTAGATATTTTTAAAATTACTTTGGTAAATAAGATCTTCAAATCAAATAACTACTTACCTACTTTACTCGAAAATTGAACTAAGTAATTAAACAATAACTGCCATACCTATAATATAGGTACCTATGACATATTATATTATAATGTGAAACATATAATATATTTTACATTAAGAAATAACAAAATTACCACTTTTCTCTAAAATATTAAAACGACTCCACCCCATTACAAAGAAAATTAAATTATATATATATATATATATATATATATATATATATATATATATATATATACACCTATATAGAATATAATATATAGGTAGCTAAAACCTTTTTTAAAAATCCTCCAGATTTATTAAAGATAAATACTAGGTGGTTTTGTATTTTCATTCAACCCAAAACCTCGAGTGCCACGTTTCACAATGTTTCAACGATTCACAATATTGACAGTTGTTATTTGTGGAGTGGAAGGAGCTACAGACCAATCAAAAGGCAGTATTTGCCTTACATTGCTTTAGCTTCGGGGATTAGTTAATATGCGTTTTTTTGGCAGTTGGAGAAGGTCTTCGTTCTTCGTCTTACCATTAAGATTAATCATTGAACCTATTCCCCTCTCTTTTCCTCCTGTCCACACACACTCTCTCTCTTTTTGCACTTCTAAATATTTACAAATATATTGTAACTATGATGATGATATTTTACGTTCGATGATTCTTAGAATTACACTCGTATTATTATTATCTTCAATGTCGATCTTTAAAAAAAAGCTATATTTTATTACATTAATTTAACTTTGTTAAATTGTGTGGAACATAGTGTCTTCTTTATGAAATGTTCTTGTAAATAAAAATTGTAAAACCACAGCGCAAAAATAATCGAATTCTTTCGATTGTAAGAAAGCAAAATGTAAGGACAATAGTAATGCTTTATGGAATTATTTAATAAAAAGCGGCTGACTAAGTATCAAGCCAATGAACTGTGGCAAATTGTCGAATAATAGGCGAAATCACCGCTGACGAAGCAACTTTTAAGCGACCACTGCATAACTTCCGTAGTTAGAACGGAGAGCTGCCTTTGCAGAGTAGGTTTAAACTAGGTTATCCGCACTTATCGCATATATCGCGTTTGGTAAAGAAACACATCAAGAGTTCAACAAAAATGTGAGTTACTTATTTCTCATTATCTTGTATATATAATTCTTCTTTGACCATCCTTTTCGGAAAATTATTATGTTTTTAAAGTTTTAATTAAAATGTCCTTAAAATATAGACGTATTGTAAATACGTGGCAATTTTTTACGTTTCTCTATAAGGTCTTTGTGTTATTGTAAAGCTCAATGACTGACTGAGCGGAACACCACTTAGCGGAGACCATCATGGTAGCTTCATGCTACAGTGGCTCCACCACTGACGGCGTTTTATACGCTTGTACTTTATACAAGTAATATAAATTAAGTCAATTAGGTCATCAATGACAAATTTTATTTTAGTTACTTTTTAAAAAATAATATAAATAAAGTAACACAACCAGTTCGGTAAAACAGCTGTGCTACCATATAACCTATAACATAAAACCAGCTGTTTTATGAAATAATATGTTATAACTTATTTTAAGCTAAATGGGACGAAATAACTACATTGCATACCTTGCCCCTTTTGTGAACAGTTTTTCTCCCACATAAAACTAAAATTAATTCAATAAAATTAATTAATGAATTAATATTTGTAAAATTATTAACTTCAAGTTTCATCCGCTCTAAGTTTAAAAAAATGTATTTGAACTTGAGTGGATGAATAAAAAGTTTTTCATTAACAATAAAAAATTTGAACAAGATATATATATATATATATATATATATATATATATATCTTGTTACGAATAAAGTTTTTATTATTCAGTTCTTAAAACAATTCAATTTCAATGTAACGTCTTAAATGAATACAACCTAAAGCTTAATGTTGAACTTGCAAAAACCCGAATCTATTTTCCCAACATGTAACCTGTGATGGATGTTACAGCACAGACCTTGTGCTTGCTGTTGGTTTTCTCACAACATTCGGTAGCATTCCGGTCACGTGACTACCAAACGTTTCGTGACTAGGGAATGAATTAGTTCCTGTATCCCTCGTCATGAAGTAGCACTTCTTGACCCGACAGAGTGTAGGTCTATTTCAGGTAGGGAACTCTACTCATAACGCGGGGATCCCATTTGTCCTCTATCAGGAGGTTTCACGTCCCTACCTTGGTCCTACTAAAATTCACATAGTTCCCTAACTTTTGATAATAGTCACATTGGCTGAACACCTTAGAACTAAGAAATAAATAAATAAAAAGTTCTCATTGATTTTGGGGCCTTATATTTCCATTCTTAAGCTACTAATTTACACGCCTAAAATAACCTGTACAGCCTCCACTTAATTAACTAAGGCCGCGGACATACAGAAAGCAACTGGTGATCGCAACGCAACATAAACTTGAGTTGCTATATGAAGTTGCTAGTTTAGTTGTCAGTTATCTCGTCATCAGAGGAGGATTGTCTATATTTTAAGAAAGAAACTACTAAAAAATATAATGCAATGTAGGCCTACACGTCCATAACGTTATTCATGCGAAGCAGTCTCGATATGAAAATTCACGAATATACCCAGACCAATTTTCTAATTATTATCGTATGAGAATTAGCAGTTACGACTACATTTTAAATAATGTACTTTAGAACATCAAGAAAAAAAACAAATAATTGGCGAGAAAGATGGAGAAATAAATTTCAGCTGGAGAAAGATTAACAATAACACTCAGCTAAGGTTAATTGCTCATTTATGTATTTCTGTTTATGTATAACTGCAAAACTTAAAATAACGTTACATTACAATGAAATCAAAATTAGTTTTTAAGCAAATGAAATTTTATAGTTCAAGTGCCGATTTTATATATTTTGAACAAATTGTTGGTAATCATTCGCATCGTCATGAAGTTGTTGGATACACAAATCATGACCAGAACCAGCAATATTTTGTTTTTCTGACATGATATAACACAACAATAAAACACTATTCGAAGAAACAAAAACACAAAAATACAAATAAAAATTATTATCGCTTAAATAAGGTATCCCTCTTGAGAAACGCATACACAGCACAATAAATACTGCTGGCAACTGAGAAACTGGGCAACGAGTTTACAGCATGCCGTGACTGGAGCAACTCTAGTTTCTGTGTCACTTGATAGTCGCGTTGCTATCAATTCTTTATGAATATGTGCATGCAACTCTGTATGCTGTGAAAATGGAACTCAAGTTTGCGTTGCGTTGCCGTCACCAGTTATCTTCTGTATGTCAGCAGCCTAAGTGTAGTGATACTAATCCGGAACGTACGACACTACAAATAATCTGAGAAAAATCAATGATTCAAAACCTGTCACAGAACTAGATTAGAGTCAGAAGATCTATTGGTCTCTATTTATTTGTTACAAATAAGTAAAGTTCTTTTTTCCAAATAAAATTGAATCAATTTCAATGTTTCAGTAAATATATATTAAATAGATTAAATCTTTATAGTCAAGATAAAATCCCTTCCTCAGCGCACCGAAGAACCAAGCGGACACTTCGCCAATAGATATGCATACTTTGAGGACATCTTGCCTCACTGAGGGAGGAGGCGGCTTAATGGGAGAAGCTTAGTGTTGCTTGCGGAAACACAGTCAAACAATACAGCATACAAATCTGTGATCGACTTCTTCGTCCCGCACGAAAAATACGTACATATCGTCCCGCTTTTGGAGTTGGATACCAGAACAAGATAGAGGCGACAAGATGGTATCATATCGCGACCTGAAACTGACCTGCTCTCTATTGGAGTTTTAACGAGTAAAGATGTGTTAAGGGACGATTTTGTATGTAATTAGATAGTGTTAAGGAGGGTCAAAGTTATTCCCTGATCACGTGGGCAGGGTAACTTCCCTGGAGTAAACCCACTCCCTACCGGGGCTGATAAAGGTATCTACCAGCCACACTCTCAGTAAGAACACAGATAGGGAAGGGTAGATGTAATTAAGTAGTATTAAGAAAAGGACAAAATGATACTTTGAAGCTGGGAATAGGGAAATGTTATGCCATCAAATGGGCAGGATCGCTTCCAGGAAATATACATACTCTCTTCCAAGGCGAAGACCATGTCTAACCGCTACGTGGTTTTTGGATGAAAGTCCATTATTCAAGACATATGCAATAGTACCCTGTGCAAAGCCTGATACAAGCAGAACAGTAAAGTCTCTCTACATCTGAAACCACGAAGGACGATATTTATATACACACGTATAACAAAGCGATACGGACGAAATAGTTCTATTGTCAACGTACAAAACCACAAGGTCGTAAGGATATTAAAATGTAAACACATGAGGAAATTTAACGCTATATAGGGCTGTAAGTCACGCGTGACTGCGCTACAAGTAGGCTTACGTGCTTCACGTATTGTGTTACAATTAGTTCCAGCCGGCCCACGCTCGCTGGCCTCTGATCTGTCTCCTTTAATGAGGAAGACCTTCTTTAATGAGCTGCCCGTGTCATGAGTCAGAGGCCTTATTAGTGCGCTAACGAGAAATTGAAACATGACGTATTCACAGTATCCAACCGCAGACTCACGATAAGAAAGTTTGAGCAATCATTGCGAAAAAATATTTGTTCCATTTAATAAGTAGTATCAAGTAGTATTACCAAAAAATGTTTAAAGTCAATTCCTACTTAGGTCAACAAAGACAAATTTTATTTTTGTTACTTTTTCTTAAATAATTACAATTAATATAAATAAAGTAACATAACCTATGTTAAAACAGCTGTTCCACCTAATAACTTATAAAATAAAATCAGCTGTTTTATAAAATCATATGTTATCACTCATTGTAAGCCAAATGGGACGAAATAACTATATTGCATACCTTATCCATTTTGTGAAAAGTTTTCCTCCCATATGAAACTAACAATAATTGATTGAATTCAATTAATGAAATAATATTTGAAAAATCTGTATTAGCATCAATCGCCATCCACTACAAGTTTAAAAAAATGTAATTGATCTTACTAAAAAGTATTTTATTAACGATTGAAAGTTAGAACAAAATATATAGGAGATATACAAGATAGAACAAGATATTAGGAGATTGTGAACTAACAGAAGTAATTGAAAACAAATTTAAAGTACACATACGCTGTATTAAATATGGCACCGACTCATCTTGTGCTAACCACATGACAGCAACACGACACACTTACACGGACACAAACCATAACCTAGAAATTCTCCACAGCAATAAAATAAAAGACTATTTCTCAACTTACTAGAACAATATGAACTTACTCTAAAACCTAAATGGTAAAATATTAAATAGATAAACTCAATAAGTATCTATTCACTTTTTACCACATTTGAACAAACTTTAATTATTTACCACTATGGCAAAAACGCTTCCTAGCGCCCAATTTAAACACTAATGAAGTTCGCTTAGTGTAATTGAAAAAATTGACTCGATAATTAAAAATTTTTAATAAATTTACTTTAATTATAAATTCAATAGTTGTTTATCAGGGCCAAACGTAACTGATCTTTGAAGAGAAAAAACCCACGAATAAAATCGAAAACATAAATGTTATAAGTAATTATTTAAAGATCTAAGTGAACACTATCAACTGACTAGCTGGCACGTTTCCAGACCTACGTAGTAGTGGCTACTCGTAGTAAGCAAGTTAATTGTTTTCACTCATTAAGTAAATTAGAACTTAGCTAGTGGGAACAATTCACAACGGTAAAAATTAAAACAGTTTACTCTAAATCTCACTACACATTAGTTTATTAAAACAAACAGTTCAGTTTCTACGACGATGTCGCCTTCATCAGTGCTTGGCTACTTCTTAATTATAATTTTGTTTAAAACTAGAATTATATTTTCAATTTTTAATTAGTAATAAATAGTTTTTTTGGCTTTAGTTAAATAGGGAGAAAAATTGTTTTTTAAAAATTCTTTCTATTAGCTCACACTCCTCTTATATATATATATAAAGTATGTATATATATATATATATATATATATATATATATATATATATATATATATATATATATATATATATCTTGTACAAATTTTCAATCTATACTAATATACACAAATCTAATGGTGTCTGTCTGTGTACACACACTGTAAAAATGCACATCGCTCACCCCCAATACAATGCATATAAAATGAATCAAAAACATGTCCTGAAGCTATATTGACAATTACTGTTTAATGCCACGGAAGGTTATTTTATATATATTATATTCCGTCAGGGCACCGCCCCACTGGCCTTGGAAACTCCCTTAACGGTAGGTTTATAAACTATAGTTTGATATATTTATTGGGATTTAATTTCAGTAAATTAAATTCAACCCAAATACAAATTAGATCAATACAAATACTCGTCAAGCCCGTACGAAGGACGGGTACCCTGCTAGTATTGTATAAAGAGGAAAACGGAAAATTGCAAGAAAATTCTTTATTTTTTATATATTTTGCCATTTAATATTGTGATATACATTTTTATAATAATTGTAATTATAAAATTAAAAGTAACTAAAATAAAAAAATTGTCTGTCGACCTCAGTAGGAATTGACTTTAAAAAATTTATTTTCTTTTTATTTGTTCGAAAGTGATATTGTAAAAATTACTTCTCTATTTAAGATTAACTAACATAGTACCTCCTGGATGAAAACGAACTATTATAATTAAATGTAATTCTTATATAGTTCATTCAAGCACTGATGAAGACGACATCGTCGTCGAAACTAGTCTGTTTTAATAAACTAGTGTGTTTAAATAAACTAATCTGTAGTGAGATTTACAGTAAACTGTTTTAATGTTTACCATTATGAGTTTTCACTTGGTTCTACGAGTAATTACTTGTGATTTAATCAGTGAAATCTAGACGACTACAACAACAAACTTTAATATAAATGTATTTTATAGGAATTGATTTTATCTCGATAATTGTTATTATATCAAAATTTAAAAAGATTCATTTCTTTGCTCTTTTTTCAAACATTTTAAAAACCGATCCAGACAAACGTTTCTGTTGCACCTGTATCCCAGAACACACGCTAAACGATTTAGGAAATAATGAAAACACCGGCTTTGAATAAGTTTAAGCCCTGTATGAATGTAGACCTACACTGAAACACTATGTGACGACCCAAGATTTTTAGATTTACAGTAAAAACAAACAAAATACACACACAAAACTCACAAATTGATCATTTACTGACTCATATGCGTTTCAATGACAAAGTCATCATCATCAATGAGTGTTGCTACTACAAACTTTAACTTACAGAAGCAACACTCACTGATGATGATGATGACTTAGTATGAGTCAATAAATGATTGGTTTGTGAGTTTTGTGTATGTCTTTTATTTGTTTCAACATAGCCTCACTAGCTAAGCTCAACAAATAGTTATATAGACTTACAGTGCCTTGGGTGTCTGGCTTGCACACAAGGAGAAGTACCAGTTATTTCAGATGCCAAGAAAGTTTCAATAGTTAAACGTTTTTCTTGTTTATAAGTAAACTGAATAGTTTAACACAATTGAATAAGCGGTCGGAATTGGATATACGAGTTGGAATTAGGTGTATGAGTGTTTAAGAATTAGAATATAAGCCTTACAGGACTTATAAAACTATTTGTGTACGGATTAGAGTTAATATAAATTATATAATATACTTATATAATATCTATAGTATCACATGGCGTACAGTCTTGAAGAAATAATATTAGAAGACAAGACTCGAATGTGTATTTAGGATTTAAATCATATGAACACTAAATTATATAATTCCCAATAACTTAACGGTAATTGGGTCTAACTACCAATATATATATATATATATATATATATATTAGGAAAAGGAGAACTAACTTAAAACGTAAACTAAGAAATAAAATTAAACAGAAAATTCTATTTAGTCTCCATTGTCGTCACACGGTAGCGACAACCCGCGCGCCGCAAGACCTAACTTAATTCAATTTACCGCTAATATTTTGTTATCTCACAACGGGCAAAACCTAATGAACCACCCGATCGAGCTGACACGGAACCTCATCTCATGAAAATGCCTTATAATTAAAGTACATAATTACATTTATATATCTTTCATCTATTAACAGTAAAGGCATGACACCATTAAGAATTTATTGGCATGACTCAGATAAAGTAATTTATAATATTAGATTAATTGTAAAGAACAATATTTTATTATTTTCATAACCTTAATTATTTTAAGGAGGCTCTAAATTCATGTTTCTGGGACAGTTTCGAAAATTAACCGACTTACTGATGTTGGTACCAGCTTTTCAAGGAATTATAAAAGCTAATTTGATTTTCACACATTGCTTCGGTAGTTTAAACTTAAAATTTCTAATGAACAACAGATTGAAAGTTCAATTTTGGAGGACCAGCATGAAAACGGGCGTTACAAAAGCATACAGGGAGGTTGGACACGGAAGTAAGGATGGCTTAAAACTAATTTGGATCTTTTAATTCATTCAAAAACTCACAGTTTAATTTAAACTTAATGTTCTTCCGGATGTTTCCATTAAAACTTGATGATTGCTTCAAACAAATTGTTATTATTATTTGTAAAATTTTGGTGAAATTCAATTCAGAAAACCAGATCTGCTCAGACCTTGTGGTTATACTTAGTGAAAGCTTGTAACAGTTAAAAGTGAGATGCCTATGCATCTACGAAGAATCTAGGCAGGGAAATTCTTCCGTCAGTTGAAGCGGAATAAATTAATGCTTTACTCGTGCACCTCTGTAACTAAATTTTAAACGTGAGGTCATTGAGGACTAACACGCATAAACCGATAGACAAAGATTGGTTTCATTTTTAGTGAAAGGATGAAATGTTAATGATATGCTCTGAAATGCAACCTTAATATTTCTTTCCACTTGAAATGCTGTCTACGCTGTAGAATTTGCCTAGCGAGAGATTGTAATGTCCCTTTTCTATTCCTACATTTCCTTCTTCCATACCTCGTTATGACCCCAATAGAGAGTAGGTCAGCTACAGGACTCGCAGACCTACTTTCCAGAAGTGAGTCATAAGCTTATTCTATCTCTACACTCCAAGCTTCGGAGTAGTATGTGCTTAACTTAAGCCTATCTCCTTAAATACCATATCTATACTATTATATAAAAATCTAATGGCGTGTTTGTGTGTGTATGTTACTCAATCACGTAAAAACTACTAGATCCATTGAGCTGAAATTTTTCATGGACATTCTTATGATCCTTGGTCAACACATAGGCCTATTTTTATTTAGAAATTCCATCAGGGCACCTACTCACTGCCCTTGAAAACTCCTTTAACACTCAATCAACTATGCTCAATTATATCAGCTGATAGTAAATGTGTTTTTTATCACCTATAAAAGTTACTTTTAAACACATTTAAACAGGTGACAGTAAATGTTTGTTGTTATTCATCTTTCAAGGTTAGTTATACTTTAAAAATATCATCTCACAAGTAGAAACTTTTCCTTCTCTTGGTGTTCCAAGCCTATCCAAATTTGATATATTTCTTGGGATTAATTTTCAGTAAATTAAATTCTCTACACATACTTAAAACATATATGCTGGAATTAACAACCGTAAAATGCCTAAAAGGAAAAAGAGTAACCTACCACAACGTTCTCCTAAGATAAGGGCAATGTCATCTCTGCGAAGAAGGAAGTCTTCTCAAGAAAAACAAGTCCGTTTGGAAATCAACGCTAAAAATACAGCACTGCAACGTTTTTCTGAATTTCCAGAACACGGTCAAGCACGATTAGAAGCCAATGCTTTCAGGATGGCATCTAAACTGTCCCAAGAAGCTCCGCGACAGCGTCTACTACGTGGAGAAGAAGATGCAGCAAGACACGCATATCAACGTCTGTCTCAAGCCTGCTGCACATCGTAATGCTATCAGGATGACATCTAAACGGTCCCAAGAAGCACCGCGGCAGCGTCTACTACGTAGAGAAGAAGATGCAGCAAGACACGCATATCAACGTCTGTCTCAAGCCTGCTGCACATCGTAATGCTATCAGGATGACATCTAAACGGTCCCAAGAAGCACCGCGACAGCGTCTACTACGTGGAGAAGAAGATGCAGCAAGACACGCATATCAACGTCTGTCTCAAGCCTCCGACTAGCGGCAGGTATAATTGTAACTTAATGCTGAGAGACATGCTGCACAGCGTAATGCTATCAGGATGACATCTAAACGGTCCCAAGAAGCACCGCGGCAGCGTCTACTACGTGGAGAAGTAGATGTAGCAAGGCACGCATATCAACGTCTGTCTCAAGCCTCCGACTAGCGGCAGGTATAATGGTAACTCAATGCGGAGAAACATGCTGCACAGCGTAATGCTATCAGGATGACATCTAAACGGTCCCAAGAAGCACCGCGACAGCGTCTACTACGTGGAGAAGAAGATGCAGCAAGACACGCATATCAACGTCTGTCTCAAGCCTTCGACTAGCGGCAGGTATAATTGTAACTCAATGCGGAGAAACATGCTGCACATCGTAATGCTATCAGGATGACATCTAAACTGTCCCAAGAAGCACCGCGACAGCGTCTACTACGTGGAGAAGTAGATGTAGCAAGGCACGCATATCAACGTCTGTCTCAAGCCTCCGACTAGCGGCAGGTATAATTGTAACTCAATGCGGAGAAACATGCTGCACAGCGTAATGCTATCAGGATGACATCTAAACGGTCCCAAGAAGCACCGCGACAGCGTCTACTACGTGGAGAAGAAGATGTAGCAAGGCACGCATATCAACGTCTGTCTCAAGCCTCCGACTAGCGGCAGGTATAATTGTAACTCAATGCGGAGAAACATGCTGCACATCGTAATGCTATCAGGATGACATCTAAACTGACCCAAGAAGCACCGCGACAGCGTCTACTACGTGGAGAAGTAGATGTAGCAAGGCACGCATATCAACGTCTGTCTCAAGCCTCCGACTAGCGGCAGGTATAATTGTAACTCAATGCGGAGAAACATGCTGCACAGCGTAATGCTATCAGGATGACATCTAAACGGTCCCAAGAAGCACCGCGACAGCGTCTACTACGTGGAGAAGAAGATGCAGCAAGACACGCATATCAACGTCTGTCTCAAGCCTTCGACTAGCGGCAGGTATAATTGTAACTCAATGCGGAGAAACATGCTGCACATCGTAATGCTATCAAGATGACATCTAAACGGTCCCAAGAAGCACCGCGACAGCGTCTACTACGTGGAGAAGAAGATGCAGCAAGACACGCATATCAACGTCTGTCTCAAGCCTTCGACTAGCGGCAGGTATAATTGTAACTCAATGCGGAGAAACATGCTGCACATCGTAATGCTATCAGGATGACATCTAAACTGTCCCAAGAAGCACCGCGACAGCGTCTACTACGTGGAGAAGAAGATGCAGCAAGACACGCATATCAACGTCTGTCTCAAGCCTCCGACTAGCGGCAGATATAATTGTAACTCAATGCGGAGAGGCATGCTGCACAGCGTAATGATATCATAATGGAATCTAAACGGTCCCAAGAAGCACCGCGACAGCGTCTACTACGTGGAGAAGTAGATGCAGCAAGGCACGCATATCAACGTCTGTCTCAAGCCTTCGACTAGCGGCAGGTATAATTGTAACTCAATGCGGAGAAACATGCTGCACATCGTAATGCTATCAAGATGACATCTAAACGGTCCCAAGAAGCACCGCGACAGCGTCTACTACGTGGAGAAGTAGATGCAGCAAGACACGCATATCAACGTCTGTCTCAAGCCTTCGACTAGCGGCAGGTATAATTGTAACTCAATGCGGAGAAACATGCTGCACATCGTAATGCTATCAGGATGACATCTAAACGGTCCCAAGAAGCTCCGCGACAGCGTCTACTACGTGGAGAAGAAGATGCAGCAAGACACGCATATCAACGTCTGTCTCAAGCCTTCGACTAGCGGCAGGTATAATTGTAACTCAATGCGGAGAGACATGATGCACATCGTAATGCTATCAGGATGGCATCTAAACTGTCCCAAGAAGCACCGCGACAGCGTCTACTACGTGGAGAAGAAGATGCAGCAAGACACGCATATCGACGTCTGTCTCAAGCCTCCGACTAGCGGCAGGAATAATTGTAACTCAATGCGCAGAGGCATGCTGCACAGCGTAATGCTATCAGGATGGCATCTAAACGGTCCCAAGAAGCACCGCGACAGCGTCTACTACGTGGAGAAGTAGATGCAGCAAGACACGCATATCTACGTCTATCTCAAGCCTCCGACTAGCGGCAGGCATAATTGTAACTCAATGCGGAGAGACATGCTGCACAGCGTAATGCTATCAGGATGGCATCTAAACGGTCCCAAGAAGCACCGCGACAGCGTCTACAACGTAGAGAAGCAGATGCAGCAAGACACGCATATCAACGTCTGTCTCAAGCCTCCGACTAGCGGCAGGTATAATTGTAACTTAATGCTGAGAGACATGCTGCACATCGTAATGCTATCTGGATGGCATCTAAACGGTCTCAAGAAGCACCGAGGCAGCGTCTACTACGTAGAGAAGAAGATGCAGCAAGACACGCATATCAACGTCTGTCTCAAGCCTGCTGCACATCGTAATGCTATCAGGATGGCATCTAAACTGTCCCAAGAAGCACCGCGACAGCGTCTACTACGTGGAGAAGTAGATGTAGCAAGGCACGCATATCAACGTCTGTCTCAAGCCTCCGACTAGCGGCAGGTATAATTGTAACTCAATGCGGAGAAAAATGCTGCACAGCGTAATGCTATCAGGATGACATCTAAACGGTCCCAAGAAGCACCGCGACAGCGTCTACTACGTGGAGAAGAAGATGCAGCAAGACACGCATATCAACGTCTGTCTCAAGCCTTCGACTAGCGGCAGGTATAATTGTAACTCAATGCGGAGAAACATGCTGCACATCGTAATGCTATCAGGATGACATCTAAACTGTCCCAAGAAGCACCGCGACAGCGTCTACTACGTGGAGAAGAAGATGCAGCAAGACACGCATATCAACGTCTGTCTCAAGCCTTCGACTAGTGGCAGGTATAATTGTAACTCAATGCGGAGAAACATGCTGCACATCGTAATGCTATCAGGATGACATCTAAACTGTCCCAAGAAGCACCGCGACAGCGTCTACTACGTGGAGAAGAAGATGCAGCAAGACACGCATATCAACGTCTGTCTCAAGCCTTCGACTAGCGGCAGGTATAATTGTAACTCAATGCGGAGAAACATGCTGCACATCGTAATGCTATCAGGATGACATCTAAACGGTCCCAAGAAGCTCCGCGACAGCGTCTACTACGTGGAGAAGAAGATGCAGCAAGACACGCATATCAACGTCTGTCTCAAGCCTCCGACTAGCGGCAGATATAATTGTAACTCAATGCGGAGAGGCATGCTGCACAGCGTAATGATATCATAATGGAATCTAAACGGTCCCAAGAAGCACCGCGACAGCGTCTACTACGTGGAGAAGTAGATGCAGCAAGACACGCATATCAACGTCTGTCTCAAGCCTTCGACTAGCGGCAGGTATAATTGTAACTCAATGCGGAGAAACATGCTGCACATCGTAATGCTATCAAGATGACATCTAAACGGTCCCAAGAAGCACCGCGACAGCGTCTACTACGTGGAGAAGTAGATGCAGCAAGACACGCATATCAACGTCTGTCTCAAGCCTTCGACTAGCGGCAGGTATAATTGTAACTCAATGCGGAGAAACATGCTGCACATCGTAATGCTATCAGGATGACATCTAAACGGTCCCAAGAAGCTCCGCGACAGCGTCTACTACGTGGAGAAGAAGATGCAGCAAGACACGCATATCAACGTCTGTCTCAAGCCTCCGACTAGCGGCAGATATAATTGTAACTCAATGCGGAGAGGCATGCTGCACAGCGTAATGCTATCAGGATGGAATCTAAACGGTCCCAAGAAGCACCGCGACAGCGTCTACTACGTGGAGAAGTAGATGCAGCAAGACACGCATATCAACGTCTGTCTCAAGCCTTCGACTAGCGGCAGGTATAATTGTAACTCAATGCGGAGAAACATGCTGCACATCGTAATGCTATCAGGATGACATCTAAACGGTCCCAAGAAGCACCGCGACAGCGTCTACTACGTGGAGAAGTAGATGCAGCAAGACACGCATATCAACGTCTGTCTCAAGCCTTCGACTAGCGGCAGGTATAATTGTAACTCAATGCGGAGAAACATGCTGCACATCGTAATGCTATCAGGATGACATCTAAACGGTCCCAAGAAGCACCGCGACAGCGTCTACTACGTGGAGAAGTAGATGCAGCAAGACACGCATATCAACGTCTGTCTCAAGCCTTCGACTAGCGGCAGGTATAATTGTAACTCAATGCGGAGAGACATGATGCACATCGTAATGCTATCAGGATGGCATCTAAACTGTCCCAAGAAGCACCGCGACAGCGTCTACTACGTGGAGAAGAAGATGCAGCAAGACACGCATATCGACGTCTGTCTCAAGCCTCCGACTAGCGGCAGGAATAATTGTAACTCAATGCGCAGAGGCATGCTGCACAGCGTAATGCTATCAGGATGGCATCTAAACGGTCCCAAGAAGCACCGCGACAGCGTCTACTACGTGGAGAAGTAGATGCAGCAAGACACGCATATCTACGTCTATCTCAAGCCTCCGACTAGCGGCAGGCATAATTGTAACTCAATGCGGAGAGACATGCTGCACAGCGTAATGCTATCAGGATGGCATCTAAACGGTCCCAAGAAGCACCGCGACAGCGTCTACAACGTAGAGAAGCAGATGCAGCAAGACACGCATATCAACGTCTGTCTCAAGCCTCCGACTAGCGGCAGGTATAATTGTAACTTAATGCTGAGAGACATGCTGCACATCGTAATGCTATCTGGATGGCATCTAAACGGTCTCAAGAAGCACCGAGGCAGCGTCTACTACGTAGAGAAGAAGATGCAGCAAGACACGCATATCAACGTCTGTCTCATGCCTGCTGCACATCGTAATGCTATCAGGATGGCATCTAAACTGTCCCAAGAAGCTCCGCGGCAGCGTCTACTACGTGGAGAAGAAGATGCAGCAAGACACGCATATCAAAGTCTGTCTCAAGCCTGCTGCACATCGTAATGCTATCAGGATGGCATCTAAACTGTCCCAAGAAGCTCCGCGGCAGCGTCTACTACGTGGAGAAGAAGATGCAGCAAGACACGCATATCAACGTCTGTCTCAAGCCTCCGACTAGCGGCAGGTATAATTGTAACTCAATGCGGAGAGGCATGCTGCACAGCGTAATGCTATCAGGATGGCATCTAAACGGTCCCAAGAAGCATCGCGACAGCGTCTACTACGTGGAGAAGTAGATGTAGCAAGACACGCATATCAACGTCTGTCTCAAGCCTTCGACTAGCGGCAGGTATAATTGTAACTCAATGCGGAGAAACATGCTGCACATCGTAATGCTATCAGGATGACATCTAAACGGTCCCAAGAAGCTCCGCGACAGCGTCTACTACGTGGAGAAGAAGATGCAGCAAGACACGCATATCAACGTCTGTCTCAAGCCTCCGACTAGCGGCAGATATAATTGTAACTCAATGCGGAGAGGCATGCTGCACAGCGTAATGATATCATAATGGAATCTAAACGGTCCCAAGAAGCACCGCGACAGCGTCTACTACGTGGAGAAGTAGATGCAGCAAGACACGCATATCAACGTCTGTCTCAAGCCTTCGACTAGCGGCAGGTATAATTGTAACTCAATGCGGAGAAACATGCTGCACATCGTAATGCTATCAAGATGACATCTAAACGGTCCCAAGAAGCACCGCGACAGCGTCTACTACGTGGAGAAGTAGATGCAGCAAGACACGCATATCAACGTCTGTCTCAAGCCTTCGACTAGCGGCAGGTATAATTGTAACTCAATGCGGAGAAACATGCTGCACATCGTAATGCTATCAGGATGACATCTAAACGGTCCCAAGAAGCTCTGCGACAGCGTCTACTACGTGGAGAAGAAGATGCAGCAAGACACGCATATCAACGTCTGTCTCAAGCCTCCGACTAGCGGCAGATATAATTGTAACTCAATGCGGAGAGGCATGCTGCACAGCGTAATGCTATCAGGATGGAATCTAAACGGTCCCAAGAAGCACCGCGACAGCGTCTACTACGTGGAGAAGTAGATGCAGCAAGACACGCATATCAACGTCTGTCTCAAGCCTTCGACTAGCGGCAGGTATAATTGTAACTCAATGCGGAGAAACATGCTGCACATCGTAATGCTATCAGGATGACATCTAAACGGTCCCAAGAAGCACCGCGACAGCGTCTACTACGTGGAGAAGTAGATGCAGCAAGACACGCATATCAACGTCTGTCTCAAGCCTTCGACTAGCGGCAGGTATAATTGTAACTTAATGCGGAGAGACATGATGCACATCGTAATGCTATCAGGATGGCATCTAAACTGTCCCAAGAAGCACCGCGACAGCGTCTACTACGTGGAGAAGAAGATGCAGCAAGACACGCATATCGACGTCTGTCTCAAGCCTCCGACTAACGGCAGGAATAATTGTAACTCAATGCGCAGAGGCATGCTGCACAGCGTAATGCTATCAGGATGGCATCTAAACGGTCCCAAGAAGCACCGCGACAGCGTCTACTACGTGGAGAAGTAGATGCAGCAAGACACGCATATCTACGTCTATCTCAAGCCTCCGACTAGCGGCAGGCATAATTGTAACTCAATGCGGAGAGACATGCTGCACAGCGTAATGCTATCAGGATGGCATCTAAACGGTCCCAAGAAGCACCGCGACAGCGTCTACAACGTAGAGAAGCAGATGCAGCAAGACACGCATATCAACGTCTGTCTCAAGCCTCCGACTAGCGGCAGGTATAATTGTAACTTAATGCTGAGAGACATGCTGCACATCGTAATGCTATCTGGATGGCATCTAAACGGTCTCAAGAAGCACTGAGGCAGCGTCTACTACGTAGAGAAGAAGATGCAGCAAGACACGCATATCAACGTCTGTCTCAAGCCTGCTGCACATCGTAATGCTATCAGGATGGCATCTAAACTGTCCCAAGAAGCTCCGCGGCAGCGTCTACTACGTGGAGAAGAAGATGCAGCAAGACACGCATATCAAAGTCTGTCTCAAGCCTGCTGCACATCGTAATGCTATCAGGATGGCATCTAAACTGTCCCAAGAAGCTCCGCGGCAGCGTCTACTACGTGGAGAAGAAGATGCAGCAAGACACGCATATCAACGTCTGTCTCAAGCCTCCGACTAGCGGCAGGTATAATTGTAACTCAATGCGGAGAGGCATGCTGCACAGCGTAATGCTATCAGGATGGCATCTAAACGGTCCCAAGAAGCATCGCGACAGCGTCTACTACGTGGAGAAGTAGATGTAGCAAGACACGCATATCAACGTCTGTCTCAAGCCTCCGACGAGCGGCAGGCATAATTGTAACTCAATGCGCAGAGACATGCTGGACAGCGTAAAGCTATCAGGATGGCATCTATACGGTCACAAGAAGCACCGCGGCAGCGTCTACTACGTAGAGAAGAAGATGCAGCAAGACACGCATATCAACGTCTGTCTCAAGCCTCCGACTAGCGGCAGGTATAATTGTAACTCAATGCGGAGAGGCAAGCGGCACAGCGTAATGCTATCAGGATGGCATCTAAACGGTCCCAAGAAGCATCGCGACAGCGTCTACTACGTGGAGAAGAAGATGCAGCAAGACACGCATATCAACGTCTGTCTCAAGCCTCCGACTAGCGGCAGGTATAATTGTAACTCAATGCGGAGAGACATGCTGCACATCGTAATGCTATCAGGATGGCATCTAAACGGTCCCAAGAAGTACCGCGACAGCGTCTACTACGTGGAGAAGTAGATGTAGCAAGGCACGCATATCAACGTCTGTCTCAAGCCTCCGACTAGCGGCAGGTATAATTGTAACTCAATGCGGAGAGGCATGCTGCACAGCGTAATGCTATCAGGATGGCATCTAAACGGTCCCAAGAAGCATCGCGACAGCGTCTACTACGTGGAGAAGAAGATGCAGCAAGACACGCATATCAACGTCTGTCTCAAGCCTCCGACTAGCGGCAGGTATAATTGTAACTCAATGCGGAGAGGCATGCTGCACAGCGTAATGCTATCAGGATAACATCTAAACGGTCCCAAGAAGCATCGCGAAAGCGTCTACTACGTGGAGAAGAAGATGCAGCAAGACACGCATATCAACGTCTGTCTCAAGCCTCCGACTAGCGGCAGGTATAATTGTAACTTAATGCTGAGAGACATGCTGCACATCGTAATGCTATCAGGATGGCATCTAAACGGTCTCAAGAAGCACCGAGGCAGCGTGTACTACGTAGAGAAGAAGATGCAGCAAGACACGCATATCAACGTCTGTCTCAAGCCTCCGACTAACGGCAGGTATAATTGTAACTCAATGCGGAGAGGCATGCTGCACAGCGCAATGCTATCAGGATGGCATCTAAACGGTCCCAAGAAGCATCGCGACAGCTTCTACTACGTGGAGAAGAAGATGCAGCAAGACACGCATATCAACGTCCGTCTCAAGCCTCCGACTAGCGGCAGGTATAATTGTAACTCAATGCGGAGAGACATGATGCACATCGTAATGCTATCAGGATGGCATCTAAACGGTCCCAAGAAGTACCGCGACAGCGTCTACTACGTGGAGAAGTAGATGTAGCAAGACACGCATATCAACGTCTGTCTCAAGCCTCCGACTAGCGGCAGGTATAATTGTAACTTAATGCTGAGAGACATGCTGCACATCGTAATGCTATCAGGATGGCATCTAAACGGTCTCAAGAAGCACCGAGGCAGCGTCTACTACGTGGAGAAGAAGATGCAGCAAGACACTCATATCAACGTCTGTCTCAAGCCTCCGACTAGCGGCAGGTATAATTGTAACTCAATGCGGAGAGACATGATGCACATCGTAATGCTATCAGGATTGCATCTAAACGGTCCCAAGAAGTACCGCGACAGCGTCTACTACGTGGAGAAGTAGATGTAGCAAGACACGCATATCAACGTCTGTCTCAAGCCTCCGACTAGCGGCAGGTATAATTGTAACTTAATGCTGAGAGACATGCTGCACATCGTAATGCTATCAGGATGGCATCTAAATGGTCTCAAGAAGCACCGAGGCAGCGTCTACTACGTAGAGAAGAAGATGCAGCAAGACACGCATATCAACGTCTGTCTCAAGCCTGCTGCACATCGTAATGCTATCAGGATGGCATCTAAACTGTCCCAAGAAGCTCCGCGGCAGCGTCTACTACGTAGAAAAGAAGATGCAGTAAGACACGCATATCAACGTTTGTCTCAAGCCTCCGACTAGCGGCAGGTATAATTGTAACTCAATGCGGAGAGACATGCTGCACATCGTAATGCTATCAGGATGACATCTAAACGGTCCCAAGAAGCACCGCGACAGCGTCTACAACGTAGAGAAGAAGATGCAGCGAGACACGCATATCAACGTCTGTCTCAAGCCTGCTGTACATCGTAATGCTATCAGGATGGCATCTAAACGGTCCCAAGAAGCACCGAGGCAGCGTCTACTACGTGGAGAAGTAGATGCAGCAAGACACGCATATCAACGTCTGTCTCAAGCCTGCTGCACTTCGTAATGCTATCAGGATGGCATCTAAACGGTCTCAAGAAGCACCGAGGCAGCGTCTACTACGTGGAGAAGAAGATGCAGCAAGACATGCATATCAACGTCTGTCTCAAGCCTGCTGCACATCGTAATGCTATCAGGATGGCATCTAAACGGTCTCAAGAAGCACCGAGGCAGCGTCTACTACGTAGAGAAGAAGATGCAGCAAGACACGCATATCAACGTCTGTCTCAAGCCTGCTGCACTTCGTAATGCTATCAGGATGGCATCTAAACGGTCTCAAGAAGCACCGAGGCAGCGTCTACTACGTGGAGAAGAAGATGCAGCAAGACATGCATATCAACGTCTGTCTCAAGCCTGCTGCACATCGTAATGCTATCAGGATGGCATCTAAACGGTCTCAAGAAGCACCGAGGCAGCGTCTACTACCTAGAGAAGAAGATGCAGCAAGACACGCATATCAACGTCCGTCTCAAGCCTTCGACTAGCGGCAGGTATAATTGTAACTTAATGCTGAGAGACATGCTGCACATCGTAATGGTATCAGGATGGCATCTAAACGGTCTCAAGAAGCACCGAGGCAGCGTCTACTACGTGGAGAAGAAGATGCAGCAAGACACGCATATCAACGTCTGTCTCAAGCCTGCTGCACATCGTAATGCTATCAGGATGGCATCTAAACGGTCCCAAGAAGCTCCGCGGCAGCGTCTACTACGTAGAGAAGAAGATGCAGCAAGACATGCTTATCAACGTCTGTCTCAAGCCTGCTGCACATCGTAATGCTATCAGGATGGCATCTAAACGGTCCCAAGAAGCACCGCGACAGCGTCTACTACGTGGAGAAGTAGATGCAGCAAGACACGCATATCAACGTCTGTCTCAAGCCTGCTGCACATCGTAATGCTATCAGGATGGCATCTAAACGGTCCCAAGAAGCTCCGCGGCAGCGTCTACTACGTAGAGAAGAAGATGCAGCAAGACATGCATATCAACGTCTGTCTCAAGCCTGCTGCACATCGTAATGCTATCAGGATGGCATCTAAACGGTCCCAAGAAGCACCGAGGCAGCGTCTACTACGTAGAATAGAAGATGCAGTAAGACACACATATCAACGTCTGTCTCAAGCCTCCGACTAGCGGCAGGTATAATTGTAACTCAATGCGGAGTGACATGCTGCACATCGTAATGCTATCAGGATGACATCTAAACGGTCCCAAGAAGCACCGCGACAGCGTCTACAACGTAGAGAAAAAGATGCAGCAAGACACGCATATCAACGTCTGTCTCAAGCCTGCTGCACATCGTAATGCTATCAGGATGGCATCTAAACGGTCTCAAGAAGCACCGAGGCAGCGTCTACTACGTGGAGAAGAAGATGCAGCAAGACACTCATATCAACGTCTGTCTCAAGCCTCCGACTAGCGGCAGGTATATTTGTAACTCAATGCGGAGAGACATGATGCACATCGTAATGCTATCAGGATGGCATCTAAACGGTCCCAAGAAGTACCGCGACAGCGTCTACTACGTGGAGAAGTAGATGTAGCAAGACACGCATATCAACGTCTGTCTCAAGCCTCCGACTAGCGGCAGGTATAATTGTAACTTAATGCTGAGAGACATGCTGCACATCGTAATGCTATCAGGATGGCATCTAAATGGTCTCAAGAAGCACCGTGGCAGCGTCTACTACGTAGAGAAGAAGATGCAGCAAGACACGCATATCAACGTCTGTCTCAAGCCTCCGACTAGCGGCAGGTATATTTGTAACTTAATGCTGAGAGACATGATGCACATCGTAATGCTATCAGGATGGCATCTAATCGGTCCCAAGAGGTACCGCGACAGCGTCTACTACGTGGAGAAGTAGATGTAGCAAGACACGCATATCAACGTCTGTCCCAAGCCTCCGACTAGCGGCAGGTATAATTGTAACTTAATGCTGAGAGACATGCTGCACATCGTAATGCTATCAGGATGGCATCTAAACGGTCTCAAGAAGCACCGAGGCAGCGTCTACTACGTAGAGAAGAAGATGCAGCAAGACACGCATATCAACGTCTGTCTCAAGCCTGCTGCACATCGTAATGCTATCAGGATGGCATCTAAACTGTCCCAAGAAGCTCCGCGGCAGCGTCTACTACGTAGAAAAGAAGATGCAGTAAGACACGCATATCAACGTTTGTCTCAAGCCTCCGACTAGCGGCAGGTATAATTGTAACTCAATGCGGAGAGACATGCTGCACATCGTAATGCTATCAGGATGACATCTAAACGGTCCCAAGAAGCACCGCGACAGCGTCTACAACGTAGAGAAGAAGATGCAGCGAGACACGCATATCAACGTCTGTCTCAAGCCTGCTGCACATCGTAATGCTATCAGGATGGCATCTAAACGGTCCCAAGAAGCACCGAGGCAGCGTCTACTACGTGGAGAAGTAGATGCAGCAAGACACGCATATCAACGTCTGTCTCAAGCCTGCTGCACTTCGTAATGCTATCAGGATGGCATCTAAACGGTCTCAAGAAGCACCGAGGCAGCGTCTACTACGTGGAGAAGAAGATGCAGCAAGACATGCATATCAACGTCTGTCTCAAGCCTGCTGCACATCGTAATGCTATCAGGATGGCATCTAAACGGTCTCAAGAAGCACCGAGGCAGCGTCTACTACGTAGAGAAGAAGATGCAGCAAGACACGCATATCAACGTCTGTCTCAAGCCTCCGACTAGCGGCAGGTATAATTGTAACTTAATGCTGAGAGACATGCTGCACATCGTAATGGTATCAGGATGGCATCTAAACGGTCTCAAGAAGCACCGAGGCAGCGTCTACTACTTGGAGAAGTAGATGCAGCAAGACACGCATATCAACGTCTGTCTCAAGCCTGCTGCACATCGTAATGCTATCAGGATGGCATCTAAACGGTCCCAAGAAGCTCCGCGGCAGCGTCTACTACGTAGAGAAGAAGATGCAGCAAGACATGCATATCAACGTCTGTCTCAAGCCTGCTGCACATCGTAATGCTATCAGGATGGCATCTAAACGGTCCCAAGAAGCACCGAGGCAGCGTCTACTACGTAGAATAGAAGATGCAGTAAGACACACATATCAACGTCTGTCTCAAGCCTCCGACTAGCGGCAGGTATAATTGTAACTCAATGCGGAGTGACATGCTGCACATCGTAATGCTATCAGGATGACATCTAAACGGTCCCAAGAAGCACCGCGACAGCGTCTACAACGTAGAGAAAAAGATGCAGCAAGACACGCATATCAACGTCTGTCTCAAGCCTGCTGCACATCGTAATGCTATCAGGATGGCATCTAAACGGTCTCAAGAAGCACCGAGGCAGCGTCTACTACGTGGAGAAGAAGATGCAGCAAGACACTCATATCAACGTCTGTCTCAAGCCTCCGACTAGCGGCAGGTATATTTGTAACTCAATGCGGAGAGACATGATGCACATCGTAATGCTATCAGGATGGCATCTAAACGGTCCCAAGAAGTACCGCGACAGCGTCTACTACGTGGAGAAGTAGATGTAGCAAGACACGCATATCAACGTCTGTCTCAAGCCTCCGACTAGCGGCAGGTATAATTGTAACTTAATGCTGAGAGACATGCTGCACATCGTAATGCTATCAGGATGGCATCTAAATGGTCTCAAGAAGCACCGTGGCAGCGTCTACTACGTAGAGAAGAAGATGCAGCAAGACACGCATATCAACGTCTGTCTCAAGCCTCCGACTAGCGGCAGGTATATTTGTAACTTAATGCTGAGAGACATGATGCACATCGTAATGCTATCAGGATGGCATCTAATCGGTCCCAAGAGGTACCGCGACAGCGTCTACTACGTGGAGAAGTAGATGTAGCAAGACACGCATATCAACGTCTGTCTCAAGCCTCCGACTAGCGGCAGGTATAATTGTAACTTAATGCTGAGAGACATGCTGCACATCGTAATGCTATCAGGATGGCATCTAAACGGTCTCAAGAAGCACCGAGGCAGCGTCTACTACGTAGAGAAGAAGATGCAGCAAGACACGCATATCAACGTCTGTCTCAAGCCTGCTGCACATCGTAATGCTATCAGGATGGCATCTAAACTGTCCCAAGAAGCTCCGCGGCAGCGTCTACTACGTAGAAAAGAAGATGCAGTAAGACACGCATATCAACGTTTGTCTCAAGCCTCCGACTAGCGGCAGGTATAATTGTAACTCAATGCGGAGAGACATGCTGCACATCGTAATGCTATCAGGATGACATCTAAACGGTCCCAAGAAGCACCGCGACAGCGTCTACAACGTAGAGAAGAAGATGCAGCGAGACACGCATATCAACGTCTGTCTCAAGCCTGCTGCACATCGTAATGCTATCAGGATGGCATCTAAACGGTCCCAAGAAGCACCGAGGCAGCGTCTACTACGTGGAGAAGTAGATGCAGCAAGACACGCATATCAACGTCTGTCTCAAGCCTGCTGCACTTCGTAATGCTATCAGGATGGCATCTAAACGGTCTCAAGAAGCACCGAGGCAGCGTCTACTACGTGGAGAAGAAGATGCAGCAAGACATGCATATCAACGTCTGTCTCAAGCCTGCTGCACATCGTAATGCTATCAGGATGGCATCTAAACGGTCTCAAGAAGCACCGAGGCAGCGTCTACTACGTAGAGAAGAAGATGCAGCAAGACACGCATATCAACGTCTGTCTCAAGCCTCCGACTAGCGGCAGGTATAATTGTAACTTAATGCTGAGAGACATGCTGCACATCGTAATGGTATCAGGATGGCATCTAAACGGTCTCAAGAAGCACCGAGGCAGCGTCTACTACTTGGAGAAGAAGATGCAGCAAGACACGCATATCAACGTCTGTCTCAAGCCTGCTGCACATCGTAATGCTATCAGGATGGCATCTAAACGGTCCCAAGAAGCTCCGCGGCAGCGTCTACTACGTAGAGAAGAAGATGCAGCAAGACATGCATATCAACGTCTGTCTCAAGCCTGCTGCACATCGTAATGCTATCAGGATGGCATCTAAACGGTCCCAAGAAGCACCGCGACAGCGTCTACTACGTGGAGAAGTAGATGCAGCAAGACACGCATATCAACGTCTGTCTCAAGCCTGCTGCACATCGTAATGCTATCAGGATGGCATCTAAACGGTCCCAAGAAGCTCCGCGGCAGCGTCTACTACGTAGAGAAGAAGATGCAGCAAGACATGCATATCAACGTCTGTCTCAAGCCTGCTGCACATCGTAATGCTATCAGGATGGCATCTAAACGGTCCCAAGAAGCACCGAGGCAGCGTCTACTACGTAGAATAGAAGATGCAGTAAGACACACATATCAACGTCTGTCTCAAGCCTCCGACTAGCGGCAGGTATAATTGTAACTCAATGCGGAGTGACATGCTGCACATCTTAATGCTATCAGGAAGACATCTAAACGGTCCCAAGAAGCACCGCGACAGCGTCTACAACGTAGAGAAAAAGATGCAGCAAGACACGCATATCAACGTCTGTCTCAAGCCTGCTGCACATCGTAATGCTATCAGGATGGCATCTAAACGGTCCCAAGAAGCTCCGCGGCAGCGTCTACTACGTAGAATAGAAGATGCAGTAAGACACGCATATCAACGTCTGTCTCAAGCCTCCGACTAGCGGCAGGTATAATTGTAACTCAATGCGGAGAGACATGCTGCACATCGTAATGCTATCAGGATGACATCTAAACGGTCCCAAGAAGCACCGCGAAGCGTCTACAACGTAGAGAAGAAGATGCAGCAAAACACGCATATCAACGTCTGTCTCAAGCCTCCGACTACCGGCAGGTATAATTGTAACTTAATGCTGAGAGACATGCTGCACATCGTAATGCTATCAGGATGTCATCTAAACGGTCTCAAGAAGCACCGAGGCAGCGTCTACTACGTAGAGAAGAAGATGCAGCAAGACACGCATATCAACGTCTGTCTCAAGCCTCCGACTAACGGCAGGTATAATTGTAACTCAATGCGGAGAGGCATGCTGCACAGCGCAATGCTATCAGGATGGCATCTAAACGGTCCCAAGAAGCATCGCGACAGCTTCTACTACGTGGAGAAGAAGATGCAGCAAGACACGCATATCAACGTCTGTCTCAAGCCTGCTGCACAGCGTAATGCTATCAGGATGGCATCTAAACGGTCTCAAGAAGCACCGAGGCAGCGTCTACTACGTGGAGAAGTAGATGCAGCAAGACACGCATATCAACGTCCGTCTCAAGCCTCCGACTAGCGGCAGGTATAATTGTAACTTAATGCTGAGAGACATGCTGCACATCGTAATGCTATCAGGATGTCATCTAAACGGTCTCAAGAAGCACCGAGGCAGCGTCTACTACGTGGAGAAGAAGATGCAGCAAGACACTCATATCAACGTCTGTCTCAAGCCTCCGACTAGCGGCAGGTATAATTGTAACTCAATGCGGAGAGACATGATGCACATCGTAATGCTATCAGGATGGCATCTAAACGGTCCCAAGAAGCATCGCGACAGCGTCTACTACGTGGAGACGAAGATGCAGCAAGACACGCATATCAACGTCCGTCTCAAGCCTCCGACTAGCGGCAGGTATAATTGTAACTCAATGCGGAGAGACATGATGCACATCGTAATGCTATCAGGATGGCATCTAAACGGTCCCAAGAAGTACCGCGACAGCGTCTACTACGTGGAGAAGTAGATGTAGCAAGACACGCATATCAACGTCTGTCTCAAGCCTCCGACTAGCGGCAGGTATAATTGTAACTTAATGCTGAGAGACATGCTGCACATCGTAATGCTATCAGGATGGCATCTAAACGGTCTCAAGAAGCACCGAGGCAGCGTCTACTACGTGGAGAAGAAGATGCAGCAAGACACTCATATCAACGTCTGTCTCAAGCCTCCGACTAGCGGCAGGTATAATTGTAACTCAATGCGGAGAGACATGATGCACATCGTAATGCTATCAGGATGGCATCTAAACGGTCCCAAGAAGTACCGCGACAGTGTCTACTACGTGGAGAAGTAGATGTAGCAAGACACGCATATCAACGTCTGTCTCAAGCCTCCGACTAGCGGCAGGTATAATTGTAACTTAATGCTGAGAGACATGCTGCACATCGTAATGCTATCAGGATGGCATCTAAATGGTCTCAAGAAGCACCGAGGCAGCGTCTACTACGTAGAGAAGAAGATGCAGCAAGACACGCATATCAACGTCTGTCTCAAGCCTCCGACTAGCGGCAGGTATAATTGTAACTTAATGCTGAGAGACATGATGCACATCATAATGCTATCAGGATGGCATCTAAACGGTCCCAAGAGGTACCGCGACAGCGTCTACTACGTGGAGAAGTAGATGTAGCAAGACACGCATATCAACGTCTGTCTCAAGCCTCCGACTAGCGGCAGGTATAATTGTAACTTAATGCTGAGAGACATGCTGCATCGTAATGCTATCAGGATGGCATCTAAACGGTCTCAAGAAGCACCGAGGCAGCGTCTACTACGTAGAGAAGAAGATGCAGCAAGACACGCATATCAACGTCTGTCTCAAGCCTGCTGCACATCGTAATGCTATCAGGATGGCATCTAAACTGTCCCAAGAAGCTCCGCGGCAGCGTCTACTACGTAGAAAAGAAGATGCAGTAAGACACGCATATCAACGTTTGTCTCAAGCCTCCGACTAGCGGCAGGTATAATTGTAACTCAATGCGGAGAGACATGCTGCACATCGTAATGCTATCAGGATGACATCTAAACGGTCTCAAGAAGCACCGAGGCAGCGTCTACTACGTGGAGAAGAAGATGCAGCAAGACATGCATATCAACGTCTGTCTCAAGCCTGCTGCACATCGTAATGCTATCAGGATGGCATCTAAACGGTCTCAAGAAGCACCGAGGCAGCGTCTACTACGTAGAGAAGAAGATGCAGCAAGACACGCATATCAACGTCTGTCTAAAGCCTCCGACTAGCGGCAGGTATAATTGTAACTTAATGCTGAGAGACATGCTGCACATCGTAATGGTATCAGGATGGCATCTAAACGGTCTCAAGAAGCACCGAGGCAGCGTCTACTACGTGGAGAAGAAGATGCAGCAAGACACGCATATCAACGTCTGTCTCAAGCCTGCTGCACATCGTAATGCTATCAGGATGGCATCTAAACGGTCCCAAGAAGCTCCGCGACAGCGTCTACTACGTGGAGAAGTAGATGCAGCAAGACACGCATATCAACGTCTGTCTCAAGCCTGCTGCACATCGTAATGCTATCAGGATGGCATCTAAACGGTCCCAAGAAGCATCGCGACAGCGTCTACTACGTAGAGAAGAAGATGCAGCAAGACATGCATATCAACGTCTGTCTCAAGCCTGCTGCACATCGTAATGCTATCAGGATGGCATCTAAACGGTCCCAAGAAGCATCGCGACAGCGTCTACTACGTGGAGAAGTAGATGCAGCAAGACACGCATATCAACGTCTGTCTCAAGCCGGCGACTAGCGGCTGGTATAATTGTAACTCAATGCGGAGAGACATGCTGCACATCTTAATGCTATCAGGATGACATCTAAACGGTCCCAAGAAGCACCGCGACAGCGTCTACAACGTAGAGAAGAAGATGCAGCAAGACACGCATATCAACGTCTGTCTCAAGCCTCCGACGAGCGGCAGGTATAATTGTAACTCAATGCGGAGAAACATGCTGCACATCTTAATGCTATCAGGATGACATCTAAACTGTCCCAAGAAGCACCGCGACAGCGTCTACAACGTAGAGAAGAAGATACAGCAAGACACGCATATCAACGTCTGTCTCAAGCCTCCGACGAGCGGCAGGTATAATTGTAACTCAATGCGGAGAAACATGCTGCACATCTTAATGCTATCAGGATGACATCTAAACGGTCCCAAGAAGCACCGCGACAGCGTCTACAACGTAGAGAAGAAGATGCAGCAAGACACGCATATCAACGTCTGTCTCAAGCCTCCGACTAGCGGCTGGTATAATTGTAACTCAATGCGGAGAGACATGCTGCACATCTTAATGCTATCAGGATGACATCTAAACGGTCCCAAGAAGCAATGCGACAGCGTCTACAACGTAGAGAAGAAGATGCAGCAAGACACGCACATCAACGTCTGTCTCAAGCCTGCTGCACATCGTAATGCTATCAGGATGGCATCTAAACGGTCCCAAGAAGCTCCGCGGCAGCGTCTACTACGTAGAGAAGAAGATGCAGCAAGACATGCATATCAACGTCTGTCTCAAGCCTGCTGCACATCGTAATGCTATCAGGATGGCATCTAAACGGTCCCAAGAAGCACCGAGGCAGCATCTACTACGTAGAGAAGAAGATGCAGCAAGACACGCATATCAACGTCTGTCTCAAGCCTGCTGCACACCGTAATGCTATCAGGATGGCATCTAAACGGTCCCAAGAAGCTCCGCGGCAGCGTCTACTACGTGGAGAAGTAGATGCAGCAAGACACGCATATCAACGTCTGTCTCAAGCCTGCTGCACAGCGTAATGCTATCAGGATGGCATCTAAACGGTCCCAAGAAGCTCCGCGGCAGCGTCTACTACGTGGAGAAGTAGATGCAGCAAGACACGCATATCAACGTCTGTCTCAAGCCTGCTGCACAGCGTAATGCTATCAGGATGGCATCTAAACGGTCCCAAGAAGCTCCGCGGCAGCGTCTACTACGTGGAGAAGTAGATGCAGCAAGACACGCATATCAACGTCTGTCTCAAGCCTGCTGCACAGCGTAATGCTATCAGGATGGCATCTAAACGGTCCCAAGAAGCTCCGCGGCAGCGTCTACTACGTAGAGAAGTAGATGCAGCAAGACACGCATATCAACGTCTGTCTCAAGCCTGCTGCACAGCGTAATGCTATCAGGATGGCATCTAAACGGTCCCAAGAAGCTCCGCGGCAGCGTCTACTACGTGGAGAAGTAGATGCAGCAAGACACGCATATCAACGTCTGTCTCAAGCCTGCTGCACACCGTAATGCTATCAGGATGGCATCTAAACGGTCCCAAGAAGCTCCGCGGCAGCGTCTACTACGTGGAGAAGAAGATGCAGCAAGACACGCATATCAACGTCTGTCTCAAGCCTCCGACTAGCGGCAGGTATAATTGTAACTCAATGCGGAGAGGCATGCTGCACAGCGTAATGCTATCAGGATGGCATCTAAACGGTCCCAAGAAGCACCGCGACAGCGTCTACTACGTGGAGAAGTAGATGCAGCAAGACACGCATATCTACGTCTGTCTCAAGCCTCCGACTAGCGGCAGGCATAATTGTAACTCAATGCGGAGAGACATGCTGCACAGCGTAATGCTATCAGGATGGCATCTAAACGGTCCCAAGAAGCATCGCGACAGCGTCTACTACGTAGAGAAGTAGATGCAGCAAGACACGCATATAAACGTCTATCTCAAGCCTCCGACGAGCGGCAGGTATAATTGTAACTCAATGCGGAGAGGCATGCTGCACAGCGTAATGCTATCAGGATGGCATCTAAACGGTCCCAAGAAGCATCGCGACAGCGTCTACTACGTACAGAAGTAGATGCAGCAAGACACGCATATAAACGTCTATCTCAAGCCTCCGACGAGCGGCAGGTATAATTGTAACTCAATGCGGAGAGACATGCTGCACCGCGTTTAACTCAAACTGATGAACACCACGACGCCGACATACTCGCCGGAAGAAATTAAATTTGGGAATGCAATAAGCACGATACAAATATACGTCAACCTCGTACGAAGGGCGCGTAACTCTTCTAGTTTTACATATTTTACATGTTGTGGTTATGTAAATAAAAAATTATAATTTTTCATCTGGATTGATGTTAGTATAAAATCATGGCGTTCTTATTATTTTTATTACAATATTAAGTACATAAATATTTTTAAAAATATCCATTTAAAAAAAATAATTCATTTATAAAATATTTTTTTAAAACAATTCATTTACTCACCAAAAGTTTGATAACGAATAGTTTGATAACCTCAAAAAGGTACACATTCCATTTTAAACACAAACTTCATAATATCTATTAACTTTTTTACAACTCCAGATATAAATCACTTTCCCTACTCCCCCCTCCTAAAAACCTGTAATATAATAGTGGTTACTTACAATATTACAAAACTAAGTGAAAAACCAACACACAAAAAAATCAACATTTCGCGCTATTTGCAACTGCAGACACCAGCTGGCAATGCATGTAAACACGATTCAAAGCTACCAACTTTTGAGTATTAAAAACAGTTTTAATAATCTTTATTTATACCTGTACAATTTACTAATCTATTAGGAAAACAAATCTTACCACTAAGTACCATATACTAATTTAATTGTAATTTCGACTGTCGTAGTTTATTTATTTATTTTGTAACTTAGTTCTTTAAAGACTTTAAAAATGCTGTTGGAAAGAAGACATTGTGGAAAATTATAACAGTTTTTTGCATTTTAAAAAGATAATCAGATGTTGATATGAAAATCATTTTTAAATAATTGCAAAAAACATGTTTTAGTAAACATTTGTGACAATATTGATTAGGAAAAAATAAATAAATATTTAGAATTTCAATAGCAAAAATGTAGGCTATTGGAAGTTTAATTATACAAAATTAATAATGAACTAACTATAATATTATTATTATTATTTCCAACGATAAATATTAAAATAATTCAATCAAAATCTAACTGTACACTAGTTTATTAATATATACAGTCTAGTTTCAACAACGATGTCGCATTCATCAGTAGCAGCCAGTCACTGATAAATGATACATCGTCGTTTATATATAAAAACTATTCTTTATATATTAATAAACTAATGTGTAGTGATATTTTGAGTAAACTCTTATAATGTTTACCGTTGTGAATTGTTCTCACTAACTATGCTCTAATTACCTTATTATTATTATTACAAAGGTCATTACACAAGATTAATAATAAAGTTTGAGCAAGAGTGGATGGGTATCCTAATGACAGATCAAATCCATTTAGAAATTAAGGTTTAAATGACAAAAATCCTCATTACTCAATTGAAAACTTGTCATAAAATTTCGTTGAAGAATATGAAAATTGAAACATATAAGACGGTAGTTCTAACCATTATACTCGATAATTTTTTCAGTTCTTATTATTAGCTCACACTCTCCTTATATATACATGTCTTGTACAAATCTTGAATCGTTAATGAAATACATTTTTATTCATCCACTCACATTCAAATAGATTTTTTTAACTTGTAGTAGAAGGCAATAATTGATGTTAACACAGTTTTTTCAAATATTTATTCAATAATTGAATTTTAAAAATTGAGGGGGGGGGGGGTTCTAGGCCGGATTCGAACTGTGTATCTTCATGTTCAAAGTGTAGCGTTTTTTGCATTGAGCTAACTTTCCCATTGTCAGAAATATTTCTCAAAAAAGTATATGAATTTTTCTTTTGCTGCCATCAGGTTGTCGTCGAAACCTCCATTGCACAACCTTAATTGTTGCCATGGATACGCCACAATATCATAAATAATGCTCATGGATTAAAAATGAATGAAAAGGATAAAATAAACAAATAAACTGGATTAACGGTATCGGACCTTACTTCACAAATGGACAATGCAAAAGGAAAGCGAAAAGAAACTAAAAAAAGAAAGCGTACAAATAGTAACAAACAAAAATAATAGTCCAACACCATACATAGAAAAGAAAATGGAAAATTGCAAGGAAATTCGCTTTCTATTTTGTATATACATATTTATATTAGTTGTAATTATAAAACAAAAGGAAACTGAAATAAAATTGTTCTTTAATGACTTGAGTAGGAATTGATTTTTATTTTTAAAAAAATTAATTACTTGTTCCATCTTCAACTTGAGCTACCTGTATTAGTTTATATTCTAAGACTAAATATCACTTTATATCAATACATAACCGCACATGCCTACACTAGTAGTATCTCAATATGTTTTGCCTAAATGAAGACACCCGTTTAGGGAAACAATTTGTCAACTAGTACCATTTATACTAAACCTTTTCTTATTCCACAAACAAAACGTTTTTAGCGCTTGTAGTAGGTCTATCTCGGGGCTATATTTTTTTGAAATTCGCCGTATTTGAACACTTATAGATCTTTTCTAGTACTTTCGGAGTAGTTCAGTTTTAACGGATTGTACTGTTTAGTGGTCTAATCTAGTGTATAGTGTATTTACTTACCATCTTTAAAGTCCAGGGTTCCATTTCCAGTAACCAAAGAATTTCTCGGGGCTTTTTCCGTCTTTCAATCAGCTTCTCCTGTGAAAATGAGAAACTAGAGTGAAACCTATAACATTAAGTTGAAACATAGTTCCTAGCGTAAGTACAGAATGGCGTTAATAACAGAGCTTAATGTAGTGAAAAACTAACGTCATTATTGCTTTATTTTAATTATTATAACTATTTGATTCATAGGTCTAAAATTAAAATATTTCTTCACTTGAATTAAATTAGGATGTAATAGTTACAAAAAATTTATATATAATAAATTTAAAATATTTCAAAAACAAGAATACTTTTAATGAATATATTTATTCAAAGCTTTTCGCCGATAAAATAGTATCAGCATCTTCAGGAAAATAATTATCTAATCTGGATTTTCTTTCCTGAAGATGCTGGTACTATTTTATCGGCGAAAAGCTTTGAATAAATATATTCATTAAAAGTATTCTTGTTTTTGAAATATTTTAAATTTATTAACTATATTACAAGAAAACATATCACCATATTTAATATATATATATATATATATATATATATATATATATATATATATATATATATATATATATATTTGGAGAAAAGCTTTAAAAAATATATAAATTAAAACCATTCTTGTACATGAAATATTTGTGTTCATTAATTATATTACAAGAAAACTTATCACCATATTTAAATAAATAAATAAATATACATATACATATATAAACAATATTGGAGCTGGTTTGTGGGGTAAGGTTATAAACCCAAGAAATATATACAACTCACAATTTAAAATACTTATAATTGTAATAATTTAATTATAAAAACTTTAATTTCAAATCCTCTTCACATTGTGTCATCATCTTCCGTGATGCTATCACAAACAAAACTTTATTAATAAAATTGAACGTATTATAGGTTTATCAAAATTAAATATTTGTAGTTATAATAGTTTGTTCAAAGTAAAGACAATGTGGTTGTAAATTTGACAATGCACAGATCCGGTTCTTACTTCGTTAAAATATTATAGGTTATGTTCAATTTTTGTAATTAAAGTTTTGTTTTGTGATAGCATCACTGAAAATGATGACACAATGTGAAACGAGCTTGAAATTAAAAGTTTTATAGTTGTGAGTTATATATATATTATTTCTCTTGTGTTTATATATATATATATATATATATATATATATATATATATATATATATATATATAATTCTTGTATTTGAATAACCTCAGTTGTTTTTAAAAGACTCTCTTAGCATATCTCTACGCTGACCAATAACCTACAGTTAGGTCTAGTGATTCATCCTCATCGCGTTATCTAAATGTGAATTCTTATGAACCGTCTTTGACCTGTGAAGTGTCAAACTAGCATAAAATTGATGCATAAATCATTCCATCACTTATAAGTCACTTTTATGTGTTTATTTATTGATCAGCATTACATGCATTATGAGAACGTCCATTGGGTTCCTACTGAGGGATTTATTAAATCTTTCAATTAGACAATCACTCATAAGAAAATCCCTGAAGGACATGACGAGTGGCCAATAAGTTTAAAATCTCATAAAGTATTGTTTCTTCTCCTTGGAGGACAATGGCTGCATCTGTTAGACGGAAATAATATTTTGTATGAGGTTTGAATGTAGAATAAACACATCTGATTTTTCAAAAAAAAAAAAATGTATTGTTTGAATACAACTCGAGTTTGATCGAGTTTTGGATCAACCTTAAGACGAATATTAAGGTGAAAAAACAGACAGAAAATGTGGTATGTGTGAGAATGGCCGACAGACGTGAAAGCATATATTAAAATGTAGTGAACGGTTTTCCAAAATTTAAGTATAAACAAAGTTATTTAACGAACTTAATTGAACATTGTTCTTAAGAAGTATGAGATGACCATAAAGAAGTTTCTACATAAAATATTGGAATGCAAATACATCATTCATTATGATTATAGTGAGATCTATTGGGAAATAAATTTATGCTTTTATTAAATGAAAAATAAAGTTTAATAATAAAATTTACACTTGATAATGCACAAAATAACAAGTAACAAACCTAAGAGTATTAAAAAAATAACATGGTTACAGGGCTGGATTCTAAAATAAGGGTAGGGCGTTATTTGGTAGCACGGTGGTCGAAAGTCTTTTAAAGCTGGGGGATCATGGTCAACACCACCTAGACAGAAGGCCTGGGCACTGGCGGTGTGACGTCACGCTGCAGGCCTAAGTATTGCAGCAGAACCTACTGCTGCCTTACAGAGCTGCCTACTGACTGTCATACCGTTAACGGATTCCTAACACTAAATCTTTTGGCGTTCGTACGCGTAATTGGCAAGTAAATTAAACTTGCTACGATGTATATCGAATACTTTTGTGATCGGAAAAACAATATTATGAAGGACAAACAAATCCAAGAATTGACGCTAGTTGTGATTTGTAACTGTCTTTTTTTTTTTTTTTTTTGATCGATTCGCTTTAATAGACTCATTTTTCATTTTGACATAAATATTTAACAAAATATTTAGACCTGTTGATATAATATTTTTCAAATGAAGATCCTTATGGTTATGCTTACAATTAATCAAATTATTTAAGAAAAAAACTGTCTAGGTGGTATTGCTATAGTGCAGACTACGCAACCGTGCACTTGGCTTTACTAGATGTCTCATGTACTACCACTTCTGAAAACATGTTACATATTCAGAATGTTCGATACATAAATAGCTTCTGCATGCGATATGTCTACACATATTTCAAGATTGTTTGTTATTTCATACCGAAGCTAATTTAATATCGAATTATCTAATATCGACCTTCTCATGCTAGTCAGTGTTTTTACAGTCCTTATAATGTTTGTAGGGAAGTATTTAAACTGACCCTCTACTTCCCGTCTCAACTACTGCGGTCTCTCAAGCCCAAGTGCACGGTTACGTGGTCCGCAATATGTTTATGTAATACTTGGCGATTCTGGCTGACTGACTGTTTTCGATGAGTTTTACGCACGCAAAGGAATTTAGTACAAAGATTTATAAACATTACATATTGACTTAAATACTAGCTTTTGAACTAACTTAGAACTGAAAGAAAGCAAAGTGAGTCGGTGTTTAGTGACCCTCGAGGTTATGTAGCGTCTAACTGCCGCGACACCGGCTGCGGGACGGAGTTTTTGGAACTGGCTGGACTTGAGGAAGGGTTTCGAACATAGGAGGACGTTATTTTGGTTAGATGGTTTGTTTATACCGGGAGGACTAAGTTTCTTTGAACAGCAGGGGACTAACTGACTAATTTGACCTTTTTTTCATACATTCGCAGCGCTTCACCATGCATTTTCTAAACTAAAGCATACTCTTTCGTCATTGCGTATTGTTTTCAAGGACACGCACTTACGGTGATTTAAATGTAATCTCATTGCTCTAGGCTTATTTACAACGAATTATGACTACACTCCGTGAAGGTCGGATGAAAATGTCGTAATCTGTGAGTCACGGATGTAAGCACCGCCTTTAAAGCCATTAAAACTTGTTTGGTTGCTTTATATTGACACGCACATGCATCTAAGAGCTTCCTGTGATTGTGAAAAAAATTACTCTTTATACAATAGACAATAAATAAAGAAAATAAATTTATTGAAACTCAAGCGTTTCAGATTGTTATCCTTTCACGAAATATATATATATATATATATATATATATATATATATATAACGGGAACTGTATCTTTAACCATATCGATTTTAATCGTAAAATCCAGTTATAGGGGTGGCCGAAAAAATATTCCTTCAAACTTTTGAAATCATTTAGATATAAAAACATATTTAAAAAAATTATTATTATTTTATTAGAAAAACTAGACAATTGAATAAAATTTCAATCAATTAATATTTATTTCAATCAGAGACGTTTCAACCGTTAACTTGCTTTTTTCTTTAGCCGTTGAAACTAAATATAGGTTTTTATATAATTGTTGCAATCGTCATCATATGCACTCAAAATATTTTTTTTTTAAATTGAAGTGTCCAAATAATTAGATGATTTTGTACTTTCAACCGTGGTAGAGATGTTAACCAAAACTTCCTCTCTTCTGTCCTGTTTGTATATACACTCATTGTACACAAAATATTGTTTAGTATATTATTATTAATAGTTTTTCATGTATTATCATCAAAGATAGATAACTATATAATATTTCTGACCAACTGGACATCGGGAAGAGGGAGAAGAGGCTATTACAAGATTTTAATTACATTAATCAAAATAAATTAGTAAGAATTTTGTTTTATACTATTTTCCACCTAATTTTTTTAGATACAATCTTAATTTTGTAGCAATGTTGTATTGTGACTGACACACTCACCCACGCACACACACACACCTCTCTCTCTCTCTCTCTCTCTCTCTCTCTCTCTCTATATATATATATATATATATATATATATATATATATATATATATATATATATATATATATATATATATATATCGCAGTATGTTTTCTTGTGTATTAATAAAGAACAAAAGTCTAAATACAAATACAAGAATTTAGTAATAAAGTTTATATAGGACAAACTAAGAAAAAACTTAAAGATAGATATAAAGAACATTTTAATGCATATAAAAAGCCAGAAATTTAAAAATCAAATTTTGCTAGTCATTGTATTAATAATAATCACTTATTTCCTAATATAGATAATATGATACTTATAAAAGAAATTAACAAAGGCCTGAGAATGAATATTTATGAATCCTTAGAAATACATAAATATAATACTAATATTGGGTTGATAAATGAACAAATACAAGTAAAATCTAAATTTGATAATATATTCAGTGTTTGTAATGTTAGGGCAGCAAAATAAAAAAATTTTAACAACATTGTAATTGATTTGGCATAACTGTTTATTTGATCTAATTTGCACATATGTTAATTTTAATTGTTTAATATTCCTGATGATGTTGGTACTGTTGGCCAACGAAAAGCTTTGAATTGTAAATTCAATTATAATTCTTGTATTTGTATTTAGACTTTTGTTCTTTATATATATATATATATATATATGTGTGTGTGTGTGTGTGTGTGTGTGTGTGTTTAGAAATACGTTTTTCTGTTGTTAAAACGTTGTAGCTATTGAAAGGTTTATTTTTCCAGGAGAAGGAATCCGATGTTGGGTATGCTCATCAGATTTTGACTCCCGTTGCGCTGATCCTTTCAACATGTCTCACTTTGCTCTCACTGACTGCGACAGAGACAGGACACAATCTCCATACCTGCAATCCATATCTGTCTGCAGGAAGGCGAAGCAGAGGAGTAAGTAAAAATATAGGTCCTAACCTAAAAGTTGGAAGAGTTGAGAGGTTTCAGGGAAAAAATGGTAGCAGAAATTGTTTTAAAAAGATGATAAAAGGGTTATATCATAAATCAGGATTAGTAATCGAAAGTTAAGGGTTGTATGAAAAGTAAACAAAGAAAGGAAAGAAGATCTAGTGAATTTTCACTGAGAGATAAATGCAGTGATTTTATAATAGCAGCAGTTATATAATGTAATAAACAATTTATTAAACAAATACATAATCATTATGGAAATCAATTGAAATGCATATAAAATATGCAAAGTATTGATTACTAAAATATTTCAATAATATTAGTAATATTGTATTTGCGGTTGTCTCAAAACTGTGTCTTATAGCAAGAACCACGTAAGATTTTATACCTGAACTTTCTTCAATAAAATATACAAAAACAAACACTTTAATTTAATTAAGAATAAAATTATAATTATAAGTATATCAAATTATATTTTTTTGTATACAAAAATATTTTCTTCAATAGAATGGAATAGCATATTCTATTATTTGTAGCAAGTTTGTACTAAAAACGTAGACTTGTCCAAAAAGTACAAAGCAACTGAGATCTACTGATGTGTTACTTTAAATGCTATGTGATGATTCAAAGCAATTTATTCCATCCAGAATGAAAATAAATCAAGATAAAAAATTCTAATAGCGCTACTCAAACTAAATTAATAAGTAATACTTTTAAACACTTACTCGGAATGTTTCTTACTGTACTTGCCAGGTCATCAGTGTATCTAAGAAATCAACAAGAAAATAAATTAATTTCCCTTCATACAATTACTTATATTACTTCTCTACTAAATTGCACAGCAGTAAAAGATTAATAATCCAAGGCAGTAAGGAATGACACTAAAAATATTATTAAAAACTATATTTAATAGTTATGAGCATCTGAAATAACAATACAACAAAAAGTCATTTTTTCAGATGTTGGTAATTAGTATTTTAGAGCCAATGGGATTAACAAATGTATAGGCAAAACAACAATGTTTTTATTGCTCTTAATAAATCATTAACTTCAAATTTGCAATGACTTCTAAGAGCACTTAAATCTACTAGCTCATTTAATGGGAGTGAATATGAGCTCATTCAATACCTTCCGTTAAGTCACATTCTCCTTATATCTTGTACAAATTTTCAAGAATATTATCTTACCAATAGTAAGATAGTAATAGTCTTTTCAAGACTATATCTTGTTAATAAAATACGTTTTCATTCATCCAATCAAGTCCAAATAAATTGCTTTAACATATAGTGGATGACAATTGTGTTAATAAAGCTTTTTCAAATATTTATTCATTAATTTAAATTTTAAAAACTTGCTGTCCTGGTCGGATTCGAAATGAGGAGCTACACGTTTGAAATCCAGCACCTTGTAACTAAGTCAGCATTCTCATAGCTAGACAGCAATTACATAAAGATCTATATGAAATTATAAGAGAAAGGTTCCTTGCATTACAAGAGGTGGATATAATGAGAAGTTATAGACAATCAGCTTCATAAAGTAGGAATGAAAAAAGCAATTACATAGCAACAAACAAAAATTATAGTCCAACACCTTGTACTGCATAAAGAGGTAAATTAAATTGAAAATTACAAGGAAATTCACTTTGTATTTTGCCACTTAACATTGTGATTCTGTCATATGTGTGTATATATATATATATATATATATATATATATATATATATATACACATATGTATACACACACACACACACACACACACACACACATATATATATATATATATATATATATATAAAAGAGTCCACTCTGTAGTCTTGAAATAGAAACACATAAAGCACTTAACTAATGATATATTTCAACCACACAGTGGTCTTTGTCAATCAAAGAGAAAACACAAAAAGAAAGAAATATGAGAATGAAATAAAATATATATATATATATATATATACAGTATGCTGATACGTATTCTTTCACGAATGGAAAAATATGATGAATAGTTATTATCTGGAGTACATCCGTTCATTCTGCAGTGCATAAAATCGCAGTCTGACGTTTCGCTAGAATCTCATCTAGCATTGACGAGATGACCCAACAACAGTTGAAGAGCGCAGTTGAGTTGGCATTGCGTATTCATCATATATATATATATATATATATATATATATATATATATATATACTACACACACACACACACACACACATATATATATATATATATATATATATATATATGTGTATAATAATAATAAACAATATATATATATATGTATAATTAATAAACTGAAAATGTTTCAATAACAAGAATACTTTTAATGCATATATTTATTCAAAGCATTTCGCCGTTATCAGCATCTTCAGGATTTTGTTAGAAAATTATAACAAAATCCTGAAGATTTTGATACTGTCGAAAAATGCTTTGATTAATCGGCGAAAAGCTTTGAATAAATAGCATTAAAAGTATTCTTGTTTTTGAAACCTTTTCAATTTATTAACTATATTACAAAAAACATATCACCATATTTAATATATATATATATATATATATATATATATATATATATATATATATATATATATATATATATATAGTGTATATAATTTTGTGTTTGTGTGTGTCACTGGTATATATAGGACTTGATTTCAGAGGGAGCCCAACTTCACTGTTATACCAACAATTTTTAAAAGTTTTCATTTCATTTATTACTTTTAGTAAACTGTTTTTACATGTTGCTAATATTACAAAAATTCATAGATAAATGCATTAAATACTGAGAATAATGTATTAGACACAGGTTTTTGAGATACAAATTAATACATACAATAAAAATTAATGAATTTTTATGAAATTACATAGCTTTTTTTAAAACAAAAAAATAATAGTAATTTCTACCTTAATAATATTGTTATTAAAAATCTACCTTATATATTAATATTCCTTATGATTTTGGAATCTTCTCTAATAATATTTATGAAAATGTTCAATTATATATATTTTGGGAGAGGCCTCGACCACCTGTATACACAGTGCTGGTGTGTGTGCATTAAGTTTTATTGTAATAGATTCCAAATTAAAACAAAATATTAATAATAAAATAATTAAAAATTTGATTCCGATTTCGAAACATTCATAAAAATATGTAGGCTGTGACCAATGTTATGTATAATTTTTAGCTGGATTTTGCAATCTCAAATTGAGAAAGATTTATTTTTTTCTAGGTTGGCCATTTCACACTATTAACCATAACATGTCCATTCTTAATATTTATTAGTTTGGCAAATAGATTTATAAAGAGGAATTACTTTCCTTTCTTATATATATGTCTTCAGAACACATTTTGTTCTAATGGGAAGTAATGAGTTTACAAAAAAGGAAGGCCTTATATTTACATTTGTTGATTCCATCTTCGCGTGAGCTACTAGTAATCACTTAACTTTTAAATGTTTTAAACTTGCCTATAGTAGCACTTACTTTGTTTGTTGAGGACGGCCATTTCGAGAGATGTGTCCCTTTGTCAACTCAGACCGTCACTCCGGAGTTACGGTCTGAGTTGACAAAGGGACACATCTCCCGAAAAGGCCGTCCTCAACAAACAAAGTAAGTGCTACTATAGGAAAGTTTAAAACATTTAAAAGCCAAGTGAAGGCCTTATATTTATTTAAAATTAGCAGTTAAATCATCAGTGCCACAATAACCACTTATTACTAATCCGTTGAAGTATATCCATCTAATGTGATACTCTTCATACAAATTTGGTTTGTTAATTTTTAGATTCATCCAGAACTTTCTCAAACGAGTACAACCTATATTATACATGTAATTTACTTTATGTGCTACAAACGTAACATTTATTTAATCTGAGTTTGTTTGTGTTTACAGCACATAATGGGGAGATAATAGTCCGATCATGCAACTGGATGACAGAAGAGTCCAAAGATGGGTCATGTCATGATTCTTCGTCCCACTACGATTCGAAATACGAGTACTGTAGCACCTGTAGCCATGATGCATGTAACTCTGCACATGCACTTAAGATTTCTAGTGCTGCAATATTGCCAATGTTGGTTGTGGTATTCTGGTCAGTCGGCAAATATGTGTAAAGTCAGACAAAGTGTGACAAAAGTCCAAAAGTGTGAAAAATGTTATACGTTTCCCAATCAACTTTCCCGTTTGTAATCTATAAAATTTTACAAATGTTACGAAGTTAAAATATATTCAAGCTATAAATGTATACATTTTCAATTGAAAGAAATAAAAATAACTAAACCAATTTAGCTCAGTAATATATATTTCTGTTTATCAACTACAATAGTTTTCTATTACAAAAGTCGTAATGGATAGTAATTTAAAATAAATATAAAGCTGCTTGTTTTAATCATCTTGAATTCACCGATTACTGGGTAGCGGGTCGGCTTCGTTAATGTAACGATTGTTTTGAAACACATTAGTAAGTTCATAATTAATCACTCAGTGACTCAATATAATAAATCTGAGTCTTTTGTCTTTCTTCATCTATTTATTTCAAACAATAATCTCAAGCATTTTTTTTAACAATGGCTAATTAAAATCGTGTCATCTACTGTAGTATAATGCAGACAGTGTGTTTCGTAACGGGATAACCTTCAAAAGATTGAGGCAAAACAAATCATCTGATCCTCCTTTAACTAACATAATGTAAACATTGTGTGTAATTGATTACAAATATAAGTTTTTGGTAACTAAATATCAACAATATATTGTGCTGCAATAATTTCGCATAGCTAACCAAAGTGTGCTTTAACTACTTTACCTCGTTTATCTTGTTACCTATGATTTCATCTCTTCATTATTAAATTTGAGTCTTCTGGGCTCAAACATATTCTCAGCTCCTAAAGATTGAAATCACATATTTGCCTGCATATCTTATATTTTTAAAAGATCATCTAGAATGATTGTGTTGTCAACATGAGTGTCTGTAGCCCTGTCCCGTTACAACAGCAGCAGTCTATCTAAGCTGCTTACACACCGACTAGTAATTGAGTTTGGGCTATTTACTAATTTCAATAGCCAGATAATACTCCCATTATCTCTTTTATTATGAAGAATTTGAGTGATTTTGAAAGATGTTTACATCCTCATATTTTTAAGAATGAAATGTAGACAAGATATTTAACCGCTATGAGCAAACATCATGAAAGACACAAGAAAATTTCTGTCATATTAAAATCATTTCTACAACAAACCATTTTAATGCTAGTTGTTCAGCTTAGAAAAAATCAATATCAATTCGTAATTTTTTATTTATTTTTTAATGAGATACTTTGTCTATAGAATAGAAACATTTTAAGAGGTTATTTTTAAGTATAACCTACTTGGATTTTTGTCACACCAAATATTTGTATATTTTGTACCTATTTATCACTAAACAACTAATTCCAGTAATTTATAAGATTTTTATTTGTCATCATGTACTGTATAAGAAAAACTTTGTTTTTTAAGTTTATATACTATTTCATTGTAATGTTTTACAATGATTTTATAATTGTAAAATAAGCTATTGTTTTGAAGTGAAAACCACTGAGTGTTTATTTTATAGAATTATTCCATTATTTTTTCTTTAAAACAGCACTGTAATAGAACACAATTGACATTTTCAAAAATTACTTTGGTGTTTTAAAAAATGTAAAAAAATAAGCGTAAAATCTTTTTTTAAATCTAAACATTTTTTAAACTGAAATAATTTTACTGTATTAGTATATCATTCTCCCCTCTGGATTAAACAGAAGTAATTTGGACTTCCATACTCTATCCTCGTTAATAACTACAAAATGAAAGCATTACAACTCAGTAAAAAATAAAATCAAGTGAATAAATCAAAATCCCACCATGAAGAAAAATATCTTACTATATTTCTATCCCAAACTCTTCATTTAGGTTTGTAAAACAATATGTATTTGAAACTTTAAAACCTAACAACTTGCTAAACTCATAATTAAAAAATATAAAATTTTAATGCTAATTGAGACAAAAAGTTTTCAATCTCACTAAGCGATCTCCATCAATGTCTCTTATATCAGTAAGAAACTGACAAAGTAGCTTAGGAAAATTGAAATGTTTTTCTTGGTACGTTTTTTCAAAAATTTACTTAAATTCTAAGGTTAGCAAATAGTTTAATTGTTAAGCTCAAATGAAATAGCTTAGCTGATCACCTTGGACAATATATTATTTTTAATAACAATAATTAATTTTAAAGAATTTTTACAAAGCTACAAATTCTTAACTTACAATATCTTAATAATGTCAGATAAACATTTCAGTATACAGAATTTATTTACCTGTATTATAATTTTTAGTACCTTATATCTCTTAATTGTAGCAATACTATTTAGGTTATTGTATAGTTTAATATTTGTTCTTTTCAACCTTTATCAGTGATCCGTCCAATCTGTAAATACACATGTACAATTTTTTATAAAATTAGTTACACATGTTTTAGCTGTATTATTAAATATTATGTGTATTAAATATGTTAATAAATTTATAATTAAAAATGTTTGTATGTACTCAATTTCTAACCTGTATTGAAGTGCTATTTTAGGTGGTTAAAAATAAACGTTTATGATAAATAATCATGCCTAAAAGAGAAGAAAATTAAGAAATACAATTTCATAGTGAAGACCCAAATAAATTATACTTAATTATTTAACGCTTTTAGGTGATGAACTGGTTACCTAAGGAAAACAGGGTGATAGGAATGTTTTCATAGTTTCTGTACAAAAATCAGAAAGAAAAACTACTTGGTCTAGATCTACAAAGGGATATAATTTTAAATGGTTTGCAGAAAAGGTTGCAGAATGGATCAAGTTCGTATGATACAGGGTTAAATGATGTAGCCGTGTAAACTAAACTTTAAGTTTAGATGTCATAATTATTGAGTTATTCATTTTTTCAATGTAACACACAGAAACATAATTTATCTTAATAACATGCACTTTTGTTTTAAGCAGTTAATTTATTTAAACTAATAAAACTTACAGTTTTTATGTTGTACATCTTGAGGTTTTTCTATAATTTCACTTTTGGTATTACCTTGGCAAAAAAAACAACTACTTACTGATATTTTCAGCAAAATATCAATGTGACTTACGTTTCACACTAGGTCAGCGCATTATTCAATGCTATGAATCACGGACAAGACTGTTGCTCAGGTGTATTGGTGTGCATAGAGTAGTTGTTAATTATATGTTCAAATATAGTATTTGAAAGTGACTGTGTTTTGTCATTTAGAATGTGTTGTGGAAAGTATTTATGGTGTTTGTATATCTCGTAGTTTTCTGTTGTGTTAAGTTTGTTCCTTTTTTTTGATGAAGTGTAGGATATTTAGATGGGTGTCTATGTTAGTCTGTGAGTTTAGTGTGTTTTGTATGTGTGTGGCTAAATTTGATTTGGGTTGTGTCTTTTTTATGTGTTCGTTGTATCTTGTGGTAAATGTTCTCTCTGTTTGTCCTATGTAATAGCTGGGACAGTTATTGCATGTAATCTTGTATACTCCTGCCCTGTTGTGTTTATTCTGGTTTGTTTTTGAACTGTTTGTGTTTTTTTTATTTGTGTTGGCTGTTTTAAAAGCTACTTATATTTATATTTTGTTTTATATTTAAGTTTGCGGAACATAGTAGCTATTTTTTGTGTTGTGTTGACATGATATGTAAGTGTTATGTATTTTTGTTTTTGTTATGTCATGTGTGTGTGTTGTTTTTGCGCATTATATTGTCTATTGAGGTGTGTTTGTATCCGTTTATATAGGCTATGTGTTTTATTGTGTTTAGTTCATTTATTTTGTCTTCACTCTTCATGGGTATGTTGATTAGTCTGTGTATCATGGAGTGAAATACTGAAAATAACAGTAAGTAGTAGTTTTTTCACTAAGTTAATACCAAAAGTGAATCTATTAAAGTTTATAAACATGTTTTGATGCGTTTGTGATTTGTGATTATTTTGTAGCTTATTCAGACTGTTTAGAATTATTCAGCAAATGTTGATTACTATCTCATTTTTTTGAATAAGGGGGCAGGAGACAGTTATTAATTAAGCGGACTTACGACTAAATGTAGCAGAACAATCCGACCGATGAAAGTTCTCAACTGTCTCCATACTGCTAAGTAGATTGGGATGACTACCTATATTAAATGAATCTTCTGATCCCGAGAATCCAACCTCAAACTCTCTACTGCTCAATCCAGCCAGACTTTCAACACCAGGATCAAGAGCCTTAGTTATTCCAAGTAGTGCAAGGGGCATAAAGACAACAAAATGTTTTTGGAACAGAGAATATAAGACTGTCCAACGAACTACATGCTAAATCTCTAATAAACTAGTACGAGAAGAGTCTTGTGAGTAGATGTGATTAGAAAAATACAAACTTTTAAGATGTTTACATATAAATAAACCCTTTTAAAATAAAAATGCAATATTTGTGAAAAAACTGTAGCTTCGGTAATATTTATGAATGTTTACAAAGGAAGAAATTAGTAATATCAAATAAGGTTGCATTATTTTATCAAAAACATTTTAGTGGTACTAGTATGGCAGAGTTTTAAATCAAACCTGTTTCTATTTTTGTTAGAGTAGTTTTTAACACGTTTGTTATTCAGTATTTTGTTTGAACTATCAAATCACAGTATTTCAGATATTCTAGTTATTAAATTTGCTTACCTAAACCAGAAAATAAATAATGTTTTATGTTACAAGTATATTCAATAAATTTAACTTGTTCACTTTTACCGTACCAGAGCATTTTTAATTTGATATGGATTAAAAACTTTCTGTATGAATTCCAAGTTATAAAGAAAGGGGAATTACTGTTCAAGATTAGATATTAGTTTGGTTTACTGATGTTTTATTGTAACTTATTAAAGATATTTAAACAGCTTCATATACTAGGACTGTAATTGTAATTAATGACAGCTTTAATTTGTAAAATTAATCTTAGTACTATTTCTAAGAAAAACTTACTACTTACCTAGTCACAATCTTTCAAAAAATTCAAGTTAAATGCCTAAATTGTTTGTAATAAACGCATGTCTTTATTCATTTCACTAACAAAAATATTGAAAATTTAAAACTTATTTGAAAAGTAATATATCAAAACTTAAAGTGGGGAAATATGCCTTGGAATCAATACTTATATATTTCTTTGTCCTACAAAACAATTCTTTATTGAAGCTAGTTCATTTTAAAGGCAGTGGGTGACTACATCCAATTTCTTAATAAACCATTGTAAACTTAATTATCCACAGGAAGAAAGAATGTCCTGACTGAACTACTGGACAAAGGGTGGAACAAATTAATTCTTACAATTAGTAGTTCCTTTACTCGAAGGATGTCCAATAAAGTAATTTATAAATAGTTGGCAGATCTTTTGTGTATTGTGAGGGTAATTGTGACCTCGTAATCCCCCCTGGCAGACAATAAGAAATAAAAGAAAATAATTTATCATAAGATAGCTGTTGAGATAACTGATCCCAAGATTGTATTGGTTAGAGTAATTCAAAACCCAACACTGAAGAGGCAACAAATTGAGGAACTTTTGAGTAATTCAATAGACATCAGTATGGGTGTTGTCAATCAGCCAATCTTTGTTCCTTGATTTATGACCAGTTGCATGCTTCTAAACTCCAAAAATAAATCATTAGTTTGTCTACCATTCCTACTTTCTATAAATATCTCCAAAATATAATAGGTGACTGAGGTATAAAATGAAATAAATTACGTAAGCTCGGCTGAGAAATTCAATATAAGTTTTCTCAACATGGAACTTTCCTTAAGTTTTTCTATTCAAGGTAATATTACCTAGGAATCTAAGGGATAAAATATGTAAATTTTAATACAAAACTTACAAATAAATATTAATTTTTATTTTAGGATAGTAAATGTAATTTAATTTTGATTTTCTGATCAAAAATTTTGATTTTGAATTTTTTACATTCTGATATTCTGGATTACTTAACGTGTATAGTTCTAACTTGCAATTCATGCTCCAGTTTCTACACAAGTTTAACAGGAAATATTTTTATTCACACTACCAAGACTACATAACAGCACTCACAAACTATAATACTTTATCTAACATTGTACAACATCCACAAACTACAACTACACAAACCATCAAATCTACACAAAATAAATAATAATAGCCAAACACATGGCCCAAAACTATAATATACAAAGATTTTACATTACGCTTGATAGACACACTCTAAATCCAATTACACTGGAATTCACACTCCCTTTCTGACATCATAACTCCAAAAACTTCCTGAAAAATTACTAATATTGCTATGCTAACCCCACCCACACGCCAGCCTAAAAGAATCAAAAGGTCAGTTACAGTGAACCAAAAGTTGACAATTGGATACATCTACTGAAATGGTGTTCTCACTAAACAAAAACGTAACTGCTACTAAAGGCAAGTGTATATATGTCCAAGTATTTAAGCGTAACATAATATTGGTGAAAACTCTTTTATACTTCTAAAGTTAAATTTCTTTCATATAATATAGGGATCTGTTGAACAAAAAAAAAAGAACCTGTAACATGACTTATTTTGAGAAAACGATTTTATGTAAATATCAGCCTTTGTGGTATAACCTAAGTTAATGTTAGAGTAGATAATAAATTTAAAAGAAATTAACAAAAGTTAATATTTGAAGAAAAATATCAATTATATAGTAAAATTATATTTCATTTTCATTACACATTTCCAATTTCTCTTATATCAAGGGAGGAATTTTCTGACTTAAAAACACTAAGACAACATAAAGTATAAAAAGTTCTCTTCCAAATTGGCAAACAGTTGAATTTCGTGTATCACACGACTTGAAAGAATAGATTGCTTTGGATTGTTACAATTCTCAACCGACTCTACACAAAGAATTTTGAAGGGAACTACCCACTACCCAGAATACCTACAAACACCACAACACCTTCCTCTATTGTGTGACCACAGCTGGAAGGGTTACCATGATCCGGTGGTACCAGTATCATTGAGACCATCAAGAGAGGTCCAACCTTTAAGGCCTTGACAGGTCACCAACCCGTCAATCACCCCACATGGACAGCCTCCTACGGCTTTCGCTCCCTTCACATGGTACTGTTGGCAAACATGCAGATATGTTCTACTTGAACATCCATTGAAATATTTGCCATAGCAATTTTTGCTGTTAATTTCTTTTAAACCTCTAAATAAAAACTGGCAATGGGACATTTGGATTTGAGGATTTAAAAACGTCTTTTATACAATGTAGTATTTACCATGCAAAAAAAAGTATATGGCAAAAGTAAATCAAATAGAAACTTGTTAATATATTATGTTCTACAATTTTTCATATGTTACAACTACACTAATAAAAAATACACCTCGCTATAAACGCAAATAAAAATGTATATATTTTCGACTTTTACTAATAAAAAATAAATTAAAATGTTATAAATCCTGACAAGCTGAAATAATTTACAAGTTGGCTACTACCAAAACAACATTCTCCAGAGGTTAATAAAGTTTTTTTAAAACTACAAAGGCACTATTCACTACAGATGTGTTCTGGGAATATCATATAGACAATGTACAATGTTTAACTGTGTGACTAAAGGTGCACATGCTTGAACAAAGCTTATTACATATTGCATCAATAAATTTTAATTTTAGATATAGTTTTTTTATAATATACCAATTTTGTAATTCTAGTATTTGTTTACTTTAAGACTTTATGGTAAGCATCTATTTTTAATATTTTGACCATGTTTTTATTAGTTTAGTTCCTATCATATCTCTGTCCGTTTGGGTAGAATTTTGCATTCGAGTTCAAACTAACTTCCCAATGAGCTAGAGACCTGAAATTTTAAACATGGGTCAGAATTAGATGAACATGCAATATTCACTCAGTTTCTTGTCTCCAAATTTTGGTGATGAGCTGAGATTTCAAATTTTTTCAAATATATGTCAGAACTGAATAATAACCTGATATTCCTTCTTGCGAAATTGTTTTAAAAAAATTAATTTTGATTGATGAGCTACAGACTTAAAATTTTGTAGCTCAGGACTGGGAGGCAATGCAATATTCACTCACTTTCAGTTTGTTTAAACATTATTTGTCCAAGCAAGTTAGATTTGCTTGTGCACACGTGTGTAACAGCAGAACTGATAATTTCTTATATTTTGTCACTCTGCTCCGTAAATGTAACAAAGTTATGATTTATATTAACATCAACAATTTTTTTTCTACTTTTAAAACATTTTAAGAAAAGAATTTTCATGTGTTTTTCGTATTAAACTATCTAATCTATTAACTTAGAAATACTTACTAGTAAAAATTGAATCTTATAACAATAATAGCAACAGTGTAAATAAATTAGTTTAGTATTCTGAGTCAGAATGACATTGGTAGTAAAATCTATATTCCTGTGACAGAGGGAGATCTACTTTAAGGATGAAGTTTAAGAGTTTCAGTCTAACTTATAATAATTCAATATCTCCCATCTTACCAGATGAAAATAGTTATTTTTTATAAAATATAAAAAACCCAATTTTCTCCCAGTTTTTAATAATTCACTTTGTTTGATGATACCTAACAGAAATAGTCCTTTATCTAACAATTTATTCTTCCAATTTCCTTGGCAATTAGTTACTTACATGTCTGAAAGATGTAGTCATCTAGTCTGTTATCTGTTTGTGTATTTTTTTTACATACAACAATCCTAAATGTTTATATTAGTGTTTTACACTTTTTGGTTACATTTTATTGCAATGGCAAATGCTAATTATAATAATAGTATATTGAGTTGTATTGTAACAGAAAAGGATTAAAATGATATTCCTTAGCATACGCTTAGCACTAGAAAGTGATTCTCTTTCTTAGCATTCCATTCATAATTTGAACCCGTGGTGAAACCAAAATCTAACAGCCATGCCATTTATTTAATAAATGATTCATACCATTTTTAATATTGTTTTATAGGATATCCCTAAATAATATACATACAGGTGTTTTATTACTTGAAACCCGTCAATAAAAAAATAAAGTATCGTAGAAATAAACGTGATACAAATTTTTAAAAAAAATTGTTACAAAGATTTACCAAACCACCAAATCTTTTTTAATTATTCAAGAATAATGTTTCATATTATCAACATTTTTACAATTACTAATTTGTCTTTTTTAATACACATTCTTATAAATGATCCTATTTTGTGTTGACATAAGCTTTACTACATAGTTAAACACTTCATTAACTGTACATTGTATGGCAAAATACAAATAAATTAAACCGTTCTGAACACCAATTTATAAGCCTCTACCAAGAATTTATTAATGTTAGAGAATTGTGTCTATGGTTTCATACTCTTACTTCTATGCAAAATAGTTTTAATATAACAAAAATGAGGTATTTTTATCACTTATACTGGTAATAATTGACCTTGCGTACAAAGCATTCAATTCTATGGCTATGTGACTGTTTTTAAAACTAAATGTGTATGTAAAAACTGACTAATGAGTTTATAATGAATCCTGAGCTACAGTCAATCTTGCTATCTTAATGTAAGTTCATATTAAATGTTTAGTTTTCCATTTTTATATATTATTTTTACAACCGGTTCAGCCAGTATTTCCTAAGAGATCTATTCTGCCACCAAATTGAATAGTCAATAATGAACTATATAATTGGTCACAGATGTCGACCAAGACCAACTAATTGTACCAAGATCAACTAGTTGAATAATCCTAAAATGAACTAGAGTAAGCAGGTAAGAATAGCAATCGACTACAGGAGTACTGATACGACTACAAACCAAGCTCAACATATTCCAAAAGATATAAGAAATATATAATTAGAACTTCAGCAGGTTTAACCCTCCATTACATGTGTTAAAAATGTCATACGTTTCACGCATGGCAAGGATTCCCTCACTCTAATTTTTTAAATTTCATTTTAATTATTTTGCTATAGTAATAATTAATTTTTTGTACAATTTTTGGAGCTTAAACTATCATTTTGTGCAAAAAGTTTCTTTTGTTTAATAATGAGTAAAGTTTGTTAAAATATTTATCTAAATTGCACTAGCAAACCTCTACCTTCTGTAACATAGTCACACACGAAGGCAGGAAATCCCTCACCGACTTCGGACTTTGACGTTGAGTGTCATTAAATACTCTCTAAATTAATAAAGTCCTTCTTAATTATTACATTGTCCTAAATTTTTACGCTGTCCTTCTAAATTACATCTATGTTGACAAATAAAACTAATAATTAATATTACAAGATATATATAAATCACTAAATCAAAGAATAATGTTTTTAACATGAAAGAATTACACCATTACATGCATAGGCAAGTATTCTCTGCCAAAACCACTCTAAACTGGTGTTATAGGTTGTCTATCGTTTCAAGATCAACTGAAACGGTTTTTCTGGTGTGTGGTGGGTAAAGGAAAAATGTCGAGTACTACAATATATACACGCACATCTAGCAATATTACAAAAATAAATAAATATTTTTCCTAAATAATACTACAAATGAAATAATCAAGGACATCAAATATTAATTAAATGAAATGAGAACATCGTGTATACGACACACAAGTTAGCTAATTATTAAATGTTCGAGAAATAGGATTTTTGTGTTCAGTAAATGTTAGGTATCTAAAATTTTTATAGAGTGTTTGAATTTTCAAGTTTAAGATTTTTGCTAAATATAAGTGATACTTGTATATTTTCTGAACTTTCCAATTTAATGGTTTACTCAAGATTAATTTTTGTCAAAGGATTCTCTGCTCTGTACTTACACAATTACTGAATATTATTTTTCAGAATAATAAGTAACTTTGGATAACTATAATCCCAAACATATCTATGTCATATTACACTTTGGTAAGTAATTAACAAACAACCAGCTCGTAATGAACAGCAACAAGTTTTCGATACCTATGACACTTCAGATTTTTTTTTAGATATAGTAGAGTCGTGAAATTCCGAGCTTCCATTAAATTCAAACCTGGCTCTGAGTCAGCTAAGGCATGGGATTAATCAGCTAAAAATATTTCCACGTCAGCATTGCCAGTTCCATATAAGAACTTAAGTGCTGATTAGATGGTTGGAAACCCATTACAAAAGTGGTTTTTTAATGAGTTTGTCCTCAAAACTGAAAGGTTTTTACAAGTAAAGAATTTGGCTCCACAAGAAGGAAGTTTTAAAATTTCCAATCAAGAAAATTCCAGGTTGTGAAGATTCCAATGTGAACAATTTGAGATAACAGATGTTACTATTATTAAAATAGTTAAAAAACCTACTGAAGGCACAGCTGACGACAATAACGATGAAGGTTCAACCTAGACAATACAAGAAACAAAAATTAGTCACGGTGGTAAGACATTTACGCGACAACGTAATACGAAAAAGATCTGATAAGCAAACGCAGAAAACACACATTTTCTAAAAAAAAATAGCAACTATGATAAACAATGTATTTCAATGCAACACTAATTATGCAAGTACTGTAATCAATAAAGTTTTATAACATATTTTGTGTGGTCTTACTATAGTATTATAGTACATTAGAACCTGTTTTTCCTATTCTACAGGAAAATATTTCGGTGTAATCCGAAGGGGTCTCAGTCCCATCTACCGCAAATTATCAAGACTCTACTGTATATATATAAAATATGTGTGTGGGGGTGCTTTGATACCTGCAAAATGTACCTTTCATACTAATGGGAAAGATGACCCATATCTGTTAAATATTTCACTATTTATTTCAAGTAAAATGAGAAACTGCTCGAGAATAAACTTTCAACTTATTTTATGTTTGATGATAAATTTACAACCAGTCAATGTTTAAAATAAACTCATGATGTTTTTTCAAGAAGATAGGTAATGCTCAAGAATACAGAGATTATTCTTGGGTTGATGATCAATTCATAAAAAAACTTTTCAGAAAAAATTAATGAGTACTCAGAGAAAAGTTCATAGCATAGAAAAATTACTGATAAATGCTATTTGAACCTGTGCATGACAGGGTACTAAAAAGTATTCTCATTATCACAGAAAAATCTATTAAGTAGAATTATAACAGATATTTTAAGCATTTTGAAAAACAAGATAATTTACTGAATTGCCTTTTGTGAAATGTTTATAAAAAGTCATAGTGCAATTCAACAAGACAATGCCGCAAACTTTGAATTTTTTTTTTTTCTAATACATTATCTTTCTAAAACCTTTTATGCACTGAGTAGCTTAACCAGAGTTGAAAGTTACATGTGTTAACATAGCAGGCTTATAGAGCGCAAACCTTCAGGCAGAGTTTCCAACCATAACCATAAGGCTCTCATCTCTTCAAATTACTTGCACTTCACTGTAATGAACTTGCATAACACATTTAGATTTTCAGAGGCAGTTCAAATAAAAAACCATCCATATTAGATTTGGAAGAATACATAACTCTTCTAAGTTTAACCGATGCTGCACATTGAGACCCTAATAGTGTACTACTGATTGTGATAAGTCCTCCTAAACTACTATAATAAGACTCCTTTTTGATATATTAAACAGAAAAAACTAAAACGATATTGAAACTAGGTATGGACCAATACCAATTCTAATGGTATCAAGCAATTGCTGATACTTGATTCTCCATTGATTTAAGTGCCGATTCCGATTTTTGTTTTATTAACTGTTAAAATACACAGGTGATGTAATTTATTGGAAAGATAATTAATTATGAACTATATCTTATTTATGTATGAGTTACTTTTAATAAATTAAATGATTAAAGCAAATCTGTATTTGAGATAACGAAAATATTATTATTATTTATGTTTGTTGATTCCCTCTTCACGTGAGCTACTAGTTTTCACTAAACACTTGTAAGTATTTACAAACTTGCCTATAGTAGCACTTACTTATATTTGTTGAGGACGACTGTTTCGGGAGATGTGTCCCATTGTCAACTCAGATCGTAACTCCCATCTTCACGTGAGCTACTAGTTTTCACTAAACACTTGTAAGTATTTACAAACTTGCCTATAGTAGCACTTACTTATATTTGTTGAGGACGACTGTTTCGGGAGATGTGTCCCATTGTCAACTCAGATCGTAACTCCCATCTTCACGTGAGCTACTAGTTTTCACTAAACACTTGTAAGTATTTACAAACTTGCCTATAGTAGCACTTACTTATATTTGTTGAGGACGGCCGTTTCGGAAGATGTGTCTCATTGTCAACTCAGACCATAACTCTGTAATGAGTTACAGTCTGGGTTGACAATGGGACACATTTCCCGAAACGGCCGTCCTCAAAAAAAATAAGTAAGTGCTACTATGGGCAAGTTTGTAAATATTTACCAGTGTTAATTATTTATGACGCAGCAACAAAGATGATCGGAGGCATTTCTGGTACGTTTGTTTGTCACTTCAATCCGATATATTTTTCATGCTTTCAGAAATGAATATTCATAAATCAAGGACAAACGATTTATGTAGCCTATTACATTTATATGGATTTTTTTAAATGTTTTTCCATATGTCCAAGATGTTTACTAAATTATTATTAGAGAATGTCATATAGGCCTATAGAGAAACAAGAATCGGAAGAAAATATAAGGAATCAGCCCATCAATAATTTAAACATTGGTAACTGCCAGTTAACAAGAGGGGGCCATAATTGGGTTAAATCAAAAAGCCTAGAAAACTAAAGCAATTTTTTTATTAACAATATGTTTGATACAAAATTGTACACTTAAATTATTACCTTATAAACTATTAATGACAACATTTGGCATAAAACTTACAGTATTACACAAGACAGTAAAAGTATAAATATAAAAAATAAACTGTACAAAAATAATGACACATGAACAATAAAATAGATGCATTTACGGACGGATTTTGTTGAGACCAACATATATTACAACTGTTATGGAATGTTTAATTATTTTCTGTATTTAATAATTTTTTGTACTTCATTAAAGAGTATTTGGGTTTTATTAGATAACATTAATAGTTAGTAAGCCCTGTAAATTTAAAATGGAACACTTCTACAATGTTCATATTCAGTAAATCAATTTTAATGTTAATGGGCCCATGGGGACTGTTCTGTATGTAGTTCCAATTAAAATAATTAATACACCAAGTAGTAAAGAGACATTATCTTTTTAATAATTAATAATAATCACATAAACATTCAGGCATGTATCCAGCGACTTGCTTTGGGGGGGGGGGCGATCGATGCATTATATATATATATATATATATATATATATATATATATATATATATATGTAAAATATCAAATATGTTTTTCTGTTAGAATTATTTTTAAGATTAAATAATATACACTAATTACAGGAATAATTCAGGTTTGCTTAGTATTGTAATTCCTGAGGATGTTGGTAATGTCACCCAACGAAAAGCTTTGAGTGTATTATTCAATAAATTATTCCTGTAATTAGTGTATATTATTTAATCTTATATATATAATATGTGTGTGTGTGTGTGTGTGTGTGTGTGCGCGCGTGCGTGTATGTAAAAATATAGAACAGAAAAAGTTATTTCTACGCTTGCGTTAGAAATCGGTACTGTGATAAAGATTCGTAGCAAATTAGACTTTTTCATAAATAATTATTCCAGTTTTGATAACACTTATGGCTAGAGAATATTATTAATTTCATAATAAGCTATTATTATAAAAATGGTTTATTAATTAATATAAGTAGATATTCTTCCAACACGAACAATTCCGGAGTCAACTGCGAATATTACGCTTGCAAAATTACGTATTGAAAATCATATGTTCAAGACTAAGCTTCACTAGCGCTATCTGTTGTTAAAACGTTTAGACGTTTACGAGGGTATGCCGAGGGAACGCGTCACATTTTGACGTGACCTTCACTGGTAATAACCTGTTTGTAGCTAATTCAGTGTTACCACCTACACAACAGGGACAGCCTCTGAAACTGATTTGAGAATACCTGCAAGTTAAATGGATTAAAAAGAAAAATTTAGGATATTACATTTACCATAGCATCTAGTTATTGTCACAAGGGGCTTAAAATGACAGATATTGAAATGGAGCTATTTACAATAAGACCCACAATGCTAAATGATTAGTTCTTTTTAAAACGATCTTTTTATGTAATTTAGTAAATAAAAATGTACTGCCTTTTCTCTTATCTTAGAAATGGAATTATTATCACTTGGTTGCATTTTAGAGGTTTTCAAGTATCACAAAATGATTGAATCAGGATTTTTCCATACAGAGATTTTAGATGCAAAATTGTAAGTTGAAAATAAACTTTTCTAGATTCATCTATCTGATTAAATGATATTCCAAATAATTTTATGTAGAAAACTTAAATTGCTTAATTTTTAACTTTAAAAACTTATGTTTTATTTGTTTTTTATTACTATACAATGGCGTTTTATTCACTTTTATTATTTAATTACTTTAAATAGAGAATAACAGTCTTAATAACCTTAACCTTAAAAACAACAAATTTGTAACTGGACATTGAGTATTCATTTAAAGCCAATTTTACTTTGAGCTGACATATTTAGAACGTGTATTCTAATTATAGGCAACAAAAATTGTTTATATTACATTAGAATAGAGTGTATTTGTTAGTCATGGTTTGGAGCAGAAGCCTGGTATTAGACCTATTGGGAGCTCCAACAGTGTATTGTAATAACCTATTAGGGTCTACTGCAGTACAATATCTACTACATGAAATACGTAATATGGTACTCGAGGGACAGCAGGTAGAGTTCCCTTTTTTTCCTAGATTTAAATTTCTTGCCACAAACACTATTTTTATATTTAAAAATTAAATAATTTTATTACAATAAAAGTTCTATAAAATAACGAAACACTGTTATTAACAACACAGGCATCAACTACTGTATTCCTAAATACCTGTTTAAAATAATTTAATTTAAAAATATTTCATTATTTTCTATTCAATAAATTAAAACTATCTATAAAAGATTCAAATTTTACCCCAATTTAGTCTAAATACTGCTTACATCTAAAACATACCCTAATAATAAAATAAACCTTGTAAAAATATTGAGATTTTAAGATTTAGCAAGAAACAAATATCTCACATAAAACTTGTAAAATGAAACAAAATGGTGAAACAATCATGACAAAATATCTCTGATCTTGTATTTTCATTATATTAGTGTTACTTAGTTATAATGAAACAAACAATCAGTAAAGAGCGAACCTTTTCTAATGATAGTGTTTACATTTCCTGTTTCATAAAAATCGTTTCATTTATTATACTACTGTATTAAAAATTTGAAAAAGTTGTAACTAACCTTAATGCTCTTGATTTTGGCAACTACAGTTTTAATTCAATAAACCCCTTTTCAAGTCGTATGAATGCTAGAGCAAATTCAGATAAAATTCCAAATAAACTTTGCAATTACCACAGCTTCAACACTGGCACTAACTGAACAATTTTCTTCAACTGGAACTGTTGGTTTAAAAATTTAAAAAAGTAGTTATTCCAATAGTATTCATATTAATGGAATATAGATATTTTTGTGTAAGTAGTAAGATTCTCATAAAATAGCTTTTTTTCTAAAACAAGTAATATAAAAATTTTTTTAAAATCAATTCCTACTTAGCTAAAAAAAAAACAATTTTAGTTACTTTTTATTAAATAATTACAATTAATATAAATAAAGTAACATAACCTATAACATAAAATTAGGTCTTTTATAAAATCGTGTTATCACTTATTTTAAGCCAAATAGGACGAAATAACTATAATGCATGCCTTGTACCTAGTTTGAAAAGTTTTTCTCCCATATATAACTAAAATTAATTAATTAATTAATATTTGAAAAACATCAACTGCTATCCACTTCAAGTTTAAACAAATGTATCTGAACATGAGTGGATAAATAAAAAGTATTTTATAAACGATTGAAAATTTGTTCAAGATATATATAGGGAGAGTGTGAACCAATAGAAAAAATTTTAAAAATATCATTCATTGCAAATTAAATGTTGCTAAATAAATGGAACATTAATATGAGTTTATATAATTATAATTTTAAACAAATTATACACTTTATATACGTTTATATATAATTTTAAAACAGTGAATGGTTATATTATTGCTTACAAATAAATCTTATTTATTAAATATTAATAATATATTTCTTTCTTTCCGACGAAGTGCAAAATAATTACATTAAGTGTGTTTATAAGAGAGTCAAGAGACAAAATTAAGTTTCTTTGAAATAAATCTTATGGAATAATTTTAACATTATAAAATTAACATAATAGGAATGACATGTTTTCAAATATATTATGTTTAGCTTCAGAATATTAATTATTATACAACTATGTTTACCACTATGTAGTTTTAATTCATAAGGCTGATTTTTTAAAATATACACTTGTAATATCTGAAATTTTAAGTATGAGTAAATTCTTAAAAGGCACTAACACTCAATTAAACACTTACTGCAATTAATATTAGTTTCTTGTTAGCAAGACAGTTACTCACAAGATTAAATCATATTTATATAAAATTGCTTGAAATACTAAAATGACTAAGGCACACAGGAGCTGTGACGCTGTTACTTGATCATCTCAATCTTACTTCCCATTTAACCTGACAACACTTGTATTGTTAAGGAAAATAGAGACTAATAACTACTAAACTGCAAACGCAAACAATAGAATAGATAAAATCTACATAGTACCATTTTGAACAAAATAATATCATTTATAGACACAACATTGTAACAAACTTAGGAAAAATGCAATTTATTCATTTCAACATATTCTTCAATGTAAATAATATATGGATTCGTTGTGTGTTGTATGTATTGTTGCTGCTACATGAACCGTCATAAGTAATTAATAAATAAAATAAAAAATTTAGTTTCAGAGTATCATTGCTAGTGATGATGACATTCATTCACTCTATGTCTCAATTCTTGTGTAATTTATGTATATCCAGATAATAACTTACACAGTCTTTGAAAGTTTAGTTATCTAATTAATAGTGATTTTAATTTTTTTTAAATATCAACCAAGAAATGCATTTTAGATTAAAATTTATAAGTAGAAACTTCCAATAAACTATTGAAATTTGTCCAGTGATCTACTTGTAAGCAAATAGATGCTATAATAAATTTAAATAGATCGTGATTCATAGGGACAACAGCAGTATTATGATCAGTGAAGATAGAGATAAACTGAATGGACTTAATAATTGTTTCTGTAGAATCTGAAACAGGTTTATCTCAAAAAAAAAATTGCACTATGAAAGAGTTGAAATTTTAGGCTAAGGGGTTATCCCTAAATTACGTAATGCCGCGAGAGGGTAGGGGGTTTACATCTATCGTTAATGAAGGAGGAGGGGTATGCAGTAGCGTACTCTTCTACTACAAAAACTCAAGACTACTGCAAGACTTACTTTGAAATGGTAAATTTAAAACTGTAATATGAAGTCATGTAATATATTTTATTTCTTCTGCTCTGAAAATTAGACCCTGTTAATAGTGAATTCCGTTTTTTAAAAAAGCAAAAATTGGAAAGAGGCATGTTTAGAATAAAGAATGGTTGATAGAAACTAGAATCCCTTATTTCAACAAGGAATTATAAATCAGGGGCAATAAATGAGCTGGAGGATAGTTATGAGATAACAGAAAAGTTTTTTATAGATGAAAGGTCTGGTCTTTTGTGGCAGTAGGGAGGTTCATTTAAAGGTAGAATAAAATTTAATCGTGTGCATAAGCTGTCCCTTCAACTACCCACATCAGTACAATGATATCACTACCATGTGCAAGAGGAAATAAGGTTGAATATTTTTTAGCAGGCGTTTTATACAAGAAGTAAGGATATTAATAAGATTTTTTTTATGCTGTAGTTATAAAAGTTTATTTTTAATCCGAAAATCATAACTTTTAATGGATATGGGTGATTGAGTGACATTAACACATTGACTGCCATGATTCACAGTTACAGACACTGTATTTTTGGATAGGGCCATGGAGGTCACTTGTGACCAACAATGTAGACCTAACTTTAGTTCATCACACAAAGCTGTCGGGCACATTCACGATGTATTTAACCATATGAGGTGTCTCCGATATGGCCTCTGTATGTGTTCCTGCAACTTGGCTTTCAGAAACATTTTTTATAATTTTTTTTACAAGACTATAATTATTGGAAAACTAGAAGTTCAGAATTACAAGGAAATATTGGAAGAAAGTAGTTTTTATTTACACTTCTTTGTCTATTACATTTTAGAATAGTGTTACTTTTGATTTGATCCTTAAAAAATTCACCTAAAACAACTGAACAATTCGAAAATTAGAAATTAAAAACTTTACAAAAACATTTAAACAATAAAAATGTGAACATTTTATATTCATTAGGAAGATTGGCCTTGAACGGGGAATGCTCAGTAAGCCAGATAATGTAACCGACTCGGTGCCTCGTGGTATAAATATTTATGTCGGGTCATGATAATCACAGGTGTACAACAACACTATAAAATAAACCAGTTTAAATGAATAAACACACTTGAAGACAAAATATTATTATGTTTTGTCATTTTATAAACAAAAATTACAAAAACAAAATTGTGTTTAAAGGTTATCGGAAAACTGGTTGGCGGTCAATGTGTTAAACAAATGATAAACCTTAATATGAAGTACTGGTATTTTGCTTCTACAATAAGATACATAGGGAATGTCTGCATACTTAATTTTCAATCTAAGTATATTATAATATAATTTAATTTTAATCATATGAAAAAAATTAAGATTGATATGCATTATTTTTAACAGAGTTTTACATCAAGTAGTTACTGAAGGTTTTAATAGCAACCATTAATACATAACAAACATTTCTTAATAAGTAAATTTTGTTCTATTACACTTAACATGGTAAAACTATCAACTACAATTTTAACTATACATTAAATTTAAATGTCCTTTGTAACTTAAAATTGTAATTGATTAAAATGCTTTTATTTCTATCAAATGGATAACATACCTTCTACAAAAGTAAAATTTGCTTACATATTCTAAACATGTTAACTATAAGATTTTCTTACAACTATTCAGTCATAATTTATTGTGTGAGTAATTAAGTCATTATTAAAATGTTAAAATAATTGTTATGCGATAATTTTCTAATGTTGAAATAAAGTTTCTATTTTTTAAATTTCTTGTTTTCCTATAAACTTAGCTGCACTAAAATGCTTTTGATATTTAACATGTATGTAGAAAAATTATAGGCAATTTCATTTGTATTTATTGCTATTCTGTCTAATATTTATTGCCATAGAAGTTTTTGTTGTATATGTATATATTACTAACATTTAGTTACAAAACAGGGCACTTAAGAGCCCCAAGCTAACCTTTCGTTCCAAGTTGAAATAAAATTTTGAACCTTTTTCCCTTCCATAACTACAGTAATACCTCACTCAACATTTTACCATTTAGCACAGATCTGTAAAGCACTTCCTATGATTTATCTTCAAGGTCAATGGTGATTGGTATCAACACATTGTAATAATCAGCAAAAAACCGGACGATATGCCTATCCTTTTCTGAAGAATATAATAATCATTATTTTGGTATACTCTCAGTTTCTGCTTATATAAACATAATGCCAATTAAGAATGAAGGCTATATACCCTACTTTACCCCGTCTTTACGCTACTCTATCATCTGTAACCATATTCACAAGTCCTTCGGTCTCAGTCTTGTTGAGCAAGTGGCTCTGGAAACATGAACGGTCTATTTTGTTCAAGTTTACTAAAAATCAGTTTAAAACAATTTCAATGTTGAAAATAAGAGACAGTAGAACTATAATGTGAAATTACAAGTTTTAAGGGAATTAGAAATAGCAGAGTGTCAAGTTGGTACAGTTCATTAAATTTAGCACCGTTACCATCAGATGTTTTTTCAAAATCATTTTGAGGTGGTTAAAAAAAACGCAATAATATCTAATTTGATGGTCATTAAAACTGTCCATTCCAAATATCATATACTTAATAATAAATCTTTAAACCCAATGGAACACATTTCCAGCACTAACTGAGGTATTACTGAAATTATTAATATTGATGTAAGAACGTTACTGTTATCTAAAATAACTTTTATGCTTTTAAGCATAAAAGGCAAAAAACGTTTTGATGAAATGAAACATCTATTTTCTCTTTATATCCGTTATATGCAGCAACTGCACAACACAACAATGCCGACAACGTGTTAATAATTATAAAGGAATGTACAATTAAAAAAACTAATTTCACCACAATAATTCATAATCACAAAATTATATAGATTAAAAAAAGCTCCTTAAAATAACACATAATCCAGCTCAGCATTCAATCTATGATACCTAAAATTTTATTTTCAAACATAATTAGAAGTAATGAATTTAAAATATCAATTAATGTAATAATTATCTTGTGATAAAAATTTTAAAAGTGTGGTGGCTAATCCTTAAAATATATTAACATAGATTTCTCTTTATATCTTTACATATAGATTACATTTTTTCAAAGAAATATTGTATAACAAATTATACTAATCTAAATTTTATTTACCGTTGTAGTACTAGGAAATTACCTTATATCTTTCTTTAAGTAAACTGCTTATAAAATCCTAGTGCATGGCCTACAGTGTGCATAAAAAGAAGCTTGTTGAAAGGCACTGTAACTCGCTAAGTCAATTCATCTGACATAAGACACAACTATTAAGATTACTGCCACTAATAACAGTGAGAGCCCAGCATATGACGCATTATTACAGCCGTCTTTACTATTACAAGTACAGTATTCCATCCAAATATTGTATGTTCCTGTCCTCATCAGACAGAACCGTTCATCACCCTCAATGCCAGGCTCTCCCAAATAAGCACAGCTGCGAAAATATCTCCATTCACCATGTACTGTAAAAAACATTTTAAATTGAAAGCTTACAACAACAACAACAAAATTCCATAATTAAACTAAAAAGTCCCAATTATACAATTTTATTAATTGTTACTACAAAAGTGTATACATCTATAGTAGAATCACTATGTGAAAAATCACTAGAGTGTAAGCGAATTGGAGATAGAATAAATTATGTGTTAGCAGATATAATTGCAAACTTTTAAAAGGCAAAATTCAGTTAGGTTCCAAGTCGAATCCTCCCTCCCCAACTACCAGTGGGAATAGATTTCTCAAGTAAAAATGTCTACAAAGTAGTGTAAACAGCACGTGCAACACACAATGACGCCCAATTCATAGAATGTTTATTTTTAGAATGACAGAAATACTTTATAACGGTTTCAGCACTTAGCACAGTTCTCAGAATGTCTCCTTTACTCTTTGTTTACGCAAACACCCTAGCCTTGCTGAGTCGACTTTAGTTGTTTGTTAACATTAGTTGAATTACTACTGAACCATTTACAGTGCAGTCCTACTGTATTTTTTAACAGTGAATTTTTATGAACGTTTATTACAGTATTTCAGTGTGATTTTACATAATTTAATTTTTAAAGATCTTTTTCGTTTGTTTTGTAGAGTTTAGTGTCACTTGAAGTTTCAAAGGACAGTATAGCAAGATGTCCGAATCTCAAAAGAAACGACGCGATTTAAGTCTTAAACAAAAACTTGATATTCTAGATAGGTACAGTAAATTACCAAAAATGAGTCAAAGAAACGCTGCTTCTCAACTTGGCGTTTCTCAACCCCTCTTATGTAAAATATTGAACAACAAAGAAAAAATCTTGTCATTATCAAAGTGTAATGCAAATGTTGACAACAAAAGACATCGTTCTGGGAAGGATCCGCAAGTGGAATCAGCTTTGAAATTGTGGTTTAAAAATGTTCGTGAAAAAGATGCTCGAGCTGATGGCCCACTAATGTGTCTAAAAGCTGAGGATCTTGCCCAAAAAATAGGAAAACAGGATTTTAAAGCCACAGATGGATGGTTCAATCGATGGAAGAAAAGGGAAAACATTGTTTACAAGAAAACGTGTGGTGAAAAAAAAATGCTGGTTTTGTTGGAGCTGAGGACTGGTTACAATACGAATGGCCAAAGATTTTGGCCGAGTATTCTCCTAGCTGCATATACAATGCAGATGAAACGGGACTTTATTATCGTGCTTTACCCGAACATACTTACTTATTTAAAAATGAAAGTGCTAACGGCTGTAAAATATGTAAATAAAGAATAACTGTTTTGTGTTGTGTTAACATGGTTGGTCATAAAGAAAAACTCTTAATTATCGGTAAATCTAAAAATCCACGGTGTTTTCAAGGTATCAAAAAGCTACCGGTTGAATATCATTCAAACTCCAATGCTTGGATGACATCAAAAATTTTTAATGAATGGCTGACTAAATAGGATACCAGCCTCAAACGCAACATTGTCCTTCTACTAGACAACTGCACTGCACATAATGACATAAACGCTAAAACACATCAAAGTGATTTACCTTCCGGCCAATACTACATCAATTATTCAGCCATGTGACCAAGGCATAAGTAAAAATCTCAAAAGTTTTTATCGACGAGAGATGTGTGCTAGAATTAAAGAAAATATGAATGAATTTCAAACCCTTACCTCAAATGAATTGCCTAAAAAAACTTCTTTACTCGATGGTATTCATCTGATAGCAAAATCTTGGAATGAAGTTTCTGAAAAAACTGTGAAAATTGCTTTAGAAAAGGTTTTTGTTGAAGAAAATCAAGAGCAAGCTACATCTGAGGAAGACTCTGAAGAGAACTTGAAGCCTTTCGATTTGTCCTTAAAAGAATATACTGAGTGGATGGAAGTTGACGATAGTATTGAAACAGCAGCGGAAATGACTGAAGACGATATTTGTAAGGTAGTTGCTTCAACATCAAAAGTTTCTGAAGAAGAAGGCACCGATGATGACGAAAATGATAAATGTGTACTGCAAAGATCTAAGCAGGAAGTTCACCAAGCTCTTGAGATTCTAAGGCAGTTTGTTCAACAAAAAGCAGAAAATTTCAACAAACATTATGAATATGAACAATTTATAAACAATATTTTACGAAAAGACTACAGACAGTCACATATAGAGGAATTCTTCGAGAAAAAGTAAATGTAAATTTGAAGTGTAAATAAGATTGAAGTGTTTTATAATGAAGTTTTATGTGTTAAAATGTTTTGATCAAGTGTTTTACGTAGTTCTATATATATTTTTTTCAATTATGCTAGATTCAGTGTTTTAAAAAAATCTACAGTGGAATAAAATAAACTGACATGAAATATGCCCACTAATTGTAACAAGTAGAAAACTAAGTTACAGAAATTCTACTACTGTACATAAAACTGTCCGGAATAGCACCAAAATTTGGTAAGTACAGTTTAATTATAGTGTTACAGAATTAGAATTACTTAATGTAATGATAGGCTTACATATCGTTCAGAACAAACAGTTGTAGCCATAATACAGTGAGTTCAATGCAGTACGGCTGTAGACTACATCGTGATTAAGTGTTCGGTTATTGTTATCAAATATGCTTCTGATAAATATGATCACAATAAGCGGCGCCGACTGTATATGTTAATAACAGATTAAATAAAACAAATTATTTAACTTTTGTATATATTGTTTAGATGTTTATATTTATGTAAATTCTCCAAGTTAGGAACAGGTTATTTTGTTTCATTTAAACTTTTTTTCACCTATAAAAATTGAAAACATATCTATGAAAATAATATTGTATAAAAACATTTTCAATAATTTAAAACTAATCTTTCAGTAGGGGTAAGTAATGTAAATTACCATATAACAATATCAATTTTATTGTAACAGCAGCAAAATCATTAGCTTTTTGCAGATGAAGTACTGCTTAGCTTCAAGCACAGCTACCTCTGACACTGTGAGATAATAACAGAGTTCCGAATAAGAAAAACATGTAGATGACAATTTTAAATTATAATTTAAAATTATAGCTTTTAAGGAAAGTAAATATTTCAATAATTCAAAATACTTTGTCTAAAACTACAAATGTTACCAATGTTTTCAACAGTGACTACCATCAAGTTAAAATTATAAATACCTTTTTGACGAATTTTCCTGCACATAGTAGCTTTCACATTTGGTATATGGGGCAAGGTTGGCTCCTGTTTACAATCACTGATAGGAACTGTAGTATTGTCAAAGGGGTCACCACATTTTGGATCAGAATCTGACCTACAGACCCAACATTTTATACTGAAACCTGAAATAATTAAGTTGAAAAAAATTAACAAATAAATATACATGTAATGTAATTTTTTTTGTAAATACATCATAATTTATTTAAATATATAAAAAGAAATAATACATATTTTAAATTATTCATTTTTCGGTCACTAGGCAAAAAATATTGTTAATTATTGGAGTACTAAATTTCGGGATCTGTTTTTTAGTAAAAACAATATCACAAATAAGGATTTTGACAAAAAACAGAAATGAACTGGTATATCTATTTATAACTGGTTGTCTTGTAGAGGACAAATTAATAACAAACAAAAGAGGTGGTAAAGTTAAAAAGCATTTGAATAAAGGTACACACATACACAGACATATATATATATATATATATATATATATATATATATATATATATATATATATATATGACGTCGGCTCTGTACAGCCACCACTGCGATACAGGGCATACCATTGATTTCCAATCTTGCCGACAGATTGCTCAAGTGGAAAACTACAGGACTAGAATTATTTGTGAGGCTATCGAAATAGAGAAGCGAGAGAGTTTTAACAAACACGATGATACTTTGAATTTGCCCGCAGTCTGAAAGTGTGTCGTCGATAGATTTCATCGGCAGAAAAGTGAACAAAGGCACAGGAATGTAATTGTTTGGATCATGTGTGTGTGGATTGACGTCATTGTGTGGATTGACGTCAATGTGTGTATTGACGTCAATAGGTGTGGCTTCATTCCTCTATATATAGGAGACGAGTTATTTGCTCTCTTCACTCTCTCTTCTACTGTTGTTGGGTTCACCTCGTCAATGCTGGATGAGATTCTAGCGAAACATCGGAACTGCGAATTTATGGACTGCAGAATGAACGGATGTACTCCAGATAGTAACTATTCATCATATATATATCTATATATATAGTTGACTCGCTCTTCAACTGTTGTTGGGTTCACCTCGTCAATGCTAGATGAGATTCTAGCAAAACGTCGGAACTGCGATTTTATGCACTGCAGAATGAACAGATGTACTCCAGATAATAACTTTTTATCATATTTTTCCATCCGTAAAGGAGTATGTATCAGCATATATATATACACAACTAGAGGTGGTCGGTCCAGTGGCTTTAATGGATTGGTGATTTTAGTGTCAGCGCCAAGCTTGAATCAGTGACTTTTACCAGTGACAAGAGATACTGAGACAGCTCTTTATGTGCCAATAACAGACACACATACCACACTGGTGACAAAAGACAGTGCTGGTGACAATATTATTAGGAAGTTACTGCAACATATACACTGGAGTAATAAATTATATATTATGAAACTACAAAATAACAGTTAATTTACAACATAGGGTTTAATTTAAAAAATACAGTTTATTTACAGTATTGAATGTTTGTATTAGCAAACAGGATTTATCTGACCTTATCAAGACTTAATCGAGATCTTCTGTCATTTAAAATGTAACCACCCTTACAGAATAGACGCTCGCAAGGTACGGATGTGGCTAGTCCACAAAAATATTTTTTCACTAGTTTGCATATTAGGATAGTTATAGGATTTAAGAGGATCTTCTCTTCTTTCTACAGTAGGTTCCTCTAAGTAGCGACTCACTTCAACATTTTTTTTTTGAAAGCTAATTTTATTTAAAAATAAACTCATACAGAATTAAGAACAAACTATAGCGTTTATGGCACACAACAATGTCAATGTCTTGAAATTTGACACAAATCGCCCACTCATACACAACGTATATAAATACAACCAGTGACAGCGGCAAATCAACCAATGACAGCCTCGGTAAAATATCAGCAACTATACATTCAGTGACGGTGACATTCTGCCTAATCACAATAGAGCAAACCCCCTCCCCTTCAGTGAATGACACTGCATGATAATCGGCGCCGAAAGCCAAGCGGTTAAAGTAGATCCGGTGTCAGCAACAAATAAACCAATGACAGCAGCAGTAAAATATCAGTAGCTTTCCAGCCAAAGACGACATTTTGCCTCTGATCGATCCATTGTCATTGGAACTGGCATTTTCCATATTTTGTCACTGGTACCACCAGCAACAAACGAATATCAATGACAAAGTCACCGGGACAGAAATATCGACCATCCCTAAATACAATCTGAAAACCGTATCATTAGTTACTACTTTAAAAATTAAGCTGTTATTTTTGCCTTTGTGGAGTTCACATATATATTTTCATAAACTGATACATTGGCATGCCTTGAAAAATGAGCCCTGGAGCAGGAAATATATGGGGGCCTATTACCCCCCCAGGCCTATTTATGGGGGTTTATTTCAATTCAAATATTAAAATTAAATTAAAATATTTATTAAGTGATAAATAAAATAGTTAAAATGTTTATAATAAAGTAATAATAATAACACTTAATAAAAAAGAAATCACTGATAAAAATATAGTATTAGACAATTATTACATCTCATGTTTCAGTATCTCTATTTGTATATACATACGACACATGTAAGCCATTGTTTTTCTAAAAAAAGGGAAATATTTCATTTTGTAGAAATAAAAATGATCGACAAAGATTTATTTTGAGGAGTAATGCATCTGCATTTTTTTCAAATTTCATATTTTTTCAAACTTTTGCATAGAAATAATTATCAGATTATGTAGGCATTTGGTATGAATAATATAATTTCAAGTACGAAGGGCAAATCACTATTTTCTTTATTCATTTCTATTAAAACCAATAGCAAAATAAATAATTAAGTAATTTAGTACTGGCTAAGGGTATGATACATCATATCTCATATGTTATTTTTTCATAATTAATTTACATATACATACCAACTAAGGTCGGCCACTAATCTGAAATGTAGGTCTATAGTTAACATGTCAAATTTACATTAATGTTAATTTTTTATAAAAAAATATCACCAACCATTTCTATAATCAATGGTAACCCTGTTGTAACCAAGGTAACCCTTGGCAAGTCACTGCTGATATATTTCTATGAGTTTATTGAAGGGGGAAAACACCTGTAAATAGCCTACTGCAAACCTGTACATAGTTTTCATTTACATTTATGTTTTTTGTTTTTAGTTATTTTGTGTATATGATACAAGAATATTTTATAACAAGGAAATCAATGAACATTTTCCCCTTTGCCTTACATTTTAGAGCCTAGGAACAATGCCAATGAAAAAACTTTTTTTGTAGAAATGAAAATAACAGATTAGGGTATAGGAATACTACAAAAATAATTGCATTATATTATTTTCTAGATTATAATGATACAAATTACATAAAGTAAATTATATATTATACACTAAAGATATACCTTGCATGAAATTTTTTTTTTTTAATTCTAGTAGGCAAAAGAGCCTTTTACCATTTAAAAAAATTAGGGATGGGTCGATTCCGATTCTCGATTCCAGGAATCGTCGATTCTAGGTGGTATCGAGGAATCGTCGATACTCGATTCTTCATCATAAAAGTGTCGATTCCGATTCCACACGATTCCGAATATTTATAAAAATACGTGTCGGACCAACTGGCCCAACATAGTTTTTTCCTACCGTAAATGAAACGTAAATAAACTCCGTCGGACCAATTTACCCGACATTGTTTTTGATTTAATTAAATTTTATTATCTGTGCAACACTGTTTTGATATTTTTTTGTGTTTTGTGTTAGCAAGAAACAACAAAACCATAATTTCATGTCCCGGCTACCCAAATAATAAACATACTGGTGATAAAAGTGTTTTGCGCCTATCACTAAGACACGTAAACGTGTCACATGTGATTGATTTGTGAGTTTATAAATATTTTGAATATAGAACTAAAGTGTAATATATTCTCTCTCTGATAAGTAATGCTACAGGTCCAGTAAATACTATCCAAGATTCATATAAAGTAAAAGTTTTAACACCAAATAATTTACTTGTTAAGGAATTTACGTTGTAATTTACTTCCTAGTAAGGATGAGTTTATCTAAATGTATCAATGTTTGTACTTAACTTTCACAAAGTCCGTTTTTAAGGATTATTTTACAACTAAATATTTAGTCAATATTTCCGACTTACTTTTAAGGTTTTGTGAAATTTTGAAAACAGTAGTGAAAATCATTACAATACGTTATAACAAATATGTGTGTCGGCCCGTAACTACGGGCAAAAAGCTCTTAGAATAACATCAAGTTTTTAATCCCGTCGGCGTTTATCTATCAAACAAAAACCATCGTAAATACATCTGTAAGTAGTGTGAAGCTTGTTGTTAAATACTGTGCCTTAATGTTTCCAAAAGTAGCAACACCAGCTGAGTAGTACTAATAAACATAAAGCGTTAAGAGGCCTGGCGGTATTCGGTTCAGGGTACTGGCCGTCGCGTCAATTCGATGATGGTTAACAGAAACTGACGGAGGAAAACCACATAATATATCAAATATGAAAAAGCACTTAAACAACATTCATTTTGCCCAAATTTATCAACAAAAAAGATCTATACTTGAAGAAACTTTATCCTCAGACACAGGACCTACAAGTGATAGTCGGTTAAAAATCAACTGGGATTGAGTAATAAATACAAAATAGGCCTGAATCAGTTGCACTTGTTCCAGACACCTGCAGAAAAAAAGGTCCCACCAGATGTGGAGAAGGTATGCCCCACTAATCCAGAATGTTGGGGAAGAAGGTATCCCAGGGGAATTGACAGTAGAAGAAGAGGTAAACAATTATCTGGGGGAACCATTAGCCAGTCCAGATTGTGATGTTGGGAAGTATTTGGCAGTACAAAGTGCCAAATACCCTCATTTAAATGCAATGGCAATAAAATACCTGTCTGCCCACTCGCGACAGTGTTTTCTGAAAAACCTTTCTCAACTTCAGGAGCTATATGTGACTGGTGATGAAACTAGCTTGACCCACAACGTGTTCAAATGCTTGTGTTTTTGAACAGAAATGTACATTACCTGCCAGACTTTTAAATATTAAAAACTATCCTATTTGTATTAATTTTTTACTTTTTATGTTGTTCGTTTGTTTTTAATGGTTGTTTTGTTTTGAGAGACAATGTAAATAGGCTTAGGAATTATTTCAAACATCATAAAATAAGTAAAGTTCACATTTTTAACTTTAAAATAAGTCATTACTTTATTCTGATATGTTTTTATGTTTAAAAAATTCCTATTGATAAATCAAGGTTGAAGGTTTTGTTCTATTACATTAAAACAGAACTTTTAAAAGGTTTTGCCATATGACCAAGATGTTAACTAAATTAATTGTTAGAGAACTAGAATGTAAGCTAATATAACTTGAAAGAATCGAGAATCGACTAAAGAATCGAGAATTGAACGGAAAATTTTAGAATCGGAATCGGAATCGAAAATTTTAGGAATCGGCCCATCCCTAAAAAAAATATATATTTCTTGCTCTCTTACTAGTATTTAAACAAACACAAAATGTTGATTCTTTTAAATATACAAATAGGCTAGCTTTCAAATATATGTAGTAAGTTTACCTTAGAGTAAAGGTTACCAATCGCCCAACACCTACATTTGTCAAGTGAGGTTAATGTTTATTCTTGAATTTTGTAGTCCATTGAATATTGTTTAAGTGATTATTAATGTTTATGTTCTAGTATCTAATGAAACTTTGTGGTACTTGACTACTAGATAAAACCCAGAACTATATTACAATGTAGGTAGAGTATCTTGTTATAAACAGATTTGTTTATAATAGGATATATTTGTTTGGACAGATTTCTTTAGAACAGGCTAATCGGGTATGGATAGATATTTTTTGCATATAAAGTAAGCCAATTGCTGTAACAAGTCATCTCAGGCTTATAATATATCTATGTTCAGACCTGGGATCTATTAAAAATTTATTGTTTTTGTATAATCAAACCTATCCAAACCCAACACTTTAAAGATTTGTTGTAAACTAGCTTATTTTAATGTAGTGTAAATTTTGTTTCATAAAGAAATATTTAGTTTAAACAGGTTTCTATGTGTAGGTATGTTACAATTTCAAAACTTTTGTAATTCTTTAGTTTGCTAAACCGGGCCTATATTTTCATGAAACATGTAAAAAGGCTATTTTTATTGAAATTATTTTTTTCTGTGCCTAGAAACATTATTTTTTCTTAAATTAAAGTTGGTTAAAATCAGCATGGATGTAGAAGTTGTGAATGGGCGGGGAGTGATACAAATGTTTTTTACGCCACAGTGCTGCGCATAAGGTTGTACGTATCGGCCCCGGTACGTCACGCAACCTTACGTGTGTAGATATTTGAGAAACAACATTTTGGCTTAATTTTTATACATATATTTAAATATACTTATAAAGTCTCCAGTTATGATAGATTTGGTTTTAAATTTATACATTACTGTATACCTATATTAAAATATACCTAAAAAGTGTCCAGTCAGGTTAGATTTGGTTTTAATTTTATACATTATCTAAATGGTTACATTTATACAATTAGAACCAAATCTATCCTGACTGAATACTTCATATTTTATACTTTTATTTTGTTAAATTCATTAAAATTATGCCAAAACGTATTGCTACACATTAACAAAGTGTAACGGTTAGTACATTTGTGATGGCTTGTATCCCTCCGCGAGGCAGGCAGCCTATTCACAACTGCTACATCCACAACTTTAATTTAAGAAAAAAATAATGTTTCTAGGCACAGAGAAAAATAATTTCAATGGAAATAGCCTTTTTACATGTTTATGAATGTTTCATGAAAATATAGGCCCGGTTTAGCAAACTAAACAATTACCCATTTTTGAAGTATTTCCTACACATTAAATAACATTAACTTAATTTTAGTTGTTTTACATTTTTTTGGAAAAAACTATTTCACATACACAGTTTTACTACAGTACTAAATAAAAGGAAGGTGCAGTGTAAATTTACTAAAGGCTCAATTCCACTCCCTTTAATTAACAGTAAAATTACATACATGTTAAACATTTTATATTTTGTTAAGGTCGACAAACATTATTTTTCAAACCATATATAGCGACAGTGTTATCAATCTAATCAAAAGAGTCAAATATTATTTTACATTTTTAAAATGTTACCTTTTTCAAAAACAGTTGCTAGAGTGGCAAACAAAATCACAATTTTCAGGTATAAATGCATTTTTACATCAAACAATTAAAATTACACCATTTGAATGATCCAAATTGAGAAGATAATTTTAAATTCTTGAACAATATAAATTAATTACAAGCAAAACAAAAAATTTTAGTTGTTTTCAATCAACAAGTCGCTTTAGAGAACGCTATAACGCCACGCCTATTTTGGTTGCTTCTGCCAAACGGACAAAACAGCAAGATGCGTAATCAATCTGTGAGCTCTTGCAAAATCTATACAAGTAATAGATACCATCTGTGACATATCAATTGACAAAATTAATTCAGATTTTTGGTTTTTTTATGTTTATGATTGAAAATGTTAATTTTTTTTATTTCATTGAATAGTTTTATTATTCAAGAAAGTTGTTTCTTTTGCGTTAATTTTTTGCATCCAGTTTGTGATTTCAAAATTAACTCGGGAACGCTTGCGATATGGAAATTTCACGATAACTAGCGTCGTTAGGGCAAATCTAACTATTGTTATTAATTTGTTTAAAATTATAAATTTCAAATGTATGGATATAATAAGATTTAAACTTGTTCATTAATGTAAAAAAAAATATTGAATACATTTATCATATACGTATATGTAAAATTACATATTATATGCAAAAAAAGGTATAATATTAACACTTACGCCGACTTACGCGATCACTCGCGAAGTTAGCTTGCTCCTAACACAGCACTCACGTGTTCGCTCTCCCATATATGCACTCGCTAACATTGGCAAGGTCTGCCAATTCTCTTACCCCTGGTTATCCCGTCAATCACGTTATCTACTCAAAACGTAGCTGACCAACATCAAATGTAAAAATTAATATTTTAGATATGTTTTACATTTCTATGAGATTAACCATGGTTAATACCAGTATCTCAATGCTATAAGTATCAACATTTTTACCAACTCTTCCTGTCTGAGTTACCATTAAGCAATTCGAAATCATATAAAAATGTATGTTTTTTTTTTTAATAAATACTAATCGTAACCTGTATTTAGCCTTTGGACCAGCTATATGCTGAGGAATATGCTTGAGATCATTCTTTGTTTCTTAGAAGATTAAACCCACAACCCTTTCTTCCGTGAGTAGATCTAATAGTGTCACATATATTTAATCATCAAGAAGATCACTGTTCAATATCCAACTATTATCAATGATATTGGAAACACCACTCCAGCTTGGCTACAGCCATCTCATTGTGTAGTTCTCTCCAATCTTTTTAATTACAAAAGATGTTAATTACAATTATGTTGTAAAATTTTGTAGTGTATGTAAATAAGTTATGAGTTTATGTTAATCATACATAAAAAACACACAGTGGCCATCGTTGTGTTTTCCTCCTGCATAACATTTGACCACAATTTGATCGAGGGTTCTTTAAACCACAATTTCAGGCTTTTTGCATAGGGGATTTCTTGTTAACTGATCATGGCAGTTTGATAATAGCAGCAACTTTTTTATCCTACGTTTATCTTGGTTGGTCTTTCGACCATTAAAACAGAACGGTATACTGGAAATGTAAAGTTAGGAGTTTCAAGGATTTCAGGCTTGTCCCAGCAAATAGTTCCTACTAGTGTAGAGTTTACTGATGGTACTAGGATTTCACTTGTTAAAGATACAAAAGTGAACTAAATATCTATTGTAACATTGCTGTTGGACCCATGAATACTTTCGGTTAGTTATTTTATAACAGACATTGCCTGTGGAATATGTTCTAGGTCTCACATCAACTATATATTTTAACATTTATTGATTCTATCTTCGCGTGAGCTACTAGTAATCACTTACACTTTTAAATGTTTTAAACTTGCCTATAGTAGCACTTACTTTGCTTGTTGAGGACGGCCGTTTCGGGAGATGTGACCCTTTGTCAACTCAGACCGTAACAACGAAACGGCCATGCTCAACAAGCAAAATAAGTGTTACTATAGGTGTTCGAGTCAGCGCTCGAAGTTTGAACTTGCTTCGATCTATCTTTTAACCCGACCAGCTGTGCTGTGACGTATTGGTCACGTGATCTCTGACCCACTAATCGATATTGGAACAAGTATTGATTTTCTTGACGAACTCTCTGCACCCCCCCCTCCCCTCATTATTTTACGTACTTTTCCGCTTCGCCAGAAGTGGTGTGTCCCTCGAATAGTGCAGTCTTGTGTTAAACCGCGCCGCTTAATCCGCATGGGCTTTGTTTCAGACAATTTAACCGTACCGCATTCGTTCATTACTATGTGAAGGTCGGACCGCGTCGATGAACATTTTGAACTATATTTTCGCCGTTTCGTTAAAGTGTCGCGCGATTTCGCCGGTTGTGCAATCTAAGTGCGTAGACTCGTGGCAAGAACTTAAGTGCTTTGTAAGTTAAACTTTTACTTGTTACTCATGACTTAAATTGAGTTTTTAGTTGCGTGACCGCCTTCAAGACTTCTATGCTGCCTAAGACGACCACAGTACTGTGGAGACTTCAACCTCGCTCCTTCAAACGTTGCTTCACTTCTTACCTAGGGTAAGTGAGTAGCTAAGGAATATTTAGAATTTGTATTTTATGTTCAGGTTAAATTCAGTGTCGTCGGACCGTTATTTCTAAATTACTAGATTTTGATTAGAGCAATTATTAAACTTTCTATGTTAATGGTGATTCATGATTGCGCAACCGTAAGTAACCTGGTAGACAATGCTTTGCCGCCCCGCGTTTCATTTCTAACCTTTTAGTCTCTACACAGACCAAACATTTGGTCCCCACTAGGCCGGATCGTGAATTATTTCAGCGATAAAATTTATAAATTTAAAATTTTTGAAGTTGTGACTAATTTAACTATTTGCTTACCGCGACGTGAAAGAATGTGCGTCACATCGATACAGGAAAACGGTAACGATAAATACCGATGCCACATTGCGCAATAAGCCACGTGGCTCATAGTCGCATCGATCGATACACGATTACGGACAAGGAAGTGTTTATGCTTGCTACGACTTACAAACTTTATACAGTCCACTTTATTACCGCGTTTGAACTTATAGTGAGTTTTAAATTTTAATTGATTGTGTTTTTGAAATTTGTTATTAAAATGGAAATTAATACGGAGTATTACTTGTTTAAGTTGAGAAATATTGTAGGCGAGCTGGAACAAGTGAAAAATGTGCTTAACGATAAAGAAATACCAGAAGGCCTCGCACGGGAAATTCGACGCATTCAGTCCAATTTCATTGAAACTTATGATATATTAGAGAAAACGTTCGCCAGCCAAGTCGCCGATCTTGCTGAAAACGCATTTAAAATTAAAAAGCAATTTCAAGATATGTATTTGCCAATGTTGGCTAAATATCCGAACATTATTAAGACCGAGGTGAAGTCAACCTCGCATGTTAACCCCGGTACAAGTTCGCCCAACTTACCTAACCTTACAATGCCTAGCTTTTCAGGCAATAGTAATGAATGGACCGATTTTATAACGATGTTTGACTCAATGGTACATTGCAATAGCAGTATTAATGCAATACAGAAATTTCAATATTTAAAGTCAGCGCTTAAAGGAGACGCGTTAGCCATTGTCACTGGACTTACAATATCTGAGCATAATTATGATATCGCATATCAAGCCTTACGCAATCGTTATGCTAACCCTCGCCGTTTAGCCGATCATTATTTTCAAATCATTAAAGACTTTAAACCTATTAAGAACGCGTCTCAGAATGAACTTAATCGATTTTTAACCGCACATTCAAATGCTGTGTGCGCACTAAAGGCTGTCCAGTTAGACGACTTGGTGGACTTCTTGCTTTTTCAAATGTCTGTTGGTAACTTAGATGCACAGACTCGACTTAACTTTGAAACCAGATTGGGAACAAATCAAATGCCCACATACAGACTTTTAAATGATTTCGTCACTGAGCAGGCTAGGGCCTTGGAATTGCTTAACCAAACTTCTGCCGCGGCTTCTAATAACACGAAATTCACTCAGCAACCCCGCGTACTAATTTCATCATTCAATGAACCTGATTCACAAGGGGCCCATTGTATAAACTTTGACCATGTCGAAACTAACCTCGAAGCTGAACATAGTCCAACGGTCCAGCCGTCGACGTCTTATGTTAATACAGCTACGTCTCAAATGCTACCACGCACGTATGAGCCCAGACCTGTGATGCAGAGCCCTATACGGCCGTCTGCAGGAGGGAGACAAGGAAATGTGCCGCCAGTTATGAGCGCGCCTAGACTATCAGTGTTCCGACAGCGGTTACCCCCGCTTCACATGGCTCAAGCCAACCTCTCAACTAGTCATACTGGGATGTGTTATTATTGCGGCTCAAACCATAATGTGTTTAACTGCCAGTCGTTTTTGGAATTAACTGTGTCCGACCGTAAAAATGCCATTAGCAAATTACGACGTTGTTTTAACTGTCTGGGATCGCACTTTCAGGCTAAATGCAAATCTCTGAAACAGTGTAAACAGTGTGGAGAGTCACACCACACATTGTTAAACGACAACTCTCCTGCACAACAATGACTATTTTCACCGCGACACCCTCGTTCAACAGCTAGACCTGACCTCGCTACTCAATCGCTACCGCATGCTCTTTCTTGTAATATTGAAGCTCCTCTCGCCCTGTTAGGCACCGCGCAGGTCATTATTCAGGACCAATTTGGCCAACCGCTTCCATTTAGAGCACTTATAGATCCAGGCAGTCAAATCTCTGTCATAACTAAGCATGCGAGCACTCTGTTGAATTTACCCGCTCGGAAATCAAATCTTTCTTTGATTGGTGTCGCAGCCAAGACAACCCGCATTCATGAGTACGTTACTTTGCTTATTTTCTCGAGACATGACCCAGGTGTCATGCTGACCGCAGAAGCCGCTGTGCTTCCCCGCATTACTGACCCGCTTCCATCTATCGCTTTGGCGCCTTGCATAGGCGCTCAATATCAGCACTTACCGCTGGCTGACCCTCAGTTCGACACCCCTTCCGGTGTTGACATCATTCTAGGTGCTGACATTTTTACACAGATACTTGTGAACGGACCTTGCAACATTATCCACGGACAACCCTCAGCACTCAACACCAGGTTAGGTTGGGTCGTCATGGGTTCCATACCTTATAGCATGCCTCAGCAGCCGCGTGTATTCATCACTACTTTGAAGTCAATCGATGACAACATTAGACGCTTTTGGGAAGTTGAGGAAGTCGCACCCGCAAATCACCTCAGCCCCGAAGATCAACTTTGTGAAGAATTGTTCACCACTACCACTGATCGTGACGCAACGGGAAGATACATCGTAGCACTCCCATTTAAGCCGGAAGCTATCCCGCTCAAGTCTAACCGTAACACTGTTCTTGCGAGTTATCATGCGTTAGAAAAGCGTTTAAACCGCCAGCCTGAGGTAGCCATACAATATCATCAGTTTATGGCCGAGTATATCGCTCTAGGGCACATGTACCCCGCCCTCAAGGCTTCTGACTATCTTATTCCGCACCATTGCGTATTTAAGACCACCAGCTCTACTACTAAGCTTAGAGTGGTATTCAACGCGTCATCACCCGATTGCCACGCAAACACCCTGAATCAGCAAATGTTATCCGGTCCTAAACTGCAAAAGGACTTGGCTAATTTAATCATCTCTTTCCGTTTATATACTTACGCTGTCTGCACCGACATCAAGATGATGTACCGTCAAATTTTGGTCCGACCTGAGGATCGTTCTTACCAACACATACTTTACCGGTCTTCACCTCAATCACCGTTAATCGAGTATGAACTTGCTACGGTCCCCTATGGCCTAACCCCTTCCGCTTACTTAGCTCTGCGACCGCTTGAACAACTAGTAAAGGATGAGGGAACCCGCTATCCTACAGCCTCCGAAGCAATCCTTCATCAGACCTACGTAGATGACGTCGTCGCGGGAGCTGACACGCCCGAGGCCGCTAAGACGTTAATACAAGAACTTATCGACATTTTCGCTCGCGCAGGCCTGGAACTCAGAAAATGGTCGTCAAATGAACCCTCGCTACTCGCAACGCTACCTTCCTCTCACTTGGAAAATCCGCTATTGTTTCAAGACGAATCCGCTGCAATTAAAATATTGGGTTTGCAATGGAACCCCTCTTCAGACTCGTTCTCGTATCAAACTCAAACTTTTACACTGATGCCCACAAAACGCACCATCTTGTCCTACGTCGCACGAACCTTTGACCCGCTTGGCTTCTTAACGCCCATTACCTTCTGGATTAAGTCTTTTCTTAAACGCTTGTGGCTGGGGAAACTGGACTGGGACCAGCCTCTGCCAACCCCTCTGCTCGATCAATGGGACAGCTTCATTGTCCACTTCGCTTGTTTGTCTGCTATTCAAGTTCCTCGCCATGTAGGCACGCGATCAGCCAGTCATCGCATCGTTGGGTTCTGTGATGGCTCCGAATCAGGCTATGCTGCTTCTATCTATTTGAGATCTGAGCTTAATGGGGTCGTCAACACTAGCCTGTTGAAAGCTAAAAGTAAGGTAGCCCCTGTTAAATTACTTACCATACCTCGTTTGGAACTTTGCGGCGCAGTACTGCTGGCTAAGTTATACAAATCAATTCAACCAGCTCTTGATTTCATTCCAATCGCTAACACTCTCTTCGTTACTGATTCTGAGATAGTACTTCATTGGATTCAGACCCCGCCTCATCAATTGAAAACTTTCGTAGCTAACCGCATCACGGAGATTGTGTCAATCACCTCCATGGATCATTGGTTTCATGTCTCGACTCTTGATAACCCCGCAGACGTTGCGTCTCGCGGTTGTTTGCCTGATCAACTTGCCACACACCCGCTTTGGTGGCATGGACCTCCTTGGTTATTACATTGTCCTACCACTTGGAATCTGTCTAGGCCTAAAGGCACTAACCCGGATCAGACGGAAACAAAGGTTGAGGCTAAGGTTAATTGTACCGCTGTGCAAGAGCCCAACCGTCTTATGGAAATCATTGAGCAACATTCGAGCTTAACCACTCTTCATCATGTCTTCGCGTACGTATTACGATTCATCGACCACTGTCGCAACAAGAGCATGGCGATCGGCCATCATCACAACACACGCTATAAGGCCAAAGCAGCCTCAGTCAAACCTACGCTACGACCGCTGTCAGTACAGGAGTTGGATAACGCAAAAGCTGTATGCGTTAAACTGGTACAAACCTCTGTCTTCAGTGAAGCTCTACAAAAGCTTCAAACTGGTAAACGCGTCAACGACCATTTACGTAGCCTAACACCATTTATCGACGCCCATGGTCTACTCAGGGTGGGCGGTAGACTTGATCATTCGTCTCTGAGTTATGATTCTAAACACCCGCTTCTGTTACCAAAGCGCCATCATTACGTTGACCTCATCTGTGACCATTATCACAGGCTGGCCTTGCATGCTGGACCGCGTACCACTCAAGCCTTGATCAATAGTGAATTTTGGGTCATAGCTCTACGATCATTACTTCGACAACGCATCCATGCGTGCATTCGATGTTTCCGCATGCAAACTAAACCACGCCAGCCCATGATGGCACCTTTGCCCTCATCAAGAGTTACGCCGTCTCCACCTTTCTATAGAGTCGGAGTAGATTTCGCTGGACCTTTTGACACAAAGGCCAACCATTTGCGCACCTCCAAGCTATTGAAAGCTTACCTCTGTTTATTTGTATGTATGGCCACTAAAGCAGTTCATTTGGAATTGGTGACCGACTTATCTACTGATGCCTTCCTCGCCGCATTACACCGCTTCACCGCTAGACGAGGTCTACCTTCAGAAATTTATTCCGATAACGGCACGAACTTTACTGGCGCTTCTAACCGACTTAACGATGTCTACAAGTTTCTGGACCGCTCTAACTCGCTTATTGAACCAACGCATCAGTTGGCATTTCAATCCTCCGGCTGCCCCTCACTTTGGAGGACTTTGGGAAGCCGCTGTCAAATCCGCTAAGTTGTTATTACGACGCACTATAGGCAACACCACCCTCACCGCTGAAGAGCTATCTACTCTGTTCATCAGGATAGAGGCCATTTTGAACAGTCGTCCTATTTTCGAAGTTTCGCCAGACCCCAGCGAAGGAGCGTCGTTTCTCACTCCTGGGCATTTTTTGATTGGCCGTCCGCTACTGTCCCTTCCTGAAGAATGTTATACTGAACCTCCGCTTAAATCTCGATGGTCTATGCTACAACAGATGTCCAACCGCTACTGGAAAATTTGGTCCACTCAGTATCTACACACTCAGATTCAACGGCACAAGTGGAATAAGGACTCGTCGCCACTCAAGGAAAATCAACTCGTCTTCATAACTGGAGAACACCCAAGCCCCCTTCATTGGCCTATGGGAAGGGTCATCAGTCTGCATCCTGGAAAAGACCACGTCTCCAGAATAGCCACGATCAAGACCGCTCACGGACAGCTGAGGCGACCAGTCAACAAGCTCGTCGGCTTTCCGCTTCATCATTAGTTCTTCACCGCTTTCCTACAGGTTCTTTCTTCGGCGCTCTTGCCCCTTTTGTTTCTTTTGGTTTTCTTCGTTTTCCCTGCCACTTTTTTCTTCGGCACCCTCGGTTTCCGGTGCTTTAATGGTTCTTCGCCCCCTACCCACCTGGCGGATTAAAAACATTCGTTTTGGTGGGCGGTATGTTCGAGTCAGCGCTCGAAGTTTGAACTTGCTTCTGATCTATCTTTTAACCCGACCAGCTGTGCCGTGACGTATTGGTCACGTGATCTCTGACCCACTAATCGATATTGGAACAAGTATTGATTTTCTTGACGAACTCTCTGCACCCCCTCCCCTCATTATTTTACGTACTTTTCCGCTTCGCCAGAAGTGGTGTGTCCCTCGAATAGTGCAGTCTTGTGTTAAACCGCGCCGCTTAATCCGCATGGGCTTTGTTTCAGACAATTTAACCGTACCGCATTCGTTCATTAATATGTGCGTAAAGTTCGGACCGCGTCGATGAACATTTTGAACTATATTTTCGCCGTTTCGTTAAAGTGTCGCGCGATTTCGCCGGTTGTGCAATCTAAGTGCGTAGACTCGCGGCAAGAACTTAAGTGCTTTGTAAGTTAAACTTTTACTTGTTACTCATGACTTAAATTGAGTTTTTAGTTGCGTGACCGCCTTCAAGACTTCTATGCTGCCTAAGACGACCACAGTACTGTGGAGACTTCAACCTCGCTCCTTCAAACGTTGCTTCACTTCTTACCTAGGGTAAGTGAGTAGCTAAGGAATATTTAGAATTTGTATTTTATGTTCAGGTTAAATTCAGTGTCGTCGGACCGTTATTTCTAAATTACTAGATTTTGATTAGAGCAATTATTAAACTTTCTATGTTAATGGTGATTCATGATTGCGCAACCGTAAGTAACCTGGTAGACAATGCTTTGCCGCCCCGCGTTTCATTTCTAACCTTTTAGTCTCTACACAGACTAAACAATAGGCAAGTTTAAAACATTTAAAAGTGTAAGTATATATTTTGGTGTCTCAGTCATACAGAATGTTAATTTTATTCCCATATTTGTTTACAGGTTTATTTGCTGTGTACATTCTAAATATATGTCTTCCTCTGAAGCTTAGTAATGAACATCTATGGTCAAATAAGAACCTCACTTGTACTTTCTTATTTCTACAAGATGTTGTAAACAAGTTCCATATTTCTCTGAACAAATTACAGTGATCATTTTCATTACTTTTGAAACTAAACTAATGAGACTCATATATAAGTTAATGAAAGAAAATGAAAAGAATACTGCTCACTGTAGCTTTATATCAACCACAGTAGTACTATATATCTCTAATGAAATTTTGAAGGAATAGGGTAATTTGTTTGATACGCTGACAAAACTAAAATCCCCAAATAAATATCAAGCTACTCCCTATTTACAAGTGATACTGCATGTCAAGTTTTATTACGCTGATAGTAGTTTTGTTTCTTTCTCAATATAGAAAAGTTTGTGTACTCCACAATCTCATTGCTCATTTCTTCATTAAAAAATATTTGAAACACTACTAATGTTTTGGTTTTATCTCTAGCAAAATTGTTTGAACCATGTTGCAAATGAACTACTTTTTTTACAGGTGTATAGGTTTGTATGTTATGGGATGCAGCTTGGTTCATCATAAATTACCATTTTTTCCTTTTTATTGTTTGATTACTATTAACAGCAGGTTCCACTTATTTCTTGTTTAGTAACTTCTGTATTAGCACTTTGCTCTGAATCTGTGCTGCCATTTATCCCAATTTGGTCGTACTAGTTTTTTAAATTAAGGGGCGTGGCGAAGTAGTTACAGGTTTATGCCTATATATTTGTTGTATTATGTTGTTTAAAGTTAGTTGTATTTTTTAAATACCTCTGAAGATGATTGCTGGGCAATCGAAATGTACATAAGGTTTTAATAAATGTTATTTGTGGTTTAGAGGTTTTATTTATTTTAAAAATAAACATTATGCCACAGTTGCTTCATACAGTTATAGTTACTGAAGGTTTTAATAGCAACCATTAATACATAACAAACATTTCTTAATAAGAAAATTTTGTTCTATTACACTTAACATGGTAAAACTATCAACTACAATTTTAACTATACATTAAATTTAAATGTCCTTTGTAACTTAAAATTGTAATTGATTAAAATGCTTTTATTTCTATCAAATGGATAACATACCTTCTACAAAAGTAAAATTTGCTTACATATTCTAAACATGTTAACTATAAGATTTTCTTACAACTATTCAGTCATAATTTATTGTGTGAGTAATTAAGTCATTATTAAAATGTTAAAATAATTGTTATGCGATAATTTTCTAATGTTGAAATAAGGTTTCTGTTTTTTAAATTTCTTGTTTTCCTATAAACTTAGCTGCACTAAAATGCTTTTGATATTTAACATGTATGTAGAAAAATTATAGGCAATTTCATTTGTATTTATTGCTATTCTGTCTAATATTTATTGCCATAGAAGTTTTTGTTGTATATGTATATATTACTAACATTTAGTTACAAAACAGGGCATTTAAGAGCCCCAAGCTAACCTTTCGTTCCAAGTTGAAATAAAATTTTGAACCTTTTTCCCTTCCATAACTACAGTAATACCTCACTCAACATTTTACCATTTAGCACAGATCTGTAAAGCACTTCCTATGATTTATCTTCAAGGTCAATGGTGATTGGTATCAACAAATTGTAATAGTCAGCAAAAAACTGGACGATATGCCTATCCTTTTCTGAAGAATATAATAACCATTATTTTGGTATACTCTCAGTTTCTGCTTATATAAACATAATGCCAATTAAGAATGAAGGCTATATACCCTACTTTACCCCGTCTTTACGCTACTCTATCATCTGTAACCATATTCACAAGTCCTTCGGTCTCAGTCTTGTTGAGCAAGTAGCTCTGGAAACATGAACTGTCTATTTTGTTCAAGTTTACTAAAAATCAGTTTAAAACAATTTCAATGTTGAAAATAAGAGACAGTAGAACTATAATGTGAAATTACAAGCTTTAAGGGAATTAGAAATAGCAGAGTGTCAAGTTGGTACAGTTCATTAAATTTAGCACCGTTATCATCAGATGTTTTTTCAAAATCATTTTGAGGTGGTTAAAAAAAACGCAATAATATCTAATTTGATGGTCATTAAAACTGTCCATTCCAAATATCATATACTTAATAATAATTCTTTAAACCCAATGGAACACATTTCCAGCACTAACTGAGGTATTACTGAAATTATTAATATTGATGTAAGAACGTTACTGTTATCTAAAATAACTTTTATGCTTTTAAGATTATCTACACTCCAAGGCAAAAAACGTTTTGATGAAATGAAACATCTATTTTCTCTTTATATCCGTTATATGCAGCAACTGCACAACACAGCAATGCCGACAACGTTTTAATAATTATAAAGGAATGTACAATTAAAAAAACTAATTTCACAACAATAATTCATAATCACAAAATTATATAGATTAAAAAAGCTCCTTAAAATAACACATAATCCAGCTCAGCATTCAATCTGTGATACCTAAAATTTTATTTTCAAACATAATTAGAAGTAATGAATTTAAAATATCAATTAATGTAATAATTATCTTGTGATAAAAATTTTAAAAGTGTGGTGGCTAATCCTTAAAATATATTAACATAGATTTCTCTTTATATCTTTACATATATTACATTTTTTCAAAGAAATATTGTATAACAAATTATACTAATCTAAATTTTATTTACCGTTGTAGTACTAGGAAATTACCTTATATCTTTCTTTAAGTAAACTGCTTATAAAATCCTAGTGCATGGCCTACAGTGTGCATAAAAAGAAGCTTGTTGAAAGGCACTGTAACTCGCTAAGTCAATTCATCTGACATAAGGCACTACTATTAAGATTACTGCCACTAATAACAGTGAGAGCCCAGCATATGACGCATTATTACAGCCGTCTTTACTATTACAAGTACAGTATTCCATCCAAATATTGTATGTTCCTGTCCTCATCAGACAGAACCGTTCATCACCCTCAATGCCAGGCTCTCCCAAATAAGCACAGCTGCGAATATATCTCCATTCACCATGTACTGTAAAAAACATTTTAAATTGAAAGCTTACAACAACAACAACAAAATTCCATAATCAGTAATTAAACTAAAAAGTCCCAATTATACAATTTTATTAATTGTTACTACAAAAGTGTATACATGTATAGTAGAATCACTATGTGAAAAATCACTAGAGTGTAAGTGAATTGGAGATAGAATCAATTATGTGTTAGCAGATATAATTGCAAACTTTTAAAAGGCAAAATTCAGTTAGGTTCCAAGTCGAATCCTCCCTCCCCAACTACCAGTGGGAATAGATTTCTCACAAAGTGATTCTACTATAAACAAAAACAGAACACAAAATACAAAAACACTAATACAGTTGGCGCCGCTTATTGTGATCACGGTTAATGTTATCATTCGGTTATTGTTGTCGTTTCATTGAAAAACAAACACGGACGTATATTAATACATTGTAATTAGGTCGCTTATTGTAATCATCTGTTCGCTTATTATTATCATTTAATTTGCCATGCAAAATCATATGCGTCAACGTATACTAGCATAGACCAAGTAAAAATGTCTACAAAGTAGTGTAAACAGCACGTGCAACACACAATGACGCCCAATTCATAGAATGTTTATTTTTAGAATGACAGAAATACTTTATAACGGTTTCAGCTCTTAGCACAGTTCTCAGAATGTCTCCTTTACTCTTTGTTTACGCAAACACCCTAGCCTTGCTGAGTCGACTTTAGTTGTTTGTTAACATTAGTTGAATTACTACTGAACCATTTACAGTGCAGTCCTACTGTATTTTTTAACAGTGAATTTTTATGAACGTTTATTACAGTATTTCAGTGTGATTTTACATAATTTAATTTTTAAAGATCTTTTTCGTTTGTTTTGTAGAGTTTAGTGTCACTTGAAGTTTCAAAGGACAGTATAGCAAGATGTCCGAATCTCAAAAGAAACGACGCGATTTAAGTCTTAAACAAAAACTTGATATTCTAGATAGGTACAGTAAAGCCACAGATGGATGGTTCAATCGATGGAAGAAAAGGGAAAACATTGTTTACAAGAAAACGTGTGGTGAAAAAAAAATGCTGGTTTTGTTGGAGCTGAGGACTGGTTACAATACGAATGGCCAAAGATTTTGGCCGAGTATTCTCCTAGCTGCATATACAATGTAGATGAAACGGGACTTTATTATCGTGCTTTACCCAAACATACTTACTTATTTAAAAATGAAAGTGCTAACGGCTGTAAAATATGTAAACAAAGAATAACTGTTTTGTGTTGTGTTAACATGGTTGGTCATTAAGAAAAACTCTTAATTATCGGTAAATCTAAAAATCCACGGTGTTTTCAAGGTATCAAAAAGCTACCGGTTGAATATCATTCAAACTCCAATGCTTGGATGACATCAAAAAAAATTTTTAATGAATGGCTGACTAAATGGGATACCAGCCTCAAACGCAACATTGTCCTTCTACCAGACAACTGCACTGCACATGACATAAACGCTAAAACACATCAAAGTAATTTACCTTCCGGCCAATACTACATCAATTATTCAGCCATGTGACCAAGGCATAATTAAAAATCTCAAAAGTTTTTATCGACGAGAGATGCGTGCTAGAATTATAGAAAATATGGATGAATTTCAAACCCTTACCTCAAATGAATTGCCTAAAAAAACTTCTTTACTCGATGCTATTCATCTGATAGCAAAATCTTGGAATGAAGTTTCTGAAAAAACTGTGAAAAATTGCTTTAGAAAAGGTTTTTGTTGAAGAAAATCAAGAGCAAGCTACATCTGAGGAAGACTCTGAGGAGAACTTGAAGCCTTTCGATTTGTCCTTAAAAGAATATACTGAGTGGATGGAAGTTGACAATAGTATTGAAACAGCAGCGGAAATGACTGAAGACGATATTTGTGAGGTAGTTGCTTCAACATCAAAAGTTACTGAAGAAGAAGAAGGCACCGATGATGACGAAAATGATAAATGTGTACTGCAAAGATCTAAGCAGGAAGTTCACCAAGCTCTTGAGATTCTAAGGCAGTTTGTTCAACAAAAAGCAGAAAATTTCACCAAACATTATGAATATGAACAATTTATAAACAATATTTTACGAAAAGACTACAGACAGTCACATATAGAGGAATTCTTCGAGAAAAAGTAAATGTAAATTTGAAGTGTAAATAAGATTGAAGTGTTTTATAATGAAGTTTTATGTGTTAAAATGTTTTGATCAAGTGTTTTACGTAGTTCTATATATTTTTTTTCAATTATGCTAGATTCAGTGTTTTAAAAAAATCTACAGTGGAATAAAATAAACTGACATGAAATATGCCCACTAATTGTAACAAGTAGAAAACTAAGTTACAGAAATTCTACTACTGTACATAAAACTGTCCGGAATAGCACCAAAATTTGGTAAGTACAGTTTAATTATAGTGTTACAGAATTAGAATTACTTAATGTAATGATAGGCTTACATATCGTTCAGAACAAACAGTTGTGGCCATAATACAGTGAGTTCAATGCAGTACGGCTGTAGACTACATCGTGATTAAGCGTTCGGTTATTGTTATCCTTCGGTTATTGTTATCAAATATGCTTCTGATAAATATGATCACAATAAGCGGCGCCGACTGTATATGTTAATAACAGATTAAATAAAACAAATTATTTAACTTTTGTATATATTGTTTAGATGTTTATATTTTTGTAAATTCTCCAAGTTAGGAACAGGTTATTTTGTTTCATTTAAACTTTTTTTCACCTATAAAAATTGAAAACATATCTATGAAAATAATATTGTATAAAACATTTTCAATAATTTAAAACTAATCTTTCAGTAGGGGTAAGTAATTTAAATTACCATATAACAATATCAATTTTATTGTAACAGCAGCAAAATCATTAGCTTTTTGCAGATGATGTACTGCTTAGCTTCAAGCACAGCTACCTCTGACACTGTGAGATAATAACAGAGTTCCGAATAAGGAAAACACGCAGATGACAATTTTAAATAATAATTTAAAATTATAGCTTTTAAGGAAAGTAAATATTTCAATAATTCAAAATACTTTGTCTAAAACTACAAATGTTACCAATGTTTTCAACAGTGACTACCATCAAGTTAAAATTAATAATACCTATTTGACGAATTTTCCTGCACATAGTAGCTTTCACATTTGGTATATGGAGCAAGGTTGGCTTCTGTTCACAATCATAGATAGAAATTGTAGTATTGTCAAAGGGGTCAACACATTTTGGATCAGAATCTGACCTACAGACCCAACATTTTATACTGAAACCTGAAATAATTAAGTTGAAAAAAATTAACAAATAAATATACATGTAATGTAATTTTTTTTGTAAATACATCATAATTTATTTAAATATATAAAAAGAAATAATACATATTTTAAATTATTCATTTTTCGGTCACTAGGCAAAAAATATTGTTAATTATTGGAGTACTAAATTTCGGGATCTGTTTTTTAGTAAAAACAATATCACAAATAAGGATTTTGACAAAAAACAGAAATGAACTGGTATATCTATTTATAACTGGTTGTCTTGTAGAGGACAAATTAATAACAAACAAAAGAGGTGGCAAAGTTAAAAAGCATTTGAATAAAGGTACACACATACACAGACATATATATATATATATATATATATATATATATATATATATATATATATATATATACGACGTCGGCTCTGTACAGCCACCACTGCGATACAGGGCATACCAATGATTTCCAATCTTGCCGACAGATTGTTCAAGTGGAAAACTACAGGACTAGAATTATTCGTGAGGCTATCGAAATAGAGAAGCGAGAGAGTTTTAACAAACACGATGATACTTTGAATTTGCCCGCAGTCTGGAAGTGTGTCATCGATAGATTTCATCGGCAGAAAAGTGAACAAAGGCACAGGAATGTAATTGTTTGGATCAGGTGTGTGTGGATTGACGTCATTGTGTGGATTGACGTCAATGGGTGTGGCTTCATTCCTCTATATATAGGAGACGAGTTATTTGCGCTCTTCACTCGCTCTTCTACTGTTGTTGGGTTCACCTCGTCAATGCTGGATGAGATTCTAGCGAAACGTCGGAACTGCGAATTTATGGACTGCAGAATGAACGGATGTACTCCAGATAGTAACTATTCATCATATATATAGTTGACTCGCTCTTCAACTGTTGTTGGGTTCACCTCGCCAATGCTAGATGAGATTCTAGCGAAACGTCGGAACTGCGATTTTATGCACTGCAGAATGAACGGATGTACTCCAGATAATAACTTTTTATCATGTTTTTCCATCCGTAAAGGAATATGTATCAGCATATATATATATATATATATATATATATTAGGGATGGGCCGATTCCGATTCTAGATTCCAGGAATCGTCGATTCTAGGTGGTATCGAGGAATCGTCGATACTCGATTCTTCATTCATAAAAGTGTCGATTCCGATTCCTATTTTGTTAATTATTAAAATATGCGTGTGGAGTAATTTATTACCAAACAAAATTTATTACCAAAATTTATTATATTTGTGTGGAAAAATAATTAATTACTAACTATGCCTTATTTATGTATTAGTTGATTTGAATGAATTAAATGATTAAAGTAAACGAAAATATTATTATTTCTGAAGCAACAGCAATCAAGATCGTAACCATTTCTGGTCGTTTTACATCGCTCGTCTCTCTCTCTCTCTCTCTCTCTCACTAAATGTCAGAACAAAACACAAAAAAGTACAGTAAAAACTCGATTAACCGTCACCGTCGGAACCGTGGCCATGACGGTTGAGCGAATAGACGGATAACAGAAACACTGTATTATTCCTCCGAAACTTAACTTTAATAAATTATATTATAGACAGATATCACTCTCACGGTAGAAGGTTTTGTGTAGCCTATTACATTAAAACAGAACTTTTAAAAGGTTTTGCCATATGACCAAGATGTTAACTAAATTAATTATTAGAGAACTAGCATGTAAGCTAATATAACTTGAAAGAATCGAGAATCGACTAACGAATCGAGAATCGAAAGGAAAATTTTAGAATCGGAATCGAAAATTTTAGGAATCGGCCCATCCCTAATATATATATATATATATATATATATATATATATATATATATATGCTGATACAGTTGTGTATATATATATATATATATATATATATATATATATATATATATATATATATATATATATTTAGGTTAGTTTTGGTTGGTAAAGATTATTTAGATTTTTTGGGCTAGGAGACTGACAGACTTACCTTGGTAAGAGTCCACTCTGTAGTCTTGAAATAGAAACACATAAAAGCACTTAAACAATGATATATTTCAACCACACAGTGGTCTTTATCAATCGAAGAGAAAACACAAAAAGAAATATGAGAGAATGAAATAAAATAATTCATATTTCTTTTTGTGTTTTCTCTTCGATTGATAAAGACCACTGTGTGGTTGAAATATATCATTGTTTAAGTGCTTTTATGTGTTTCTATTTCAAGACTACAGAGTGGACTCTTACCAAGGTAAGTCTGTCAGTCTCCTAGTCCAAAAAATCTATCTATCTATCTATCTATATATATATATATATATATATATATATATATATATATATATATATATATATATATATACAACTAGAGATGGTCGGTCCAGTGACTTTAATGGATTGGTGATTTTAGTGTCAGCGCCAAGCTTGAATCAGTGACTTTTACCAGTGACAAGAGATACTGAGACAGCTCTTTATGTGCCAATAACAGACACACATACCACACTGGTGACAAAAGACAGTGCTGGTGACAATATTATTAGGAAGTTACTGCAACATATACACTGGAGTAATAAATTATATATTATGAAACTACAAAATAACAGTTAATTTACAACATAGGGTTTAATTTAAAAAATACAGTTTATTTACAGTATTAAATGTTTGTATTAGCAAACAGGATTTATCTGACCTTATCAAGACTTAATCGAGATCTTCTGTCATTTAAAATGTAACCACCCTTAGAGAATAGACGCTCGCAAGGTACGGATGTGGCTAGTCCACAAAAATATTTTTTCACTAGTTTGCATATTAGGATAGTTATAGGATTTTAAGAGGATCTTCTCTTCTTTCTACAGTAGGTTCCTCCAAGTAGCGACTCACTTCAACATTTTTTTTTTTGAAAGCTAATTTTATTTAAAAATAAACTCATACAGAATTAAGAACAAACTATAGCGTTTATGGCACACAACAATGTCAATGTCTTGAAATTTGACACAAATCGCCCACTCATACACAACGTATATAAATACAACCAGTGACAGCGGCAAATCAACCAATGACCGCCTCGGTAAAATATCAGCAACTATACATTCAGTGACGGTGACATTCTGCCTAATCACAATAGAGAAACCCCCTCCCCTTCAGTGAATGACACGGCATGATAATCGGCGCCGAAAGCCAAGCGGTTAAAGTAGATCCGGTGTCAGCACCAAATAAACCAATGACAGCAGCAGTAAAATATCAGTAGCTTTCCAGCCAAAGACGATATTTTGCCTCTGATCGATCCATTGTCATTGGAACTGGCATTTTCCATATTTTGTCACTGGTACCACCAGCAACAAACGAATATCAATGACAAAGTCACCGGGACAGAAATGTCGACCATCCCTAAATATAATCTGAAAACCGTATCATTAGTTACTACTTTAAAAATTAAACTGTTATTTTTGCCTTTGTGGAGTTCACGTATATATTTTCATAAACTGATACATTGGCATGCCTTGAAAAATGAGCCCTGGAGCAGGAAATATATGGGGCCTATTACCCCCCCCAGGCCTATATATGGGGGTTTATTTCAATTCAAATATTAAAATGAAATTAAAATATTTATTAAGTGATAAATAAAATAGTTAAAATGTTTATAATTAAGTAATAATAATAACACTTAATAAAAAAGAAATCACTGATAAAAATATAGTATTAGACAATTATTACATCTCATGTTTCAGTATCTCTATTTGTATGTACATACGACACATGTAAGCCATTGTTTTTCTAAAAAAAAGGGAAATATTTCATTTTGTAGAAATAAAAATTATCGACAAAGATTTATTTTGGGGAGTAATGCATCTGCATTTTTTTCAAATTTCATATTTTTTCAAACTTTTGCATAGAAATAATTATCAGATTATGTAGGCATTTGGTATGAATAATATAATTTCAAGTACGAAGGGCAAATCACTATTTTCTTTATTCATTTCTATTAAAACCAATAGCAAAATAAATAAGTAAGTAATTTAGTACTGGCTAAGGGTGTGATACATCATATCTCATATGTTATTTTTTCATAATTAATTTACATATACATACCAACTAAGGTCGGCCACTAATCTGAAATGTAGGTCTATAGTTAACATGTCAAATTTACATTAATGTTAATTTTTTATAAAAAAATATCACCAACCATTTCTATAATCAATGGTAACCCTGTTGTAACCAAGGTAACCCTTGGCAAGTCACTGCTGATATATTTCTATGAGTTTATTGAAGGGGGAAAACACCTGTAAATAGCCTACTGCAAACCTGTACATAGTTTTCATTTACATTTATGTTTTTTGTTTTTAGTTATTTTGTGTATATGATACAAGAATATTTTATAACAAGGAAATCAATGAACATTTTCCCCTTTGCCTTACATTTTAGAGCCTAGGAACAATGCCAATGAAAAAACTTTTTTTGTAGAAATGAAAATAACAGATTAGGGTATAGGAATACTACAAAAATAATTGCATTATATTATTTTCTAGATTATAATGATACAAATTACATAAAGTAAATTATATATTATACACTAAAGATATACCTTGCATGAAATTTTTTTTTTTAAATTCTAGTAGGCAAAAGAGCCTTTTACCATTTAAAAAAATATATATTTCTTGCTCTCTTACTAGTATTTAAACAAACACAAAATGTTGATTCTTTTAAATATACAAATATGCTAGCTTTCAAATATATGTAGTAAGTTTACCTTAGAGTAAAGGTTACCAATCGCCCAACACCTACATTTGTCAAGTGAGGTTAATGTTTATTCTTGAATTTTGTAGTCCATTGAATATTGTTTAAGTGATTATTAATGTTTATGTTCTAGTATCTAATGAAACTTTGTGGTACTTGACTACTAGATAAAACCCAGAACTATATTACAATGTAGGTAGAGTATCTTGTTATAAACAGATTTGTTTATAATAGGATATATTTGTTTGGACAGATTTCTTTAGAACAGGCTAATCGGGTATGGATAGATATTTTTTGCATATAAAGTAAGCCAATTGCTGTAACAAGTCATCTCAGGCTTATAATATATCTATGTTCAGACCTGGGATCTATTAAAAATTTATTGTTTTTGTATAATCAAACCTATCCAAACCCAACACTTTAAAGATTTGTTGTAAACTAGCTTATTTTAATGTAGTGTAAATTTTGTTTCATAAAGACATATTTAGTTTAAACATGTTTCTATGTGTAGGTATGTTACAATTTCAAAACTTTTGTAATTCTTTAGTTTGCTAAACCGGGCCTATATTTTCATGAAACATGTAAAAAGGCTATTTTTATTGAAATTATTTTTTTCTGTGCCTAGAAACATTATTTTTTCTTAAATTAAAGTTGAGTAAAATCAGCGTGGATGTAGAAGTTGTGAATGGGCGGGGAGTGGTACAAATGTTTTTTACGCCACAGTGCTGTGCATAAGGTTGTACGTATCGGCCCCGGTACGTCACGCAACCTTACGTGTGTAGATATTTGAGAAACAACATTTTGGCTTAATTTTTATACATATATTTAAATATACTTATAAAGTCTCCAGTTATGATAGATTTGGTTTTAAATTTATACATTACTGTATACCTATATTAAAATATACCTAAAAAGTGTCCAGTCAGGTTAGATTTGGTTTTAATTTTATACATTACCTAAATGGTTACATTTATACAATTAGAACCAAATCTATCCTGACTGGATACTTCATATTTTATACTTTTATTTTGTTAAATTCATTAAAATTATGCCAAAACGTATTGCTACACATTATCCAAGTGTAACGGTTAGTACATTTGTGATGTCTTGTATCCCTCCGCGAGGCAGGCAGCCTATTCACAACTGCTACATCCGCAACTTTAATTTAAGAAAAAATAATGTTTCTAGGCACAGAAAAAAATAATTTCAATGGAAATAGTCTTTTTACATGTTTAACCCTTAGCTGCTATACCCTCAAAAACTTACTTAACTACTATACAACGTCTGTCAGACGTATTTTTTTGAAAATTTTTTACGTTCACATTTCTTTAGGGGAAGAAATTTAACCCTATTTGTGTTAAATTATAAGATGTAAATAAACTAAAAAATTATAAACTGTGTTGTTCGACATAAAAATAGCCCATCATGGCTCTGTAGCAAAAAAAGTACAAATGTTTGTGTTAGATTACAAAAAAAACGTTTTATGTAAATTTTGTTAAAATATTAATCTAAAATATTTGTTTATTTAAAGAATATAAGTTGCATTGCATATATGAACAATTTTGGCATTGTATTGTTTATTATTATATTGAAAAAAAATTCAAAGTTATGTAAATATTTTTTTCTAGAGATTTCTATAAATCAGGAAAATAATTAATATTACACTTCAATTATGAACAAAACTTACTTTATTTAGTTACAAAACAGTAAACTCAACAAAATTAATTTACCATGTAGTCCGTTCCAAGTCTTTGAACTACAAGTCTAGGACTTCTAGCCTATTCCAAGTAACTTGCGCACGCTTTCCTAGCACACTCCAAGCATATTGGCTTTTCAATCCTGCTTGGTAAGCAGGTGGCTCCTCAGTAGATGTTGTTGGACTATCCATAATATAAATTTATGTTCTAAAGGTTCATAAAGATATATATATATATATATATATATATATATATATATATATATATATATATATATATACACACAATGCTATTATATACACACACAAAAATCACACAACCACTATACCACGTCAACCAGACGTCACTGTTGAATACGTCTGTCAGACGTTAAATTGACCCTAACCTATAAACAAAGAAAAGAAACGCGATGCGACTTTCACTCATTAAAGACCGTTAATCAACTGGCAGCTAGGTGGCCAGACTGGTTTCTAGGGTGTGGGGGATGGGGAGAGAACCGAACGTAAACATTCGGGCCGTCTGTGAGACGTCAGTATAGTAGTTAAGCCCGTCAGTATAGTGTTTCATGAAAATATAGGCCCGGTTTAGCAAACTAAACAATTACCCATTTTTGAAGAATTACCTACACATTAAATAACATTAACTTAATTTTAGTTGTTTTACATTTTTTTGGAAAAAACTATTTCACATACACAGTTTTACTACAGTACTAAATAAAAGGAAAGTGCAGTGTAAATTTACTAAAGGCTCAATTCCACTCCCTTTAATTAACAGTAAAATTACATACATGTTAAACATTTTATATTTTGTTAAGGTCGACAAACATTCTTTTTGGTTGAAATGCAGTACTCCGGCACTATACGATATTTTGGGAAATTGTTCAAAACCATCAAATTGGACGATATCCACAAGAATGTTTTTAAAATTGAAGTAGGAAAGTTACTTTTTTTCAATTTAAAGTAGGGTACTAAATTCAGCGCGGATGTAGAAGTTGTGAATAGGCGCGGAGTGATACTTACGTCACAGTGCTGCGCATAAGGTTGTATGCATTGTCCGCGGTACGTCACGCAACCTTACGTGTGTAGATATTTGAGAACCAACTTCTACAGTTAGGATAGATTGGTTTTAAATTTATAAAATACTGTATACCTATATTAAAATATACCGAAAAAGTGTAAAGTCAGGTTAGGTTTGGTTTTAATTTTATACATTGAAATTCAGTTGTAAAATCACGAAGCATTTGCATTACTCTGCGCCTATTCACAACTTCGCGTAATTTGTATACATATATTTAAATATACTTATAAAGTCTCCAGTTAGGATAGATTTGGTTTTAAATTTATACAATACTGTATACCTATATTAAAATATACCTAAAAAGTGTCAAGTCAGGTTAGATTTGGTTTTAATTTTATACATTGAAATACAGTTGTATCACGAAGCATTTGTATCACTCCGCGCCTATTCACAACTTCTACATCCGCGCTGAATTTTTTTCGCTACTTTAAATTGAAAAAAAAGTAACTTTCCGAGGTCAATTTAAAAAAAATTCTTGTAGATATCGTCCTATTTAATGATGTTAAACCATTTCCCAAAATATCGTATAGCGCCGGGCTTCTGCATTTTTACCTTATTTTTCAAACCATATATAGCGACAGTGTTATCAATCTAATCAAAAGAGTCAAATATTATTTTACAACATTTTTAAAATGTTACCTTTTTCAAAAACAGTTGCTAGAGTGGCAAACAAAATCACAATTTTCAGGTATAAATGCATTTTTACATCAAACAATTAAAATTACACCATTTGAATGATCCAAATTGAGAAGATAATTTTAAATTCTTGAACAATATAAATTAATTACAAGCAAAACAAAATTTTTTAGTTGTTTTCAATCAACAAGTCGCTTTAGAGAACGCTATAACGCCACGCCTATTTTGGTTGCTTCTGCCAAACGGACAAAACAGCAAGATGCGTAATCAATCTGTGAGCTCTTGCAAAATCTATACAAGTAATAGATACCATCTGTGACATATCAATTGACAAAATTAATTCAGATTTTTGGTTTTTTTTATGTTTATGATTGAAAATGTTAATTTTTTTTATTTCATTGAATAGTTTTATTATTCAAGAAAGTTGTTTCTTTTACGTTAATTTTTTGCATCCAGTTTGTGATTTCAAAATTAACTCGGGAACGCTTGCAATATGGAAATTTCATGATAACTAGCGTCATTAGGGCAAATCTAACTATTGTTATTAATTTGTTTAAAATTATAAATTTCAAATGTATGGATATAATAAGATTTAAACTTGTTCATTAATGTAAAAAAAATTATTGAATACATTTATCATATACGTATATGTAAAATTACATATTATATGCAAAAAAGGTATAATATTAACACTTACACCGACTTTGGCCGGCCGCACACTGCTGCAAACAATCATGTTCAATCGAAACATTTTGTTTGCGGCAGGCTGAAAAGTTCGGGAATACGTGGAAGTAAGTTGTGGGGGCGCACACCTAGCCGGGCATCTGTTTGCCAAACAAACCGACCGCCAGTCAGTGTTCGTCCATGTTTGACCCCTTCTTATTTGAAGCAAACAAAGTAAGTACGATTTTATCATTTTCCTCTCTATTTTCAATAGTTAATCAATTTTGCATAAATTATAACGCGAATTTAATGATGTGTAATATTGTATAGATGGATTGTGACGCCGAAAAATTAGTCGCTGGCGTCGAAGCACGCCCTGTCATCTACAATTTCAAATTGAAAGAGTACAAAAACAGAAATTTAGTTGCAAAAGGAAATTTATTTCCAGTTGCTGATTGCAAAACATAATGGGCCAGTATTCGCAATTCCTATATTAGGGCTTTGCGCGAGAAAGAATGGCAGCCACCTGGGAGTAAAGGAACTAAAAGAAAGAAGTGGTACATGATGGATGCTCTCGAATTTCTTCGCGATTTTACTGGCACCCATAGGAAGACCATCAGCAATTCGCAGTCTGGTTCGGCCAACGAGGAAACCGATACTCCCCAAGAAGAGTCTCAGGAAGCAAGAGATGTCACAGAAGCAGGAGAATGTCTTTCGACCTCAGCAATGCCTTCGTCTACTCCTACTCCTCCATCAGTGAAACCAAAAACTTCCTCAATCGAGAAGGTAGCTATTTGTATTGAAAAAATAGATCTACTATTGATTTTCTTTCTTATTTACTAATACTTTTATTGACTACTTATCGCAACTCCACCAATAATTTTTCTTCAGGTGAAACTGATTTCGGAACGTGGTATCCTGCTTAGTTATCTTCTCCTTGATCAAGTTCAATAAAAAATCAAAACCTTTCACTGTCATACGGGTATAGTTTTTAAATTTATCTTCGAAAAGTCTCAATTCAGAAATAAACTATTTTAATGAATTACATCTGGTTCTGTGTTCAACAAATGGATGAACCCAGTATTTTCTTTGGTTTAAAAATAAAAAGGTTTCCCACAAACGAGGAATGATTTCGTCTATCTCGTCTTCAGATGACATTTTGAGTCAAACTGAAAATGCATTGCAAGGGTAGTGTTAAGTACAGGATCCTTAACCTCACTTTCTACAGACCACGTTTGTTTACAATTCTCATTATTTCGTATAACCTAGCAATCAGCTGGTGTTTATCACAGTTCAAGTTCCACCGCCTACTAGACTTTCATTGCCGACCAGAATCTAGGATTCTTTTACTGCAAAGAAGTAGGTTTTACGATCCAGTCACCAGACGAATCTAGGCTATTCATCTATGGTTTTAGACTAATTTTCTGATTTAGTTACCTGTTGCTAGCATTTCCGTCTTCTCTCAAGTTACACACACTTCTTGCAACATGGCTTTCTAGTGCGGCATTCCTGGTTTCTATTCAAGTGTTTTAGCCGATTACATCGGGTTTAAACCGCGTCTGATTATTACCCCGCTTACTGATTATGTTCAATTAATGTTTTAGATGCGTTCTAACTATAAATTGACGACTTTAGCCGCGATAAAACTATTTTAAACCGCTTTCCTTGTACAAGTGTAATTTGTTAGGTTAAACGCGTGGTACTTCATTACACCGCAGACAATTAATTCTTTAACTTCGTGTGTGAACTATCAAGTGTATTAAAGATTTTCTGTTGTGACTATTTGAAGTGCTTTTAACTTTCAATTAATTTTAAATGAGTTATAGTTTTATGCAATTCTTCGCAAGCTACGGTTCATCACTTCAGGACTTAACCCAGGCTGGGACAACCGCAGCAACTCTTCAACTACCCTGTATACCTTGGAATGGTAAGTGGCGTAGACTTAACTTCACTCATAAAATTGAACTATTTCTTTAATTAACGTTTAGTGTTAAACTTAAATTCAGTGTTTTTCTTATTAATAAAGCAGACCCCATACTGCTCCAACAAAGCGTGGGTGGTCTTCCGGACTTTTAGTGTAACCGCAAATGATTTGAACTACCCTATTTTCATTTTCTCTCTTTAGTTTTGCTACCAAAACTATACATGGTCAACACGGGCCGGATAATTTGAATCAAATAAGCCATAGGATACAGTTCACTGCAAAATTCATCTTAGAAATTTCCTTAACAAATTTTATTTGAATTCTAGTAAAAATGGCAATTAATACTGATTATTATTTGTCAAAATTAAATAATATCATTGAGGACCTGGAACAGGTTATTAACATAATTACTGGAAATGATATCCCTACAAGTCTCATTAGCGAAATCCGACGCATCCACGTCAACTTTATTGACACATACGAATATATGGAAAAAAGTTTTGAGCATGAAGTCGCTGAAACCGCAGAAAAGGCTTTTCAATTGAAAGCCAAATTTCAACTTTTGTATTTGCCCATCCTGGCTAAATGTCCAGGCATTATAAAATCTGAAGAAAAGGAAATTTCATCGGCTAACCTCACAAATAATTGCATCAGTCTGCCAAGCCTACAAGTACCCACTTTCTCAGGCAATAACAATGAATGGACAGACTTTATCACTATGTTTGACTCTATGATCCACTCTAATGCAAATCTGACCGCAGTACAAAAATTTCAGTACTTAAAATCAACTTTAAAAGGCGATGCCTTAGCAATCATTACCGGCTTAACAATTTCAGACAATAATTATGCAATAGCTTACAACGCTCTAAGAAACCGCTATGCCAACCCACGCAGGCTAGCCGATCATTACTTTAAACAGATTCAAGAGTTCAAATCAATGCAAACCGCTTCGCACTCAGAACACAACCGCTTTCTAACCGCACACTCTAACGCAGTATGTGCCTTGAAGGCCATTAACTTACCGGACTTGGCAGATTTTCTGTTGTTTCAAATGGCAGTTAATAATTTAGATCCGAAGACTCGTCTTAATTTTGAAACCAGGCTAGGCACCAACACTATGCCTACTTACCGCAGCTTGAATGATTTTGTAACTGAACAAGCTAGGGCAATGGAATTGCTCAACCAGCCTTCGACCTCAACCGCAGCTAGCACAAGCCAACAACCTCGAGTATTGGTGTCTTCTTTACATGAACCTGACCTAATTAATGAGTCATATCCAAACGCTGACCCACTTAACATTAATTCAAGTGGCGACTTAAATCAGGGCATTAACCCTCAACCACCTCAGTTTAAGCCAGTGCAAAATATACCTCAACCTTCCACTTTTCAGGCAAAGCCTGCCCTGCAGAGTCCTATTCGACCGCAGACAGTGACGCGACCAACCATCTCACCAGTTTCTAACAGGCCGGGTCAATCAGTGTTTAGACATCGACTACCTCCATTTCATATGGCTCAAGCCAACGTATCAACCACTCATGCTGGGAAATGTATTTACTGCGACTCGGACCATATCATATTCCACTGCAATGCGTTCTTGGATTTAACTGTGCCTGAACGGAAAAGGGCCATTAACCAGTTACAACGTTGCTTCAACTGTCTTGGCTCACATTTTCAGTCCAAATGCAAATCAGTCAAACACTGCAAACACTGTGGGGATCCGCATCACACATTGTTACATGACCCCGCTCCTTCACGACATTGACTAATTCAACCGCGACACCCCAGTTCGACAGTCAAACATCAACTTGCTATTAAATCACAACCGCACGCTCTTTCTTGTAAAATTCATTCCTCTCTTGCCTTGTTGGGCACCGCACAGGTCATCATTCAAGACCATTTCGGTCAACCGCTTCTTTTCAGAGCCATCATTGATCCAGGCAGTCAAATCTCTGCTATAACTAAACATGCTAGTACACTGTTGAACTTACCCGCTCGGAAATCAAATCTTTCATTGATTGGTGTCGCATCCAAGACAACCCGCATATCTGAATATGTCACTTTACAAATTTTCTCGAGGCATGACCAGAGCGTCTTGCTTACCGCAGAAGCTGCTGTACTTCAGCACATTACTGACCCGCTTCCATCAACTGCTCTGGCACCAAACATACGTGCCCATTATACGAACTTACCGCTAGCTGATCCGCATTTCGATACACCTTCAAGTGTCGACATCATCCTAGGCGCTGACATTTTCACACAGATTCTCACGAATGGACCTCGCACCATTATCCGAGGGCAACCCTCAGCACTTAACACTAGGTTAGGTTGGGTCATCATGGGATCTATACCCTACAGTATGCCTCATCAACCGCGCGCATTTATCACTACCTTAGAGTCAATTGATGACAACATGCGACGGTTTTGGGAAGTCGAAGAAGTCACAAATGTGAATCACCTCAGCCCCGAAGATCAACTGTGTGAAGAACTGTTCGCAACCACTACTGATCGTGACGCAACGGGAAGATATATCGTAGCACTCCCATTTAAGCCGGAAGCTATCCCGCTCAAGTCTAACCGTAACACTGTTCTTGCGAGATATCATGCGTTAGAAAAACGTTTAAACCGCCAGCCTGAGGTAGCCATACAATATCATCAGTTTATGGCCGAGTATATCGCTCTAGGGCACATGTACCCCGCCCTCAAGGCTTCTGACTATCTTATTCCGCACCATTGCGTATTTAAGACCACCAGCTCTACTACTAAGCTTAGAGTGGTATTCAACGCGTCATCACCTGATTGCCACGCAAACACCCTGAACCAGCAAATGTTATCCGGTCCTAAACTGCAAAAGGACTTGGCTAATTTAATCATCTCTTTCCGTTTATATACTTACGCTGTCTGCACCGACATCAAGATGATGTACCGTCAAATTTTGGTCCGACCTGAGGATCGTTCTTACCAACACATACTTTACCGGGCTTCACCTCAATCACCGTTAATCGAGTATGAACTTGCTACGGTCACCTATGGCCTAACCCCTTCCGATTACTTAGCTCTGTGAACGCTTGAACAACTAGTAAAGGATGAGGGAACCCGCTATCCTACAGCCTCCGAAGCAATCCTTCATCAGACCTACGTAGATGACGTCGTCGCTGGAGCTGACACGCCCGAAGCCGCTAAGACGTTAATACAAGAACTTATCGACATTTTCGCTCGCGCAGGCTTGGAACTCAGAAAATGGTCGTCCAATGAACCATCGCTACTTGCAACGCTACCTTCCTCTCACTTGGAAAATCCGCTATTGTTTCAAGACGAATCCGCTGCAATTAAAATATTGGGTTTGCAATGGAACCCCTCTTCAGACTCGTTCTCGTATCAAACTCAAACTTTTACGCTGGTGCCCACAAAACGCACCATCTTGTCTTATGTCGCACGCACTTTTGACCCGCTTGGCTTCTTAACGCCTATTACCTTTTGGATTAAGTCTTTTCTTAAACGCTTGTGGTTGGAGAAACTGGACTGGGACCAGCCTCTGACAACCCCTCTGCTCGATCAATGGGACAGCTTCATTGTCCACTTCGCTTGTTTGTCTGCTATTCAAATTCCTCGCCATGTAGGCACGCGATCAGCCAGTCATCGCATCGTTGGGTTCTGTGATGGTTCCGAATCAGGCTATGCTGCTTCTATCTATTTGAGATCTGAGCTTAACGGGTCCGTCAACACCAGCCTGTTGAAAGCTAAAAGTAAGGTAGCCCCTGTTAAATTGCTTACCATACCTCGTTTGGAACTTTGCGGCGCAGTACTGCTGGCTAAGTTATACAAATCAATTCAACCCGCTCTTGATTTCATTCCAATCGCTAACACTCTCTTCTTTACTGATTCTGAGATAGTACTTCATTGGATTCAGACCCCGCCTCATCAATTGAAAACTTTCGTAGCCAACCGCATCACTGAGATTGTTTCAAGCACACAAATGGATCAATGGTTCCACGTCTCGACTAATGACAACCCCGCAGACGTTGCTTCTCGCGGTTGTCTGCCTGATCAACTTGCCACACACCCGCTTTGGTGGCATGGACCTCCATGGTTATTGCACTCTCCTACCGCTTGGAATCTCACACGACCTAAAGGAACTAACCCAGATCAGACGGAAACAAAGGTTGAAGCTAAAGTTCATTGCACGACTGTTCAAGAACCCAACCGTCTCTTGGAAATGATCTAACAACATTCAAACTTAACCACCCTTCATCATGTTTATGCATACGTATTACGTTTCATTAACAATTGTCGTAACAAGTTCCAAGTTACCAGCCATCCTCACAACACTCGTTATAAGGCGAAGCTCGCAGTGATCAAAACCACTGCCCTTAAACCCACTCTCCAACCACTTTCAGTGCAAGAACTTGGTAACGCAAAGACTTTGTGCGTTAAATTGGTGCAAACCCATGCATTCTCTGACGCCTTGAAAAGACTTCAAGCTGGTATCCGCGTCAACGACAACTTACGCAGCTTAACACCATTTGTCGACCCCTCTGGCTTGATCAGGGTGGGCGGTAGACTTGATCATTCGTCTCTGAGTTATGACTCTAAACACCCGCTTCTGTTACCGAAACGCCATCATTACGTCAACCTCATTTGTGACCACTATCATAAACTGGCATTGCATGCCGGACCTCGAGCCTTGATCATACCACTCAAGCCTTGATCAACAGTGAGTTTTGGATCATAGCTTTACGCTCTTTACTTCGACAACGCATCCATGCGTGCATTCGCTGTTTTCGCTTACAAACTAAACCGCAACAGCCTATAATGGCCTCATTACCATCGTCAAGAGTTACACCGTCGCCTCCCTTCTATAGAGTCGGAGTAGATTTTGCAGGACCCTTTAATACCAAGGCCAACCACCTGCGAACCTCTAAGCTATTAAAAGCTTATCTATGCTTGTTTGTATGTATGACAACCAAAGCAGTTCACTTGGAACTCGTAACTGACTTATCTACGGACGCTTTCTTCGCCGTATTTCATCGCTTCACCTCCAGAAGAGGTCTGCCCTCAGAGGTTTATTCTGACAACGGCACGAACTTTACAGGCGCTGCCAATCGACTTGATGAGGTTTACAAATTTCTTGACCGCTCTAATTCTCATATCAAACGTAAACTAGCTGATCAACGCATCATATGGCATTTCAATCCTCCGGCCGCTCCTCATTTTGGGGGACTGTGGGAAGCCGCTGTCAAATCTACCAAGTCATTGCTACACCGCATTGTGGGTAACAACATGTTAACGGCTGAAGAGCTATCCACCTTGTTCATAAGGATAGAGGCTATTTTGAATAGCCGCCCTATTTTCGAAACATCTCCAGACCCCAACGAAGGATCGTCCTTTCTTACTCCCGGACACTTCTTAATTGGACGTCCGTTGCTATCGCTTCCTGAAGAATGTTATACTGAACCTCCGCTTAAATCAAGATGGTCAATGCTACAGCAAATGTCCAACCGCTTCTGGAAAACTTGGTCCACCCAATACCTACACACACAAATTCAACGGCACAAGTGGAATAAGGACTCGGCGCCACTCAAGGAGAATCAAATCGTCTTCATAACTGGTGAACATTCGAACCCTCTTCATTGGCCTATGGGTCGGATCCTCAAATTGCATCCAGGAACAGACCACGTCGATAGGGTAGCTACTGTCAAGACTGCACATGGACAACTGAAGAGACCAGTCAACAAGCTCGTCGGCTTTCCGCTTCATCATTAGTTCTTCACCGCTTTCCTACAGGTTCTTTCTTCGGCGCTCTTGCCCCTTTTGTTTCTTTTGGTTTTCTTCGTTTTCCCTGCCACTTTTTTTTTCTTCGGCACCCTCGGTTTCCGGTGCTTTAGTGGTTCTTTGCCCCCTACCCACCTGGCGGATTAAAAACATTCGTTTTGGTGGGCGGTATGTTAAGTACAGGATCCTTAAACTCACTTTCAACAGACCACGTTTGTTTACAATTCTCATTATTTCGTATAACCTAGCAATCAGCTGGTGTTTATCACAGTTCAAGTTCCACCGCCTACTAGACTTTCATTGCCGACCAGAATCTAGGATTCTTTTACTGCAAAGAAGTAGGTTTTACGATCCAGTCACCAGACGAATCTAGACTATTCATCTATGGTTTTAGACTAATTTTCTGATTTAGTTACCTGTTGCTAGCATTTCCGTCTTCTCTCAAGTTACACACACTTCTTGCAACATGGCTTTCTAGTGCGGCATTCCTGGTTTCTATTCAAGTGTTTTAGCCGATTACATCGGGTTTAAACCGCGTCTGTTTATTACCCCGCTTACTGATTGTGTTCAGTTAATGTTTTAGATGCGTTCTAACTATGAATTAACGATTTTAGCCGCGTGATATTTCATTACACCGCAGACAATTAATTCTTTAACCTCGTGGGTGAACTATCAAGTGTTGATTAAAGCTTTTCTGCTGTGACTATTTGAAGTGCTTTTAACTTTCAATTAATTTTAAATGAGTTTTAGTTTTATGCCATTCTTCGCAAGCTACGGTTCATCACTTCAGGACTTAACCCAGGCCTGGGAAAACCGCATCATCACCTCTTCAACTACCCTGTATAACTTGGAATGGTAAGTGGCGTAGGCTTAACTTCACTCATAAAATTGAACTATTTCTTTTAATTAACGTTTGGTGTTAAATTTAAATTCAGTGTTTTTTTTCTTATTAATAAAGCAGACCCCATACTGCTCCAACAAAGCGTGGGTGGTCTTCCGGACGTTTTAGTGTAACCGCTAATGATTTGAACTACCCTATTTTCATTTTCTTTCTTTAGTTTTGCTACCAAAACTATACATCAATGATATTGGAAACACCACTCCAGCTTGGCTACAGCCATCTCATTGTGTAGTTCTCTCCAATCTTTTTAATTACAAAAGATGTTAATTACAATTATGTTGTAAAATTTTGTAGTGTATGTAAATAAGTTATGAGTTTATGTTAATCATACATAGAAAACACACAGTGGCCATCGTTGTGTTTTCCTCCTGCATAACATTTGACCACAATTTGATCGAGGGTTCTTTAAACCACAATTTCAGGCTTTTTGCATAGGGGATTTCTTGTTAACTGATCATGGCAGTTTGATAATAGCAGCAACTTTTTTATTCTAGGTCTATCTTGGTTGGTCTTTCGACCATTAAAACAGAACGGTATACTGGAAATGTAAAGTTAGGAGTTTCAAGGATTTCAGGCTTGTCCCAGCAAATAGTTCCTACTAGTGTAGAGTTTACTGATGGTACTAGGATTTCACTTGTTAAAGATACAAAAGTGAACTAAATGTCTATTGTAACATTGCTGTTGGACCCATGAATACTTTCGGTTAGTTATTTTATAACAGACATTGCCTGTGGAATATGTTCTAGGTCTCACATCAACTATATATTTTAACATTTATTGATTCTATCTTCGCGTGAGCTACTAGTAATCACTTACACTTTTAAATGTTTTAAACTTGCCTATAGTAGCACTTACTTTGCTTGTTGAGGACGGCCGTTTCGGGAGATGTGTCCCTTTGTCAACTCAGACCGTAACTCCGAAACGGCCATCCTCAACAAGCAAAGTAAGTGTTACTATAGGCAAGTTTAAAACATTTAAAAGTGTAAGTATATATTTTGGTGTCTCAGTCATACAGAATGTTAATCTTATTCCCATATTTGTTTACAGGTTTATTTGCCGTGTACATTCTAAATATATGTCTTCCTCTGAAGCTTAGTAATGAACATCTATGGTCAAATAAGAACCTCACTTGTACTTTCTTATTTCTACAAGATGTTGTAAACAAGTTCCATATTTCTCTGAACAAATTACAGTGATCATTTTCATTACTTTTGAAGCTAAGCTAATGAGACTCATATATAAGTTAATGAAAGAAAATGAAAAGAATACTGCTCACTGTAGCTTTATATCAACCACAGTAGTACTATATATCTCTAATGAAATTTTGAAGGAATAGGGTAATTTGTTTGATACGCTGACAAAACTAAAATCCCCAAATAAATATCAAGCTACTCCATATTTACAAGTGATACTGCATGTCAAGTTTTATTACGCTGATAGTAGTTTTGTTTCTTTCTCAATATAGAAAAGTTTGTGTACTCCACAATCTCATTGCTCATTTCTTCATTAAAAAATATTTGAAACACTACTAATGTTTTGGTTTTATCTCTAGCAAAACTGTTTGAACCATGTTGCAAATGAACTACGTTTTTTACAGGTGTATAGGTTTGTATGTTATGGGATGCAGCTTGGTTGCACCAATAATTACCATTTTTTTCTTTTTATTGTTTGATCACTATTAACAGCAGGTTCCACTTATTTCTTGTTTAGTAACTTCTGTATTAGCACTTTGCTCTGAATCTGTGCTGCCATTTATTCCTCCATCAACAGATTCCATTGTTCCATTAATAGTGATCAGACGGTGAGTAGCCTCTAACAGCAGTTCCAAATCATATTCACCTGATTGATAGTCTTCTGATCATGTATTTATAGTATTGCAGCTGATGTCTAAATCAGTGTCACTAAGAGCATTAGTATAAGCAAAGCCTCATATATTATCACATAATCTTTCATTTAATAAATGAAAATTTGTTGTTCATCCATTACACTTATTTAGTAATTACTGCCAACAAAATGCTCTAATAACTAAACAGAAATTATAGAAACATTTTAAAAGCTTATATACAAAAAACATGTGATGCAAGAACACAAATGCTTCATCCACAAAGCAATGTAATGTACAAAAATTATAACTGTCAATTCTAATGCATAGTCTCTTAGACATTATGGTAATAAAAAAAGACAAGACAAAAACAAAAATAGACAAACAGTCCTCAATCTACTCATTCTACTATCTGAGAGTCAACTGCATGTTTTAGAGAGTTTTATATAAATCAGTTTTATTTAAACAGTTTAAAACCTGGCTTAAAAACTTGTTTTTAAACAAGTTTAAAAACTTGGCAACCATTGTCTGACAAACAAAGCTTTTAAAGTCGCTTAAAAAGGAACAAACTTAACAGGGATCCAACTAAAGTCGCTTAGTTATTAAAGCCGTTAATTATAAAATCGCTCTTCGAGTTCAAAACCGATATTACATTAGTGTAATTGTCTTGAATCTAGAATTTTGTGCTCAAGATTTAGTCCTACTTCCATCAGTAATTGTTGTACATGGTACAAGAACATGATCATACCTCTCTGCTATTTTAAAAATGGCTCTCTCCTTTTCAACTTTTCACAAATTTTTATTTTAAGGTAGCAAAATTTGTAATGATCTTACAGTAAATGATTTATTTCTCAAAAATAATTTTTTCTTAAATAGATTTCATTAGGTTTAACAATTCAACTTCTTTTTATATTCGTAAATGTTTTAGTTTTATTGTCCTTTTGAATTTGTGGATAAGTTTTAAAATTTGTGCAGCCTTCATATCTTCTTGAAAGTTATTTTAGTTTCTTGTTATAATCATCTTGAATTCACTGATTAAACTATAAGTAAGTATTGTGTAACTAAGTAAACACTTTAGAATTAACTTGGTGACACGTTTCGAAACAATTGTTTCATTTACGAAGCTGACACTCTATTCAAGATAATTACATCAAGCAACTTCACTATTTTCTGATATTTATAAACACTTGGTCAGTAATATATATTTTTACGGGTCATGATCATCTCCATGAGTAGTGGTTTTTGCCAAGTTGAATTGATAAGATTTATTCAAAAACTTCAAAATGTAAAACCAACAAATCCAAGTTTTAATAAAAATCACCAATCAAAGGTAATCAATAAATACAGGCGATCAAGCTCAATAGCTCGATATTTAGCTCAATAGCAGATCAAGCTTGATATTTTTCTATTGCAGTCTTCCAATGCACAGGTTTGAATATGATGTTAATCACTTTTACATTGTTTATGACTATCCAAACTTTACATTTTGTAAATTTATAAAAACTTACTGAGACAGAATCGCTATGTGGCGATCTTCAACAGTGTCTTCTGGTTAGAGTTGTTAGTTTGCAAGTGAGTTTTTATAAATTTACAAAATTTAAAGTTTGGATATTCATAAACAATGTAAAACTGTTTAATTAAGTTTCACCAAACATAATGGACTACAAAAATCAAAAGATAAATATGATGGGTCAAACGTGTACAAGTGAGGATGTCCTAATAAATCACACACTAACTACTGTAAAATTGAAAATTATTACTATATGAAAATTTCATAATAATAAATATATTATGATCACAGTTTCAAATTCTTTTGAAGATTGTAATATAATTTTTATGATAGCGAGTCGGCTTTGCCAATGAAACGAATTTTATTTTAAAATTCAAATTTTAATAGGTTGATTAAATATAACTTAATTCTAACAATAATTCATTGCGCTAATTGTCATAAAGTGTAATGATTTTATACTTGTTGCTTGTTGTAATCATCTTGAATTCACTGATTAAACTATAATTAAATAATGCTTGACTAACTAAATACATAATAAAGAGAATAAGGGGAATACAATAATAATTCCTGATGAGTTTAGAAACAATCGTTCCTTTTACGAAACTGTTCCTTTACGTTTTTATACTGTATGAAATTGCATTTTTTAAAAGAAATAAAAATATACAACAAATATAGGTATTCTAATTTCTATTAATTTTAAACCTAATAAAAGTATGATATTTTATTACTGAATCCTGTACACGTAATCCTGTGGATATAATGGTAATTTCTCACTGTTAAATAGTCCTTGCCTGAATATTTCATCAAAACTGAAGAAATCTGATGCACTGTACATGAACTTTCTGACAATTTCATTGTATTTTTTAAAGACTTTTTATTAATTTCCTTATATTACCACACACTCTCTTGATATATATCTTGTACAAATTTTCAATCGTTAATAAAATATATTTTTATTCATTCAATCAAATTCACATACATTTTTTTTAACCTATATTGGGTGTCAATTGACATTAATATAGTTTTTCCAAATTGTATTCAATAACTAAATGATAAAAATTTGGAGAGGTAGGTCAGATTTAAACTGAGTATCTTCATGTTCAAAGTCTAGTGCTTTTTGGCACTGAACCAACTTTCCATAGCTAGAAATGAACTTTTCATAGATCTATATAAAAAACCTCCATTGTAGCACCTTAAATTGTTGCTGTGGTTACTACATAATATCATAAATGATGTTCTAGGATTAAAAATGAATGAAAAGAATAAAATAAACAAACAAACTAGATTAACCACATCAAACCTTGCTTCCTAAACAGACAATGCGAAATGAAAAAAGCGAAAACAAACTATAACACAATGCAAGTGATAAAAGAAAAGAAAGTGCATAAATATTAACAAATAAAAATAATAGTCCAACATCGTACATAGAAACAAAAAAGGAAAATTGCAAGGAAATTCACATTCTATTTTGCCACATAGACTTAATATTGTTATTCTGACATATGTATATACATATTTATATTAAATGTAATTAATTATAAAATAAAAAGAAGCTAAAATAAAGTTTTTCTTTATTGATTTAAGCAAGAATTGACTAATTTTTATTTTAATATTCTTGTTTTTTACTTGAATAATAAAAGAATCAATAAATAAATTTAAAAAGTAGATAAATCAATTAATAAAAGTAGATAATTTAATTTCTTTTAACTTTTTTTATTAGTAGTCATGAGGATGCATTAATTGAGGGGTGGTATGTGTTCCTTACGATTCTCCAACCAAACAATAAATATTACAACACATAGAACTCCCATTGGGGGCATTGATATATTTTCAACACCATCTTTTACTTTATGTTAGACGCTTTTTTCTTACAATTCAAAAAAACAGTGTGCAGTATGTATGTCCTGGCTACCATTTGATACTTTTCCTTCAACTGTGTACTATACTACTATTACTCTGCCCAACAGATCCTTCCTTTTAAAAGATCTTTTATTTTGTTCATTTAGAAAATAAAGGTAACACCATCTGAAAGTTCTGAGTAAATGTTAATAAGTTTTTTATAAGCTGATTAATGATATTAGAAGTATTAATAAGTAGTGCATTATCAGGATTAACTGATTCTGAGTTTGATGTAAATAATATTTTTGTTACAAGTTCACAGTAGAGTATGTACACAATAGAATCCACCATTATCATCTCATTTCCATCAATAGTGGCTTTTAAACAAGTGTTTAAAGGATTTTGTTATTGAAGGAGCCATTATTAGACTCTGATCCAATGAGTTCTTAAAGCAGGACTCAAAGAATGAACAATCGGATATATAAACATTAGCTAGCAACTAATATTAGTTATTTTTGCAAATATAGTTATGGGGTTTTAAAATACAAATTTAAAAATACCAGACAGTGATTTTTATAGTTAGAGGAATTGTTCTGTTTTTTTTCCTATCTATCCTTGCCTTTTGAGCAGGTGCCCCATTTTTTAATTTTGTTTTTAGTTGTGAACTTTGAATTCTTTCTATGGTATGCAATTAGCATTTTCATTTGACCAACTCTATAATGGAGTATCTTTCATTTATTGTGAAGAGGTTTAATTCAATATAAATAAAAAGTAAAGATTAAATTTGTTTTTCTAAATATTAAAATCAATAATACAGTTCTTAGCCATTTTCAGGGTATGAGCAATATATGTACAAATTTTAAGAACTGGTAACATTATAAAGAAGCAAACAATATAAGCTAATAAATCTTAAAGTGTTTTAAGAGGAGAGAAAAGTAAAATTATTTCAATTAATGTTACGATTATATTAAAAGCTTCATTTAATCACATATTAAAAGAAAGAATTAAAGAATGAGAGAAGATACGAATTAGAATACATTAACCAATGGTAATCCTATGGATTTTCATAATTTGAATAATTTTAATTTAGGATTTGTTTTAAACATCAAACTCAAGTGAACTAAAATCAATTTTATTTCAGTGAAAAACGTTAACACTGTATATAAGCCTATATTTCTTCATACTTCATTTATAATATACTTTAAGGTTATACAGACAGTTATATATATATAAATCTTACAAACCTAAAATTAACTTAATAATATTTACAAAAGAGTATGTTTTCCCCTTATTAAAGTTCCAGTTGCTTGTATTTTTAATACAAGCATAGTAATTGTTTACTGGTTCTGAAAATCACAGCCAACAGTTTCTCTGGAACAAAAGTAAATGATTCTTCAACAATAATTTGCTTGTATTTAAAACTTCTCCCAGAAGTGATATGCTAGATTATAATAACAGAAAAGTAAGTCAATTTTGCAAGGCATTAGAATAACTGGAAAACTTAAAAAACTACTGTTAAAAATTGTAAGGATATAATCAAGAAATGGAATTAAAGATAGCATTAGCAAAAAAAGTCCAATAAAATATATTCTGTTTGAAACAAACAAACAGAGAGGTTATTGAAGTATTTCATAATTTCATATAGAGTTAAGTACTATACAGTGTTAAAGATTTTTGCATTAAAAGGAAATGAAGAAAACAAAATTATTAGAGAAGCATTGAATATATTAAAGTAGATAGATATAATTTCAAAAAATTAGAAAGAGTTGATGAAAAACTAAATATTCTCAAGTAAGGAGAAAAAGTTACTTAACCCTCCAGTACATGTGCGGCGCTGAGTAACACCGACACACTCGTGGACTATCAGTCCACAGTATTGATTTTTTACCTAAAAACCAGTTTATGCAGGAAATATATATATTCATTGTATTTATGTAAGTAATATGTACGAAATGAATAATAAACTTACAAAAAAAATATAATATTTTTTTTACAAGGAATTGAAATAAAATTCTGTTTGTTAGCACAACTGAATTTTATTTCAAATTCACTAATCAAGGAAATATACAAAATGTATATCATATTGAAAAATGTAAATAGTAAAATTGTTATCTAATACGAAATTGGATTAAATTGTTTTGTTTTAAGACTAAATATAAAATATTAGTGAGAATATAGAACCTAAAATGTCATACATGTTTACAGTGAAATCACAAATATATAACAGACAATTTCTTAAAATTACATTATAATTTCTATCTCTATGCTAATTACAATAGTCAATTATCTCCATGTCCATGTTCAATGAATTGAGATTGCAAATTGTAATCACCCTTGCACATATGAGGCCATATGCTCCAGACATGTACTTCCTGCAATTAGTGCACATAAATTTTGTGGGCCGGTTTTTTTCTCTCACAGAAATTGCACCTCCCTCAACCTCCTTCTGTCACGGGTCTTTGTTGTGCTGGCCGTTCTCTTTTAACTTCTAGAAGTTTCATTCTTAGTGACGTTGATAGATTTTCTTGATACATTCTTGCTCATAAGAAATCTTCTATTAGTCCCTTGGCTAGTACTTTCATAAATTCGTTTCTTTTCATGTGTAAAAGCTTATTTCCTTTGTACACAACATAAGCATTTACTGCCCCAATGCAGTTTAATAATGCAAAGAAAATTACTAATGTCCATCTTCTCGTGATTCTTGCTACAGAATCTTGCCTTCATCTCATCTACTTTATCAACACCTGACTATGTTGAGTTGCCTTATAGATAATATAAATATTTGTACACTAGACTATCTCCTCTAACATTTCATCAAGGAAAAACAATCGCAATGCTTTTAGAAGTGAATCAGCATTTCTTGCCTCATTCTTGACGCCAGGGAGATGACGAATCAAATCACAGCGTCGAGCCCTAGTTCGACCAAAATGTTTTGGAGTATGCCTCCACATAGTTCCATCTTTAGCTGTATAAAGTTCATTAGTATTAACAAATGCTAGGGTTTGTTGTTGATGTATCCCTTGTTGTGGAGGTTCAGCTTCATCAATTTCCATTTCTTGAGCATCGGGCGAATCATAATCAGACTGCTCACTATCCGTGTTGTGGTCGCTTTCCTCCACTTTGTCCTCGTCACTGTCATCAGATCCTCCGATTTCATCAAGCCATTGTTCAATTTTCACATTATCCATGACCAGTCACAATAAAACACTAACTTAAACGTCAACACAAAACTTAAATATCCAAAGCATTAACACACGGACACGGACTCACAATCCAAATATCAGATAAGGCAATACATACACGCGGAGCCACAATCCACGACCTCGACAATCGAACAACTGAAACTCAGTGGCGGCAGCCAAGGTCAAAACAACAATCCCCCCTCTCTGTAGTGGAGAGATGAAGGTAGATGACGGCAGGGGAAGCTGGAACATGACTAACTGAAAATATTTACAAATACGGGTTTTTGCGGACTTAGCGCGTGTACTGGAGGGTTAAAACACCATTTTTACTTACAATGCAAATATTCTTGCAATTTTCATTTTCTGATCTAGGTTAATATATTAAAAATTCATAAAAATAACATAATAAAAAGCTGTAGAAGACCCATGTTTGAAATTGTTACATTTAGAATCTTGTCCATTTTTATAAATTTAGTTTGTTGTGCATCGTATAACTTTGTTACATTATTAAAGTCAAATTACACGAAATTTAGGTTTATGTTAATAAACCTAGGCTATTGTTTATAGTCTTATGTTTATGCTATAAAAGTTGGTTTTCTTACATATTTGAAAACAAATATTTTCCTTAACAAGAATATAAATTTAAAGTTACAAATTTTCAAAGCTTTTTCTAACATTAAAGTATTTAACAATTTTATAAATGTCTTATTTTGAATTTAAATTCTTGTTAAAGAAAACATTTGAATTAAATATTAATTTATGACATAATTTTCATTATCTATTTACTTGATTGAGAAAGTGTTTAATATAATCTTAAACTAAAAAATGTTTATTTAGGAAATACAGCATTTTAGGAACTAATATATTTTTTAAAAATACATTTTGTTTGTCTTATCTTCCCTTATGTTTCCCTTTTCTTCAGTAAGAATTTGTTTTCTTTGAAAAAAGAAAGTCTAGCTGGATAACAGTACTACAAGAAAAATATCGCACTTTAGATATATTTTGATCATAGAAAAATTGTAATAAAATTAGAGAAGTTCAAACCTTATAATCTGATTTAAAAACTAATAGCAGTCTACTTTGTGAAAAAAATTAATCTCATGCAAGTAATGAATTTTATATTGAGATATTTAAAAGATAAAATTATTTATTGATTCATTTGGTCAGAATTAAATATTACAATATTAAAATTAAGCATTAAGAATGCAAAAAAGTAAAAAAATATAACCTATTATGGTTAATAACTCTATGTAGTCATTATTGTAACATAATTAACTTAATTTAATTACCGTAACAAAACTTGTTTAAACCTTAAATATTAATAAAGTTATATAATTATCTTTATAATAGTAGTAGCCTACTTATTTGTAAGAGATCTAAGGCTAACCATTTCAGGAGATAAGTCCTATCTTCTAGAAATAATCTTACTCATGCATTATTTAATCAATTGTAATTATTGGGAAATTTTTATAAATATGATATTTAATAACAGAAGTTCAATAAAATACCTTAAATTCACTTAAAGACAAATTAACCTTAAATACCTTGAAAAATTAAGTTGAATGACAAAGTTCTAAACAACCTACCTTTATATTTTTAGACACAAAGAGTTTAGATCCTAAAGAGCTGTACTCGCTATTCCCTTTTGGCATTCTGATTCCCAATCACTTGGAATTAATGGTTCAATAAGCTTGACAAACTGATCAAGAGGGCAGCCTGTTGTACAACCAGGTATTGTAAGAAGGTAGGGATCATAATATGTTGAATTTCGATAAAGTAACTGAAAAGAAACTATAAAGTTAAGTCTTTAACTTTATAAAATAAATAATCAGAAACAAACATATTATCAAACATATTATCAAACATATTAAATTGTATGTTCATAAATTGAGAAATTTTATTTATCTAGATTTTTGTTTTCTTAGAGATAATTTTGTGGTTTTTACTTAGCTACTACAAAAAAATATTTATATAATCAATATTTTGTCTTTATAATTATTATTTGTCCTTCTATCTTAATACAATTATATCCCTTTAAATATAAAGTCTAATTAGGCCCTTATACAACAATTATGGTCTTACATGCAACCGAAATTTGGTGGAAGTACCCTGTTCAAATCTGTTCTATTGAACCACAATCTACATTCATTCTATGTTAAGAATTCTACTTAATGATCATTCATCCTAAACATCTTTTTACATCCCTCCTTCAAAAATAAATTTCAACCAACTAAAATTCTTCACTACAGCATTCACAGTTCAATTGATTTTACAAAACTTTCATTTTAAAGGAATAATAAAGAGAAAATTGAAAAAATTATAAACACAGTTAGAGGAATGTAGGCAATAAGCTCTGTCTTAACTGAGTCAGGATGACAAAATGTGATGAAAAGAACATATAATCTTGATTAATTCCATGAAACAAGAAATGTATTAAAGTTATAATTCCAGTTATAAATAAATAAAACCTCTTAAACCACAAACAAACAATTTTTATTTATGTCCTGATGTACATTTCGATTGCAAAGCAATAACCTTCAGATGAAATTACTAAAGGACTCCAGGAGATGATTTTGAACTCTGAAAATTATTGCTTTCCAATAGAAATGTACATCAGAACATAAATAAAAAGTTTTTGTTGTTTCGGAGGTTTATTTATAATTAAAAATTATACCACAGTTTCTGCAAGTTATTATAATTCCAGTGTTATAACAAACATCTGTATTCTAAAATGGAGCCATTTCTGAGCTCATAAAGTTGAGTATTGTAGATCTCACACCATTGGAGTGTACAAAATTAGAATCTTCAAACTTTCCATTGTTTTCTCTATAATGCCTAAATGCATAATCTTTAAAAATGACAAATTTAAAGAATTTTGACTAAAAATAAGAAAAGAAATAAAAAATACAAAAAAAGTACACATTTCATTGTTTCAAGAAAAGAGTTTTAAATCAGTTTTAATTAAACTAGAATTACTATGGAAGCACAACACTGTAAAATAGAAAGTATAAGCATTTCAATTAAATGTTGATGTTTCAAAACATTGTATCATTTAAATTGCACTTTTTTGGTACTATAAGCAAAAACCTTGAGATGTTACTATTTATTAGGAAGATGTACTATAACACCTTAAGATGTACAACACAAAAACTGCAAGTTTTATTGCATCATTTATTCCATTAGACTTACAATTATAAATAAACATCAAATGAAAAATTAACTCAGTGTTTTCCTACAAAATTTTAATATGAACACCATTCCTCACAAATACAGTTGATAGCCAAGTTCTTTACATATCTTGATCAGTGTTTCTGGAGTAATTTTTGTAACAACTGCTTTAATCTTGTTTCTTAAGTTAGGTTGGTCAGCTAGTAGTGAAGGAAAATACACAACATCTTTTTGAATCCCTGAATGTAAAAATGACATATTTTGTTTGATCACTTGAAAGTAGAAGCCAAGCTAAACAAGACACTATATTGGCCTCTAGTGGCCACTACAGCAGCTGGGTACAACGACGATTAATCAATGGCATATTTCCTTATTCCAGTGAAGCGGAGCACGATCTTGTTAGTAAATGAAATCCTTTGGTTCATTTTCTTCCAATTGAATAAACATATTAGCACATCAAAACAATAAATCCCAGTTACAGTTGTTCTTCTAAACAATAACTTGTATAAGTTTGGCAAGTTGTTAGTTAGTTTAATAAAAATATGTTTTTAATTCAATTTTTATTTTAACTTGCAATATCAAGGATAATTATGCTACAATCCATTTATAACCTTTGTCGATAATATGTTAGCATTTTTGATGAATAATTTAAAATACTCCATTTGGTTGGTTATTAGTTTTAAGAGCTCTAGCTACTTTTCTTTAAATGCTAATATATTATTGTGTGTAAACATCAAATGACTGTTGGATAGTTATAGCAGATTTTACAACTTAAAGTAAGTACTGCATTAAAATTGAATGTCTCATAATAACTCTATTTTCGTGTTAATGATATGTTTCAATGTGTAAATCTTAAGTAAAAGTCAACTGTAGTTGTGTTTTTGAATAAAATATAAGTAGAAAGTAGGTTTAATTTTACCCTTGTCACTTTTGAGTTTAAAATAAGGTTGCATGGCAGGCCTACTAGTAAGATGTATTGACATAAAACCCTGTGGTAGAAGTCATAGGAGAAATTTTGGCATTGCGTGTGTACAGATCACATACTTGAAGTAGAGCTACTTTTTATCAGTTCCATAAAGAGGTGAAAACTTGTTACATTCGCCAACAAAAACTAATCTGTTCACATTTGTTGATTCCATCTTCGCGTGAGCTACTAGTAATCACTAAACACTTTTAAATGTTTTAAACTTGCCTATAGTAGCACTTACTTTGTTTGTTGAGGACGGCCGTTTCGGGAGATGTGTCTCTTTGTCAACGGTCCCTTTGACGGTCTGACTTGACAAAGGGACACATCTCCCGAAACGGCCGTCCTTAACAAGCAAAGTAAGTGCTACTATAGGCAAGTTTAAAACATTTAAAAGTGTTTAGTAATCTGTTCACTTACTTGCTAAGTACAGTAGAGTCTTGAAATTCAGAGTCCCTATAATTCGAGGTTCTGTTAAATTCGAGCCTATTTTATCTATTTCAAAGAATGATGAATCGGAGTTCCAAAAAATGTTAATAGCCATATGGTATTCAAAGGAAATGAGTCAGGCGTTCAAGATATCTTCATATTAATCAGGTATGCAAAGGAAATGAGTCGGGTTTTCAAAAATGTCCATATAAAGTTCTATAAACTGATTTTGTACATTCTTAATTATAGTACTGTATTAGGGTCCATTAAAACAACTATTTTTTCTAATGCATAGGAATGTATTTCCGTGTAATCCGAGTTTTTGGTAATTCGAGGTCTCGGTCCCATCTACCTCAAATTATTGAGACTCTACTGTAAATAGAAATTCATTAAAAATTAGGACTCAATATTACAAGGAGTAAAAATTATAATTATTATCTTCCATTTAGTACCTCTTACTGTTAAAACCCCCTACAGATTACTTACTGTAACGAGATATTCATCCTCCTTGTGTCGAAGCTCTACAAGAACTGTAGCTGCATAAGGTGGAAATTGTCGATCATATACATTGAGTGTGTTCAAAACATTAGTGATGGTAGTATCATGTGCTGAATACATCCACATAGTTCGGTTGGGTTCCAAAGTTCCTGCGCGTTTTTCTTGGAAATGTTGAACAATTTCTCCAAGAATTGGACCTACAAAAGAAATATGTATACTTATTGGGAAAACTACATATTAAAATTATTTTACTACATAATAAAATAATTTTCAAATTTTAATTAAAATATATTAATTTAGTTGAAAGTTTAAATTATTATTGAAAGGAAAAGTATCATAAATATTTAATGTCTGAATATTTGTATTTTTTCTAATAAAAATATTAAATTATGGAGTTATATGCATGTGACAATTTAATTGCTTTCATTGATTTCAAGTAGTACGTCATTAAGCAACACATTTTATTACAGGATTGAGTTTTAAATGAGTATTTAATATAAAATTAACAAACAATCAAAATCGAGTAATTGATACAAAATACTTTTAGAGTACGTATACGAATGTCTCACTAAACTATCTTACATGTTAGAAATCTATAGTGGTATCTTGGTGACATTGAGAAACACGTCTTTAGAAAATAAGAACACTATCTGGGAACATTTATTTAAGAAAAGAAGAACTATGAAGTGGTTTACAAAGTATTTTACTATAGGTTATTAAAACATGTGCATTCTGATAAAGAAGAAGAAAACTTTAAAAAGCATCCATGAATGTAACTATGAATGAAATTACATTTTTGTAGTGGTATAACTCACTGATGATGAAATTGAAATGCTGTTTGTGTAGATTCATTAATAATTATAACTTAGTGTACATATTTTTTAACTATTACCTGCTTCTAACTCAAAAAAACCTTTTGAGTTTTGAAGTCCATTACGTTCGGTGAATTTTAATTAATCACTTTAACAGTATTAAAGTGATTGATCACTTTTTAATGACTTTTTTAAAGTGGTTAACCACTTGTTAAAGTGATTAATCAAAAAACCTAACTCAAGCTTAACTTAATATACCTAACAGGCTATCAAGATACATGATAAAAGTAGTGATATGAACCACAATGGAATAGCACTGGTACAGCAAATAAATACTCATAAAAAGAGAAAGAAAGAAAATTACTTATAAGATAACTACAGTTGAAGATTGGGAAATCAGAGATGGAGAGATTGGGGAGGAAACTGTAAAAACAAATTATAGGGGTAGTGTGTTTGTTTAATTATATTTTCTGGAAACGTCATCATAATAAGTTTCCAGAGTTTGGACAGACGACAATTATACTCATAAGAGCTACTGTTCTATTTGCTGACAGTTGTAATACTTTTCACCTGACCAGGTCCACCAAACTATGATGGAATGGTCGGGGACATTAACATCGGGAGCTCAGATCTGGTACACAGATGGCTCCAAGATGGACTTCGGCACTGGAGCGGGGGTGTATTGTAAAAACCCAAGGGTAGAACTATTTTTTTTCCTTGGGGAGGCATACCTCTGTCTTTCAGGCCGAAGTATATGCTATAAATGCCTGTCTGGGAGAGATGGCGAGAAGGGAAACACACGGGACCCGGATTGCTATTTTCTCCGACAGTCAGGCAGCAATTAAGGCACTAAACGGACACGTGGTCACCTCGGCCATAGTCAGGGAGTGCCTAATTAACCTACAAGCTCTGGCAAGGCACAATCAAATCAAGTTAGGTTGGGTGCCAGGGCATAGGGGAATACTTGGAAATGAAGCCGCAGATGCGCTGGCCAGGGAGGGGTCTTCGACTCCCCTGATTGGACCGGAGCCTGCGGTAGGTATTTCCAAATCCATGGTCAAGATGACAGTGCGAAGGTGGATGGCTGAAAGACACTGTGAGCACTGGGTCAGAGCCGAAGGGATGAGACACAGTAAGCTAACCCTTAGGAAACCTTCCTTGGGGCTGCAGAAGAGTCTCATCTATCTGTCTAGGCAGGAATTGAGGATAGTCACAGGTCTACTCACGGGACACTGTGGACTAAGGAAACATTTGCATAAAATGGGTATCTACAAAGATGAACCAGTGTGCAGATTATGCGGGCAGGAACTGGAGACTGCCACACACATTATTTACAGATGTGAAGTACTTGCTGAGAGGCGCTTCAACCTCTTTGGTGATGGAACGGCTTTGGTGGATGCTGAAGGTAAAACTCTAGTCAGGAAACTCCTAAACCTGGTAAGAGGGAAGGGGTTATTTGACTAGATTAGGGAGGTAAGTACAATATACCTTAAGGTAGCAGTGCTTCGGGCAATTCAAACCCGCTCCCAAGTTGAAAAAAAAAAAAACACTTTTCATCTTAAAAAGTCACCAATTCCCCACTCCTTCCAAAACCTGTGAGTACGTTGGCTCTCTCCCAATCATAAATTATATTCAATCATATTTGTCTGAGTTGACAATCGGACACATCTCCCGAAAAGGCCGCCCTCAACAAATATAAGTAAGTGGTACTATTGGCAAGTTTGTGAAATATTTACAAGTGTTTTAATATATTCAGTCAGTTGTTATATTATTTATGTCACATGTTAAAGTTTTGGAGCACAATAGTCTACAGCAATACTAATCACACACAAACCAAAATATCTGTGAAGAGGCTTCAGAGTAGACCTGCACTGACCATGCGCCGGCAGCCAGGAGCTCTGGGGTCTGTCACAGTTACTGTTTGTGTGTGTTACCCTTCACTAGTTATCTACAATTCCAAAAATATATATCCCACTCTGTTGTATAGATTTGTACATATTGTAAATATTATACACAACTTTAATGCACCCACTGGAAGTCTCAAGCCTCCAAAACAAGTTTACAAGCTCTGAATGCAGAGAGAAAGTTATGAAATATCACAATTATTCAATTCCAACTTAGCACAGGGACTGGCAGTCAGAGCCAGGCTAGTAGTATGGTGGCATCAGCTCGTTGTCTCACCTCGATATTTTGCTTTGTAACCATTGTCCCTTTTCTAATTTTTATGTTATTTACAAACTAGATGATTAATTAGTAATTGAAGTGAAGAGTAATTTGAACTTATATTGAATGTTATATTGAGTGAAAAGTTGATAGAATTTATAAGTGATCAGTTGTAACAATGATTAATTAAAACTGAACATAACTGTAAACACGTTATTGATGTTAAACATCCAAAAAAATTATAAAAAGCTGTAACATTTAATAAAAACAAACATTATTATTATTAGTATAAGAAAAGGAAGTCCATCAATATAGATAAATTTAATTGAGATAGTACAATACATTTGACATCTTGCAGAAGAGATAGCAACAGGAGACAACATTATCAATAAAAGATAGCAAAATATGACAGCATTTTATACACTCTTTTATTATTTATAATTCAATAAGGAATATACAAAATATAATCTTATTGCTAAATATGTACCAGTAGGAGTAAAATTAAAAATGCTAGATAAAATAATTAAGTCAAGTTTCTTGTTGTAATCGTCTTGAATTCACTACTTAAATAACTACTCAATAAGTAGCTTCGTCAATGAAATGATTGTTTCAAAACATGTCAGCAGGTAAGTTCAAAAGTATTCATTCAGCCATGCAATAATTATGCATAATTAAGTCTGTATATCTTTGACAGTGTTTTAATATGTGAAACCTAAAGCAGACAGATTTAATGGAAATATATACACGCGGTATGCTTAATATAAAAGAAAATAGGTATCATCACCGGTATGAATAAGATTTTAAGAAACAATACATTCTAATTACAATTATTATAAATACCGTAAAATAATTTTAATTTTTAATTTAGTTTATTATTCTTTAAGAAATTTGAGTTGAATTGTGTTAATACTTAATTTCAATTTTAAGCCAAAAATAAGTTTTTAGGAGTTTATCACAATTTAATAAATTTTGTAGGATTTTAAATAGGAAAAACCATCTTTTTTCATAAAATTCATTTATAACAAACCCTACAAATAGTTTAAAAAAAATATATATTCAAACTGAAATTTATAACTATAAGTCCTTCATGTAAACAACAGCAAAATTACATAATTTAATTATCATGAGATGATAGGGTGTTGAGCAGTTTATTACTTCTAGTGATATTAATGTTTTTGCATGTTTGTTTACACTTAAATTTCATTAAAAAGTCATCAACATATTTAATTGACTAAAATGCTTAACTGCTATATTTTGCGATCAATATAATGAGTAAACTGCATTGTCATTACTGGCCCCAGTGTCAAAGTTTAAAACCATTAAGTAATTTGTAAGAGATGAATCAGATATTATCACCAGACACTGATCAATAAATGATAACCCTTCTGTAAAATAAAAGAATACATTATCTATGACGTTCATGATCTTGCCATCTTTATTATTGTTACTGTTACTGCTTATTTGTTGTTAGAACTGTTATGTAATAGATTCCACTGCAAGTATATGAAGAAAAAATTACTGCTTGAGATTTTCATTGTTAATCATTGAATGTTGAGTAAATTAGTAATTTTTATCATAAACTATTTATTCATATTTGGTTATCACGTATGTAAAATTTTGTTGACCATTGTCAATTTTCTCTCTTGTGGAAAATGATAGTCTTGATTGTGAGAAACATTGTGTGAAAGGAGTAAAAAGATGAATTAGTTGAAATAAAGTACACTGATTGTTGAAATAAATATTTCTATCATATAACAGAAGGAAATTTATATAGTCTTGTATAATGTGAAGTAACTGGTACTATGTTAAGTATATTCTTTCACAGATTAAATTAAGAAATGCTATGAATAATACAGAATAGTAGTAGGGAAAGTCAATATTTTCTGTCACGGTGACATGTCACTGATATTCGTTTTTTCCTGGTGGTACTAGTGACAAAATATAGAAAATGCCAGTTCCAGTGACAATGGATCGATCGGAAGATGCCTCTGTTGTGATTAACGAAAAATGTTGCAGCCACTGGATGAAACGGCTGTCATTGCTTGATTTGTCACTGTCATTGGCTCTGCTCTCACCACTTGGCTCACGGCGCCGATTATTTTGCAATGTTTTGACTGCAGGAAAGAGGGGGTTGTGTCAGTTGTAATTGGGCAAAATGTTATTGTTGCAACTGAAAACTTACTGATATTTTACCATGTCTGATATTAGTTAATTTGTCTCTCTCACTGGTTCTACTCATTTACGTCTTGTGTTGGTCGATTTTTGTCAGGTTTCAAGATATTGACAGTGCTGTGTACAGTAGACTTTATTTCGCCCTTGATAGTTTGTTGTTAATTTTGTAGGAGTGTTTTAAAAAAAAAAAAAAAATCAGGCTTCAAAAAAAAAAGCGAAGTGTGGAATCATTTCACCAGTGGGGTATGCCTGCCTGTTATTGGCACATACAGAGCAGTCTCAGTATCCCTTGTCAAGAGTAAAAATCACTGATCCAAACCTGGAGATGTCACTAAAATCACCGACTCGCTAAAGTCACTGGACCAACCATTCCTAAATAGTAGGCTCAGAAACTAATTTAGATATCCTAAGAGGTAAACAGTAGTCATTAACTTAAAGAAGAAAATAAAGAGTTTTCACACTGATAAATTACCACTTGAAGGAAATGAAACTATTTGAAGCAAATCCAAAATAAAATCACTAAGTCTAATACAAAATCCACACTATGAAATGATAAAGAGGAATGGAATCAGGCAACATAAGAAACAAAGTGCACAAAAAGAAGAATAGTCGAGCCTCGAAACCCTGGGCAGTAACTGAAATACTATAAAATAACATAAAAAAGAAAATTAGACAAAAATCAATTGAAATATCAGAATCCAACAAGTGGAAACTAATAAACTTACTAAACATTGTGAAATAAAAGGCAGGACGAATAAACAAAGGGAGAATAACAATAAATAATCAAACATACTGAATATGGTGAAGGGATAAATTGAACAGAAATATTCAACTCAGAATCATGGAAAACATTATAAAAGATATAACTATTCTTTGAGCTTAGCTTGTGAGTTATGTTAAAACAAATAAAAGACATATACAAAACTCACAGATTAATCATTTGTTGACTCAAACGTGTTTCAGTGACAAATTCATCATCATCAGTGAGTGTTGATACTACAAACACTAACTGAGAAGTTAGAGTTTGTAGTAGCAACACTGACTGAAGATGACTTTGTCATTGAAACACGTATGAGTCAATAAATGATTAATTTGTGAGTTTTGAGTATGTCATTTATTTATTTACAGAAGCGACATTTTAATAACATTATTTTTTATTATGTACTTTCATATTTTAAGCCTGAAGATGATGACGTGCTGTTATTGAAACATTGCCTGTGTAAAAAAAATAACTGTACCTGACTCATAAATTACCAATTTTTATTTAACAATAATCTCTGTGAGTGAAAACATGATTAATTATAGAAGACGATTGGAATATATTAAAAAGCAAAAGATCTTCAGGATAAATGAGGTTATGATAGCCAACTTGAAGGAATTAATAAGGAACAATTTAAAATAACATAGCTATTGAATTAACCAACTTAACAAGTAAAGAGAGGTAAAATTATTCACCTTATATTTAACTTTAAAAACTTAGACAAATCACGACATAATGATATTTTCAGCATTTACACACTTCAGTATCCCATTGCTCAATGGGGGCAAGATTTAGCAGCATTAAACAATGTGCTGACCAAGCTCAAAATCTGTTTATTGCAAATATCATTAGTGGTTTTGCTAAGTTTTAATCGATTAAATTATTAAAGTGAAAAAAATTTCTTCCTCTCTTCATTTGATAATTTTAATAATACAATATTCATTTAATCCCTTTAACAGTAGTTTATGACTATCCGAACTTTGAATTTTGTAAATTTGTACAAATTTACTGAGACAGAATGTTTTTGATCACTATGTGGGGATCTTCATCAGTGTCTTCTGCTTCGAGTTGCTTGATTAAGCAGTGACAGTTTAAACGGCAGGTTTTTGATAGTATCAAAGAGTATGTATGATTTGTGTTGTGTTTGTTCGTTTAATATGTTTGCACTTGGTCTTGTTGTGTGTTTGTAGATTTCACATTGTTCTAGTGTGTTGAGATGTGGCCCTTTTTTGTTGATGTGTAAGATCACTGTGTATTTGTGTCCTGTTTCTTTTAAGTGATTGTAAAAATCTGAGTTGGTGTTCTGTTTGTGTTCCTCAACTCTTTGTTTGAAGCTTTGACCTGTTTGGCTTATGTAGCATTTGTTGCGCATGTTGCAGTTTAATCTGTATACACCTGGTGCTTGTAGTTTATCTTTGTTGTTGGTGTTGTGTTGTATTTTGTACTGTAAATTGCTTTTAGTTTTGTATCCTGTTTTTTTAAATTTGTGGGGTATTTTATTTAATGTTTTGTTTATGTACGGTATTGTGATGAATTTTTTTCCTTCTCTGTAGTGTAATTTTAGTTTTTTTTTGTATATTGTGCTGTAGTTTGTCTATTATTGTGGTGTTGTATCCATTTATGTATGCTAAGTATTTAATGGTGTCTAGTTCTTTGTTTATGTTTTCTGTAGTAATCGGTAGTTCTTTAAGTCTACGGAGCATGGATCTGAAGGCAGCGTGTTTGTGTTGGATAGGGTGGTTTGAGGTGTTGTGGATAAGTGTGTTTGTCGTGGGTTTCCTGTAAATGTTGAAGCTGTGTTTTTGTGTGTCGGTTTTTTTTATAGTGAGGCCGAGAAAGTTTAGGGATTGGTTGGTTTCAATCTCTGAGGTGAACTGGAATTTTGGGTGTATTTGATTGGTGTAGGTGAGGAGTTTTTCGCATTGTCGGGAGTTGCCTCTGTATAGTGTTATGATGTCATCAACGTATCTGTGCCAATTAAAGATTGTGTGTTTGTGTATTGTTTGTGAATATTTTGGTGTTTTCTATATGTTGTAGGAAAATTTTGCTTAGGACACTGGTGATAGGACATCCCATGGGTAATCCATCTAGTTGTGATTACAAGTTTGAGTTGTGGATGAAATAGTTTTGTTTGTTGATGGTTTAGGGGAGTTTAGGATTATATATTGGAACCATAAAAACTTCAACACAGCAAGTTTTAACAATATTTCATTATGTAGGAAATAATTAAAAAATTTAATGGTCAGAAATTTTTAGTTTTCTAAGGAAATCATAGCATTATTAAATTTAAGAAAATATAATTCTAAAAAAATTAGTGAGTTTAGAAAGCAAATTCACTAAAGTTATGTTTGTGAATACAAATTGATTAATTTATTTAAAAGAAAAATTACATATAAAGGGTCATCTATTTTGGTTTAGAAAATGAAAAGGTGAAAGTTAAGATGAAACAAAAACTCACTAAATTAAATTCACTTCAAACTCATCAACACAATTCTAATTGTACAAGCAAAGAAACTAGAATTTACAAAATGACAGAGCACAAGAAAAAATTAACAATATAACAAATAAAAATAAAAATAGAAATTCACTAACACTAGAAAAAAGAAATGAATACAAATAGACACAAAATTAAACCACAATTTATTGATAAAATAGAAATAAGACAACATGTAATTTTTGATTCTGAATTAGTGTATAAAATTACCAACAAAATTCCAATCACAAATGCTCATGATTTTCCTCTAACATGACAAAACGTAGAATTTGAAAATATATAAAATGCTAACACAATTAAATTGAAATTTACAAAAAATTATGAAACAGAAATACATTTATTAAAGTTTTTAAAAGAACACTAAAATAATTACAACCACCAGTTCTTTAAATTACAAAATTTAGATAAATTGTTAACAAAAACATAATAACGGAAAACAGATAGTAACAAACATTACCTTATACAAATTTAACCCAAAGCACCCATCCTTCATGCTGTCCCAAAAATGTTTAAACCAGACATTTTCCTCAGCCCAATAAAACACTACAAAAAAACTACCAAAATACATGGATAACATAATCAGGCAAATAGTAGAAACACAGAAAAATTCATACATTAATATTTCTAAACTGAAACTTTAAACATTATAAAATCAAACTTATGCAGTGCATAACAAACTCATAACATAGAGATCTAAGACCTTTACAAGTAAAAACTAGGTACTTTTCTTTCAGCCCCAAATTCTACTCCTAGCCAGATGGGCTGCTCATAAGACCAATCAATAGCATCATTCATGAAATATTCCAATAAGCCATAATAAAAACATATGGTATTAAACAACAAGCATAAAAAATTTTCTATTGGGAATGATACATCGACATTATGATTCCATAAATATGAAAAACTTTTTGTGTTATTTAAAGAAAAACTTGTTTTTGACAATCTTTAAATTTCCTTGACCAAAAGCAATAGACCACTACACACCTTCAATATCTACTGAAAGTGAACAATGGCAGACACACTTACTTAAATTACAACAAACATAAACATGCTGCTTTTATATCTATGATACATAACTAAATAATATCAATTAAATAGTACCAATATCCAAAAAGATAAAAACAAAGAACTAGACAGAATTAAATGTCTAATATAATGTTTATGTAATACTAATTCAATGTAATATGAAAGCTTATTGATTACATAAGAAATAAATTACAAACAAAAACAATATAGAACAGAAAAATAAACTCATTATACTCTTATTTATAAACTTTGTAAAAGAAAATTTATCTTGGGAAAGCAAAATTTGAAAGGAAAGAAAATTTGTAAAAGAAAAACTACCCATAACAGTCGGAAAAATATATATATTGAAATAATCAACACCTTGCTAAACTTACAGTTTAAGAATTTATGAAAAACTCACTGAGACAAAACATTTTTGACTATACTGGGAAATTTTTGTCAGTCTCAAGGTAAGAGTCAAATCCATTTTGCCTCGAAGGTTTTCAGAAATTTGCTTGAATAAGTTCACAAGTCATTAATTAGTTTAATAAAAACATAATTTTTTTCTCACAGATATTTTGTAATTATTATAAAAATGCTAACATACTATACACATGCATATTTAGACATAATGACTCAGAATTTGTTTTAGTTAAAACAGATAATTACTGGTTGTTGTTCAAAGAAAGTACTCCAGGACATTTTTTTATAAAAAAAATAATTCAAATTATACAAGAAACCTACCACTACAGACAGTTATGCAATCACCCCACACAACACAAACATGCTGCCTTCCACTCCATGATACACAGATTAATCAACATACCCATAAGCAATGAAGACAAAATAAACAAACTAAACACAATGAAACACATAGCCCATAAAAATGGTTACAAACACACCTTGATGGGCAAAAAAACAACGTAAACATAATACAATAAAAAACAATAACACACAAACACAAAAATATATAACATATCACGACAACTCATCACAAAAAATAGCTTCCACGCTCCGCAAACTTAAATACAAAGTAGCATTCACAACATCACACAATTAAAAAACACCTACACATTTCAAAAACACACTAGGATAAACACGACAGGGCAGGCGTATACATGATTACATACAACAACTGTCCCAGCTTTTACATAGGATAAACAGGGAGAACATTTACCAAAAAGCACACCAACACAACACACCTGAGCAACAGTCTTGTCAGTAATTCACAGTATTGAAAAATGTGCTGAACTAGCGCGAAACACGTCTGCTGAATAAATCAGTAAGTAGTGGTTTTTTTACCAAGATAATACAAAAAAGTGTAATTATAATAATTAGTAACAATTTAATGATTAGTAGCCTAAATATGTTTATGCAAGTTACCTAATTTGAAACTCCATTACCTGCTTTTAGCCTTTGAAGAGCTACATTTGAAGTTGGCAGAGAAAAATGATACATTGCAGCCTCGCCCATTGGCTCTGGGAATACTGACTGAGTCCACTCTGGTAAAGTTAAGTTATAAAAGTACTGAAAAAAAAAGTAATTTCAATTTCTTACTAATTCAATTACAACATTATTATTATTGTTTTATAAATATAAGTTATTGGAATAAACCAAAAGCTTTGTTCGATCAGATTCAAAACTTCTATGATTTTACAAAAATTTTAAAACGGACTTTTATATGCCTCATTGGTATTGTTTTTTCCCCAATATGGTTGTAGTTTTTCACTGATACCAGCATTCAACAGAACCATTATTATTATTATTTTTTTCAAGTTTGTCCATGAAAACATTATTTGGATTTGTCAATTGTATCAAAAGATTCAACATTTAACTGTATTTCTAAATTTATGGTTTAGGTTTGAGTTATATTTGTTAGAAAATTATGTCCCTAAAAACAAATAGGTAGTGTAGGGCATTAACTATAGTCATTATTGGATCTTTGGCCAAACCTTTATGAAGCTATGTAGCAATTTGAAACAGCTGAATAAAAAGTAGAGTTAATTGTTTGATGACCAGGAATAATTTTCTTTTTCATATTGCCCTTAATATAAAAAAGTTTAATGACTTCACAAGCCTGCTTTCATTGGTTTTAGAGAAGCTGTTTCTTCTAAAAAACTCTATTACCACTTCTCCACTGTTTTCAAACTACTGTATCTAATATACATTAATTCTTAAACTGATGTACTGGAATGTATTCCACCTCTATATTATGTAAATTGACAGACCACAAAATTAAATTCTTTAAAGTTCTGCACTTGAAGTAAATTAAGGTAAAACTTAAAACCCTTTATTTCTTTTAAACAGCACCATCCTTACTAAATTTATAAGTTCATCGTCAGTTTACAGTTTGTTTTTGTATTCACGTCCCTGCCTTCTAGATGCATTTGGTCACTCCTTTAGGTGATATCAACCAAAAACTTCTGATTATATAGCAGAAACATTTTGCTTGAGTATTTTACTAATTTGTTTTATGTTTGTTAGTGGTTTTATAGTACATATCAGCATAAAATATCTTTTTATTATACATTTATACATATAACAACATTTAAATGATTTTTGTGCAATATATGAAATGGTTTTTGTATTTTTATATAGTATAATTAAATATTTTTGTAATTAGTTATGGTAAAAAAATGGATGATTCTAAACAAGATGAAGAAAGACTATGCAATCTATTTGATAGTATTGACAGTGGCGATGACCTAATAATGGAATACGCCAGTTTAAAAATAATCATACATTTGTATTCGTTATTGCAATTAGGCTTCTAAATATTTAAGTACTTTATAGTTTCTGCTATTTTATTAAAAAAATAATAAAAGTATTTTTTAACACATATATCTGAAAAAAACTTTATATAAATATATTAATTTGTTTTTAATTATGTTTGAAAAAAATATTGTTATAAAAAACAATCATTCAACTATCAAATATTAAATGTTTCTTTAGGATTTATAAAATAATTATAATTCTGACAAATAACTCCAAAAAATGTCAATGTATATAAAAAAATAAATTTAATTAAATTAAGTAAATTTTTGTTATAAAAATAGTTTAATAAAAAAAGTGATTTACCCTTAAAGTAATAGCTGCAAATTTTCAGCTTGCATAATTTGGTAAAACAAATAATAAAATGGTGTTTTAAACCAATCCGCTCAAATGTTTGTGTTCCGAAAATTGCTCCATGTGCCTAACATTTTTCAATCATGTCATACAAAAATAATTAAATGACAAATATATTTTAGAAAATTATATTAAAATATAATAGTCAACCTAATATTTCTTGAATTATAAAAACTATATGGTGATAATCAGGCAAACACTAGAAGATTAATTTATGAGTAAATCATCCACAAAAATGATAATTTAATAGGCACTAAGGCACCATCATTTGATAATGAACATAGTGCTTTGTTTATAATGAAGCAAAGAGTATATCCATGTTTTTGTGTAAAACCAGGTAGATGAAGTATCATGTTTTATTCTTGATACACATATCACTGAATTTAAAAGTAGAGGTACCCATAAAAATTAGGTACAAGGCAAGAAAATACGGTATGAAAGAGTATTCAAGAATAAAATTTAGAGACAGTAAATAAATAGATCAAATTATCATTTCTAAATTATTAATATACTCATCATTTCTGTTAGGAATATTTCTATATGTTTGAGTACATTTTTCTGCCATTCCTAACTTTTCAATATTCTCTTTTGTTCACTCATCTTCATTTCTGTTAGGAGTATTTCTATATGTTTGAGTACATTTTTCTGCCATTCCTAACTTTTCAATATTCTCTTTTGTTCTCATCTTCATTTCTGTTAGGAATATTTCTATATGTTTGAGTACATTTTTCGGCCATTCCTAACTTTTCAATATTCTCTTTTCTTCAAACAAAAGAGAATATTGAAAAGTTAGGAATGGCAGAAAAGTGTAACCAAACATATATTATCATTTCTAGATTAATTGAAAAATTAGTACAGGCTACAGTTAATTATGAAAATTAAAATATTATACACTATGTCTATAAACTCACCAGCTGATCTCTTAAACTTAACCAGGTGTTTTGTCTGGTTCAGTTAAATAAGAAATATCCTATTAGGTATAATTTTATCTTGCTTAGTTTTCCGCCTTACTGTCTGTGATTATTGCAAATAATTTTATATCTTTAAAGCCTATAAGAAATTGGTTTTTCTTATATTTGTTGATTCCATCTTCACGTGAGCTACTAGTTTTCACTAAACACTTGTAAATATTTACAAACTAGCCTGTAGTAGCACTTATCTCCATTTGGAGAACAGTTACGGTCTGAGTTGACAATGGGACACATCTCCCGAAACGGCCGTCCTCAACAAATATAAGTTAGTGCTACTACAGGCAAGTTTGTAAATATTTACAAGTGTTTAGTAATTTTTCTCCTTGTTTTACTCCTTGTTAACTTCTTGTATTGAAGATTAAGAATTCTTAAATGCTGAATTTGTTTATTTCCTTTTTAGGTATGGATTTGCCAATGTCAAAACTAGATTAGCTGCTAGATTACATTCAGTTCATTATACAGTTACATTATACAGGAAATACCAAGTCCGAATTGTTTTTATCTCATTTCATAATCACTCAATGAAAGTATAAAATTAATTAAATTGTAAAAAACAGTTGATTGTATATTTCATAAATTAGTGGTTATAGGTTACATGTAAAAATAATTAAACAAATATATGGCAATAAAATATGTAATACATCCAAACAAATTTCATAACAAGTGTTCCAAATGATAGCTTTTGTCTTTGTTGTAGAGTTTGAGAGATGCAAGATTCATCACCAGATTTATTGAAATGTATTAGACTCCTATCAATGTATTGGATAAAAACAATAACAATGGGCTGGTTATATCAACTGTTAAAGTATTAAATCAGATCATTGTGAACTATATTCAGCTGCTAATGATATAACAATAATAATGACTTGATTAGTATGTTTTTAAATGAAAGAAAGTGCTCAGCAAAACCTTTAATAGTCTGTTGACATTCCTCATAGCACAATGAACTTGTATTAAAAATTTTCTTTTGGAAAGAAGCAATATTTTACTGTTCTTATGGATTTCTAAAATCTCCAATTTATGAGATTTTAAACTTTAAAGAATTTGTATGCCAATATTTTGAAACCAAAAGTGACGTTTTACTTAAACAGATTTTGACTAGGCTAAAAATTTTGTGAAGTATGAATTTGATACATTTAGGCGTAATATATACTTAAGCATAATATATATATATATATATATATATATATATATATATACAGGGCCGTAACTACCATTGGGGCAACCAGGGCAGTGCCCCGGGGCCCCCGTTTGGTTGGCCGTGCGCCGTGCATAGATTTTAACGATGAAAATAAAAATATGTGTTTTAAAAGCCGATCCCAACAAAATATTTTCGAATGATACAATTTAAAAAAATCTTACAGGGGCACCCTAGACCTCAACATAAACTTTTAGTTTTTTAATGGGGAAATTAGTCTTTTCGACTAAAATACAATTGCACACACTGCAGTTGCTTAGAGTCTCGGGTGTCGCGCCGAACTGAGTGACCTTGTGCACTCGGAGTGGGTGAGGAGAATCCTCCATTTTGGTTTTTTGTTGTTTCGGTTAGTCACTTGTCAGTACTCAGTAGATCACAGTGTGCGCTACATAGTATTGATGTTCATTGTTCACTCATCCCTATTGAATTCAGTGTCTATAGTCTGTGATTGTTGCAGTTGTACACACCTTTATCTAGTCTTTATCGTGTCTAATGCTTGTGGGAGTGTGTTTTATTGTCGTTCATTTATGTTTGGCCGTAAACTGTAATATAGCTGTGAAAGTTAAACATGAAACGGACCTATCAAAGTGGAAGTCAGAAACGCAAAGAGAAAAAGAAGAAAGAGCTGGAATCGGCTCAATGTTCTAGGGGTTTGAATGTTTGGCTGGAATCTGCAACTACTCAGTCTCAATGTAATAGCAAGGGAGCTAATTCAGGTAAGAACAATGATATTTAATCTGGCCTAATAGCTAATACAATTAGGCTAAACATTCACAATAATTTAGACTAAGCTCACTTCATATTTATATAATATACAGGGTGTTTACTTTACGAACTCTCCGGAAATATGTTGGGGATTTTCCATCAAAAGACAAAAATGTTGATTCCCATAAACTTTTGGTTTGTTGCATCCTTTTTAGCTCATAGGGGAAATCATTTTCAGCATGTTTTCAAAATGTTGATTTTTATTTTCAGAAATACAAGTTCAGCTACAAGACCCACAATGCCTCCAGAATGAATTAGCAGTATCTGAAAACCTTGAAGTAGAAATTTGTCATAACATTGATGAAAATGATCAAAATCTACTTGATCTGTAAGCAGAATCAATTACTAAAGAGTCTGGTCGTAGTAAAGATGCCATTCCGGTTTTAGAACCAACCTCTACAGATAAAGAAGTAAGCTTGTGCGATGTTTTCCCAAGAACTGTGCATGAAAGTGATCTGAAGCGAAAACTTATTCAGGAAGGTCCTTTTCAGCATGATGGACCTTTTCCAAGAGATAGAGATCAACAGGGTAGGTGTTTCTCAAACCACTTTTACATCTTAATCACTAAGGGTGGAATGAAGCTAAGAAGAAATTGGTTGTGCTACTCTAAAACAAATGATAGTGTTTACTGTCTTCCTTGCTGGTTATTTTCTGAACATAAAGAAATGCACGTGGGGTTTTCAGAAAGTGGAGTGAGGGACTGGAAGCACCTTTCTGAACGCATAGTTAGCCATGAAGGCTCAAGACAACACACTCAATCGTACCTGGTGCATGACGAATGGCTTAAAAACCGGACCGTTGAAGATAGAATAGATAAACAATAGAGGACGAAAGAAGATTTTGGCGCAAAGTAATTGAACGAATTCTGGATGTCACTCTCACCCTTCTTTTAAAGTATGACCCTACTTTACAAAAGCTTGCTATGCGACCCGAAGGTTCTATAAAATATTTAAGCCCAAAGGTGCAAAATGAACTTATAGATTTGTTGGCCTCTCATGTTCGAAAGGAAATAATAACTAAAATACAAAGTGCATCGTTTTTCTCTGTAATTTTTGACACCACACAATACGTATCCAAAGTTGACCAGCTAAGCGAAGTTTATTGATATTTGAAGATTCAAGACGATGCGACTGGAAAGCCAAACCAGCTAACAATCTGTGAAGTGTTCTGTTCTTTTATGGCAGTCAAAGATCAGTCAGCAGCAGATCTGACAGACGAAATACTCAAGTCCGTGGAAACAAAAGGTTTGGATCTAAGTAAATGCCATGGCCAAGGGTACGATGGAGCCTCCGTTATGATTGGAGTCTATAGTGGCGTGCAAAGTCGGATAAAAGATAAAGCGCCTCATGCTTTTTTTGTTCATTGCGCGGCACATAATTTGAATCTTGTGTTGAAAGATGCTGTAGACGAAACTAGAGACATCTGTCAGTTCTATGAAACTGTTCAAAGTGTTTATTGTTTTTTTGGCAACAGTATCGTTCGTTGGGAGGCATTGAAGTCTTCATACCAATATGAAAAATGTTCCTCGAAAGTGACTCTAAATCTAAAATCTCTCAATCCAACACGCTGGGCTGGAAGATTTGATGCAGTCAATGCATTGAAACACAGATTTTGCGATGTTTTGAAGTGCCTTTCAAGTCTAGTTCTGACAAGTAACAAAAGAAATGAAAGAGACGAAGCAGCACAACTGAAAAAGAAATTAGAATCATTCAAATTTGTTTTGTTACTAGTTGTGCAAAATAAAATCCTTGAAATCCTCAACATAGTCCTGAAAACACTGCAATCAGAAACTTTGGACCTTTTAACGGCTTACAGTTTACTTGAAGAGGGCCTCTTAAAACTAACTGAAATGAGAGGACAATTTGAAACCTTCTTTGAAGAGGCTTCAACTATGTGTCAACGTTGGGGAATACCAGTAGGGTTCGCTCCAAAAAGAATGCAGAAGACGAAAAAACATTTCGATGAACTGTGCGAAGATGAAAGACTTCAAGATCCCAAGTCATGCTTCAGAGTAATCGTGTTTTACCCAATGATCGACACAATATGTGGTCAGCTAGACTCCTGCTTTCAAGGAATGAAATCAGTGTTAGATACGAACCGAATTGTTCAACCTGATTTTATTTTGAATGCAAACGAACAAGACCTTCAAAACCAAGCAATCAACTTCGTAAAACGTTTTCCAGATGATATTTCTTCATCTTTTCCCTCTCAAATCTTATCAGTGAGGACTGACTACGTTTAAAATAGAACTCGAGAAGATCACCAGTGTTAAAGAAATGTCAGACATGTTAATCATAGATCACAACATGTTGTCTTCAACCTACCCTGATGTTTGTACAGCTTGTATAATGTATCTGACTGTCCCTGTAACTGTGGCCAAGGCTGAGAGGTCATTTTCAAAATTAAAATTAATCAAGAATTATCTTATGAATTCAATGGGAGAAGACCGACTTAGCAGCTTAGCCCTACTTTCTATTGAAAATGAACGTACCAAGAGGATCAACCTAGACAACGTCATCGATGAGTTTGCCGCGATGAAAGTAAGAAGGAAAGAGTTTTAATCGGGAAACTGGGGGAACTGTAGTAACCCTAAAATGTCAATAGATATTTTAATTTTATTGTAAACATATTATGTTGGATGCAACCATGATTTCTATCTGTTAAAATAAAAGAAGCTACTTCTTTGAGTTTTGTGTCTAATTATTCCTCATTTTGTACTTTAATAATTTAAGAACACTTCTAAACATTCTGAATAAATCTTCAAAATGTAATAAGTGAAGTGATATAGGTATAGAGTGTATGTTAAGCTACGTTCTTACTTTGTCTCAAGAGATTTAAAACTAATAAAATTGAAACGGTAAAATAAAATTACTATTAATAATATAAATCTTTTGATAATAACATCATATTTGTAAAAAGACAAATTACCTTTAACATTGTTCGGCTACACTGTAGGTTTGTAATCGCCTTATACTGCCGATAAGCAATATAACATGATTACAGACCTACAGTGTCTCAGTGTAGCCAAACAATATAATTAACATTATAGTATATTTTTTTATGAAAACAGTAAAGGTTTTATATTGATGGTACTTGTAAAATGATTTAGCTTAAAAAAGGTGATTTCAAATTTTTTTGTATTAGTCAACTAAAATAGCAATATATAGATACAAGAGACTTCAGTCATGGAATGAATTAAAATGCGTTTTCAAAGGGTTAAATATAAAAAATATTCCGGGGGAGGGGGGAAGACCCCCCTTCTGCTGGGGGGTAAACCCCCCAGACACCCCGGTAGCGGGCCCCCAGATCACGTTTGCCCCGAGGCCCCCAACATCGTAGTTACGCCCCTGTATATATATATATATATATATATATATATATATATATATATATATATATATATGAAGTTAATATATTACTGTTGTAAGTAATTTTATCCACCATTAAGTGCAATGATTTTACCTTGAGTGATGAGGCGCCTTTCGGTCACTTGACCATTGTCGAATCACTGATTACTTTTTCTCAATTTTTCTGGTGCGGATCTTCGGATAATCAGTGATTCGACAATGGTCAAGTGACCGAAAGGCGCCTCATCACTCAAGGTCAAATCATTGCACTTAATGATGGATAAAATTACTTACAATAGTAATATATTAACTTCATAAAGTCAGTGCAACGGAAAAACAATGGATAACGTAAAATATCAAGAATATATATATAAGTAAGAAACATAAAACTAATAGAAATATGGAAAACTAAACAGGTAGAACTATAACTAATTTGTAGGTTATTCCTTGTTTATTTTGATCTGACAAATCATCTGGTGAAGTTTGGTGGAATAATTTATAGACAGACTGTACATTTTTCATGAAAAAACTATACATTACAGGACTGTCATTACTAGACAATTGAGACAATAGATTAATTGACCATAAAATGCCAGCTTTGACTCTAGATATAACAGACATTTTGTTCTATGTTTAATGAAATTAGAAAGTAGTAATAACATCTCATTCAATTGTAAAAAAATTAGATAAATTAATATCAGTTCTCAAGTTAAAATTTTAAATATGATACACAAAGTTAATTATTTTTTTTAATTGAAGAGAAATGATAACAGTAACCAAATATTTATAGAATGTTTTTTTTTTAATCTTCTATTTTAAACCACATTCAAACTTGTTTGTATGACAGTTGAACAATTCATCATTAAATAATTGGTAAGTTGATATTTTTCATATGTCATAAAATTAATAAGTTAATAGATAAATATCACAAACATAGTCATTTTTTAAACAAAAACAATAGGTATTTTCCGTTATCTATTAAACTCTAATTTATAATATGTATAAATAATTATTTTCAAATTAATTAAAATTAAATCTGAAATTAATACAAATGTATCTATTAGTAGTATTGAGTCTTATCAATCTCACCAATATTATTTAAAATACAAATGCAAAATAAAGAGTTCACACATTATAAACTATCTCAATGCACTTTTTTTGCTATTCCTCTCTTTTTTAACTATAAACAGCTCTGGTATAATGAGTAAAATAAAATAAAAATTTACATTAAATATTTGATTCATAGTTAGGGAAAAATGTAATAGATCACAAACATGTTCAAAAAATAGGTTGAACTAAAGATAGTTGATAACTATAACACTGAGTTTAAAGAAAAATATAAAATAAAGTACCACTACCACTATAGAAAATAAAGCACTCGTAATTCAAATCTTTGGAAAGAGATAGTATTGTATGTTGGGTCTAAACATAAATGTATATACTTATAAGACATTGCAATGTTTATAAGTTTGCAATACATCCAGAACCAAACTATAACTACTAGCATTCAAGAATTATAAAATTAACTTATAAATACTTAAATCTGATATCTCACCTGTATGGACAGTGTGTCATAGATGCGAAACAAATCCATAAAACAATTAATAGGTGTGCCAGTGTTTATTGAAACATAGTCAAATAAATTTTTGTATTTATACATAAGACCTTTCACAAAAGGAGAGTTTCTTAAAAGTTCTATTTCAGCCATATATTTCGGACAGTCTGCAGTAACACCAACTACCTAGACATACTAAAATTATTACAGTATATGTATTAATACACTAATAATTATTTCTATTATACCGACAGAAATTATTTAAACTAGTAGTATTATATCTACAGCAATTATTTATCATAGCCTCCAATGTCCTTAGGTCTCCAAGCTTAGATGTTCATAGTTAGAAAATTGGATTCTAAAAACATTTGATGATAAAAACTAATTTATTTCATAAAAATAATATTGAAATGTCGTGTAATTTGCCTGTTGAATAACAAAATTGTTAAAGTGATTCTTGAAAAAAATTAATGCATTGAAAAAGCTGAAGTGAACATCAAAGTTGTTTGCCTGGTACTCAAAAACTATCATTCTAAAATATATCAAATTTTAGATTATTTAAAGACAGCTAATAAAATGTCTTCAAGACCATCAATAACAATTTAGGAGAAAACAAGTTTATCAAATCTTTCAAGTTGAAATTTTGGAATCTATTGACTATTACAAACTTAAAGTACAAAAAAAACATACTGAGACATAATGTTTTCAATTGAAAACGTTGTACCATCACAAACATTGTTGTAGATACTTACATTGTCAGAATACATAGGTACACCATGAATTGGAATTGGATCCCAATTAACTTCAGAATTCCATTTCAATTCTTCAGGCACTGGATATAGCCCAGCGAGGTTGGCTGCTGCACTCATTAAAGTTCTATCAACATCAGTGCTGGCAATATAAATCTGTTTCCTGCAGTAATTTCTATAAAGTAAGTGATCATAACGCTTTCTGAGCCATTTACCGAGTTCATATTGTTGGTTCTTTCCTATCTGAAATCACCAAATTAATATTTTATTGCCATCATTAATATCAGTAGTAGACTACCATATATCCTTAAAAAAAATAAGTAATATAAAGAAAAATTTTCAAGTAAATTCCTACAGAGGTCAACAAAGAAAATATTTGTTTTAGTTTTTTTTAAATTTTATTATTACAATTAATATAAATATGTATGTACATACGACAGAATCACAATATTAAGTGGCAAAATAGATTTCCTATCTAAACAATATAATATATTATAAATTGGTGTTGGCTTATTATTATTGTTTGTTACTATTTGTTTTATTTTTTTGTTTCTAATTTATGATGCTGATGATGTTCTATAATTTCTCATTCTACCCATCTCTCATAGTACTTCATTATTACAAAGTACCTTCCGACTGCTGAAAAATCTCAGTAAGTAGTGTTTTATTTTGTCGAGTTGATACCAAAAGTGTAATTTACTAACTGAAGTTGGCAACAAATATTAACAAAAAACCTTCTATAGGTGGACCATGCATTCTAGGTAGCAAAAAGTTCTGTTATTTGAATCCATCTTCGCTTTAGTTACTAGTTTGACCTTAGACATTTATCAATATATGTCAATACATGTTCACTTGAATCTTAGTACTTACTTTATAGGTTATTGAGGACAACAATTTTGAGAGATGTATTCCATTGTCGACTCAGACCGTAACTAGCCTAAAACAACCAAGAGGTAATAAAAAACTCAGGGTAAAAATCTAAAAGAACCAATAAGTCAGTTATAGTCTGAGTTGACAATAGAACAGTATATCTTCCAAAACAAATATCCTCGATAACATAACAAAATTAAGTGCTACTATAATGTTCAAGTATTTTAGTATAAAACTAGTAGCACAAATGAAAATGGAATGAAATAATATTATACCCATTATTTTAATTCATTGGCTAGAAAATCTCTAAGAAAAATAATAGAGATACAGTCAGTCTTTTATCTTTATTTGCACTATTATTATGGTTACCATATTTTTACTAGTCAAAATCGGAAGAACTGAGATTTGGATGTAATAAAATGTAAAAGACATATAGACCCATGAAAGCTAAAGCAATATATTTGTTAAAATTGTATTGTATCATATATTAAAATAGAATTAAGTGGATCAATTAAGTGTATAAATATTTCTGTTCCTCAACAAAATTTCCAAAAATTGACAATATATCTTTAGGCTTATTTATTTATTCAGATTTTAAATTTGGCAAATAACAAATAAATCACAATTTACTGTACTGGTGTATTGGAGATACTTCATTGTACAATACTTTATTCTGTACAACTGCAACAAAGAATTGTAAGGATTAGTGAAAGTTGAAATGCACATGAAATTCGGGACAAGTTTGGGAAATCATTATTTCATGGGACTGCCCCGATATTTCCAGGACGCATGATCACCGTAGTTATTAGTCACCTGATAAATTTCTGAATTTGAAACAAGAAATACTTTTGTCTACATTTTAATGTATAGAAATAGATGCTCTGGTAAATGCTCACTATACAGTGGGAATAAATGCTTTGAAAATAGAAATGGTTCAAATTTATATTAATAGTAATCCTTCTAGATGTATACATAAGTAAGCTATTTTAGGTTTTCCAAATAGAAATGTAGTTCAAACTGCAGGAGACCTTAGAATAACATTTAAAATATTGAGGGGAAACATGAATATCTCTGGAACTAAAAGAGAAGTAGGCATTATGGTTCAGTTAAACTCATACATCATATGTATGGACTATAATTTTAGGAAGATTTTATATTTTAAAAGTGTAGATATACTTTAATTTTGTAGGTAAAATTATTCTTACTTTAGTTAACTGACCAATTCCAGAAGGCCAAATTAGATCCTTGTATGGATCGTTGGGGTAAGACTCTGTGGGGCTACGATCTCCATGCCTATAAATCTAAAGAACAATTAAACATTAGAGACATTATGAAACAAAAATTAAATTTACAATTCCTAATTTAACAAATTAGGAAGATTCAATAAAAAAATATAGTTAATAGCTTCATATAAACCCTCAAAAATTTACTGCTTAAAGAAAATTATGTATAAAAATTAAAATTTTAGTCATACAAGTAGCTTTATCAACACAATTACATTCCCAAAAAATAGGTAATTGAAATACTTAAATATATGGACTAAAATCAATTAAATTAGTATGTACGATTGCATTTAAAATTTAAATAAACGAAGGTTATAACTTATTAGGATATGATACAAAATTGCATAACCTTTAAATATTAATGGAATATATTTATGTAATGAATTTCTACAATTTTATCAATGTTTAAAATGATTTCACAAATTTGTTGTCTATTCAGCACAAACTTTTATAATATTTTTTGAAATTTAGAGTTTCGTTAGAAAATAACTAAATTATGTTATACAAATTTGTTTTTTCATTCAGTAATTCATGCAACTTACCCAATAACCACCCTTGTAAAAAAAAGGCCATAAAACGATACACAAATTATTCATGAATATTTTTCAATCTTCAACTAAAAGTTTTGTAAACACAAAAAATAATTTCTACAAATTTATTTATAAAGAAAACTAAACAAATAATCTAAATAATTCATGATCCAACAGTAAAGTCAATGTAAAGAACATAACACACAGACTATTGATTTTGCGGGGGTGTTAACACAAGTGGATAACACATACTCGATAATAATTCAGCATAATCAAGGCCCTGAAGGTGTCAGATTAGTGGGAAGTTTCTGTATAATGCTTATAGAACATGTTAAAGTATACAGATCCAGAAATGAGTTTTATCCTCAGAGAAAATTATGATGCTCTTTGTAGGAATTTACAAAAATCAAGAGATAGGAACCACAGATTTAACAACACATCAATGTAACGCTTTAAGTCTGGAAGCTAAGAGTACATCAGAACTCAATAGTCCAGGCATGAAAATATATAAAACCAGAAGATCTTAAATAGATAGACCTAAACTATGGTAAACCAGAAGGTGTTATTAGAGAACTATGTTCAGTGGTGTAGTGTTGTGGGACAACAGCAATCCCACTCTGCTTTTCCCAAGAAACATACATATAAATAGGCAAACCATCTTTTACACGTTATTACTAGCAGTTTAAAACCAATATAACCATTGCACTGTTTGATTATACACTGTCTCTAAGACTAAAAATCTGTGAACAGCAGCTAAAAATCTACAACACCATCTTGTAAAGGGAGGGGAGTATCCTCCATTGCTCGATGTCGGATTTAGGTGGAGATATAAAACCCCTGATACAGGATATTGGGTAGGGTCACATCTGCATGGCAATGCACCTGAAATAGAACTACTCTCTATTGGGGTTATGAGACATGTTTAATCATTACACGCCTTGTAAACAAGTAATATAAACAAAAATCTTTAAAAGTCAATTCTTACTCAAGTCCACAAAGACAAATTTTATTTTAGCTACTATTTATTAAATAAATACTGTTATTATAAATCAAGTAACATAACCTATGCCTTAAAACAGATGTTCTACCACATAACCTATAAAACAAAATCAGCTGTTTTATGAAATCATATGTTACCTCTTTTTTAAGACAAAGGGGACAAAATAACTATATTACAAACCTTTCCCCTTAAATTCTTAAGAAAATACTTGAACTGGAATGTGAAAAACTGTGTTTTTATTTTTTGCAGTGTAAGGTCAACATTTTCCCCTCTAAAAGCAAAATTAAATGAAATTAGTAAAGAATGGTCTTTAAAATCTACTTACTAAATGTCAGTTTGGAATAACCAATGGTATTTAGTGTATTTTATGGCCAAAAGGACCAAGAGTAACATCAGTTGGTGGCTAAGAACATAAAACTTACCAGGTAGAGACAGAAATATGAGGAATAGAAACGATCTTAAGGAACATTATATCTCTACTGTCACTTACTAGCAGAGTAATAATGATACTTCACCTATTTAAAAGGCATATGAAAACCGTGGTGTACTAAAATTTTTTCAGATTAAATGCTCTTAACACTAAATTGAAGGTCTTATATTAATCATTTGAAAGTACAAATTCTACTGGTTAAATGTAATTTTGGCATTCCTAGTGACAGGGTTTCACAATTATTGAAACAAAGATCAGAGATTTTATGAAAATTCACACATCAGAAAAATACTCTAATTAGTTAACAAAGATATTTTGTTTTCACACTACCTACTTTTTATATTTAGGCACCTATTGTCTAATTTTTATATATTGTCAGGGTTTCTTTTATTATTTTTTAACAATGTATTGAAAAATTATGAATTATTTTTATTACTATAATTTTAAAAATACTTAACTAAGTGAATACGTAATTGCTTACTTGCTGACGCGTTTCAAAACATTCGTTCCTTTTACGAAGCTAACCCTCTACTGGCGGCATCGGTTAGGTGTAAAGGCTCTAGCGGGAATGGATTTATGACTATGGAATGGGGTGGGTTGTTTTGGTTGTGTGTCATATAATAGAAAAGGCTGTTGGCTTCAAAATGTGTGCGACTTTATCTGTTGTGTAGTGTTTGTATATTTCATATTTTTCTAAGGTTGTTAGTTTTTTATTTTGTTTTAATGTGTATAGGACATTTTAATTAGTGTATGTGTCGGTGTGTGTGTGTTGGGTGTTTTTTAGATGTTTTGCAAAGCTGGATTTTGGGTTTGTTTTCTTTGGGTAATGTGTTCTTCGAAGCGTGTATAGAATGACCTGCCGGTTTGGCCAATGTAATAGCTGTGACATTCGTTACAAGTTAATTTGTAAATACCTGAGAGTTTATATTTGTCAGTTTCTTTTTGAAAAGGTTGTATGTGCTGTCTTAAAGTGTTTGTTGTTTTGTAGGATATTTGGTAATGGAGTTCTTTGAATGTGAGGCTATTTTGTACGTGTTTTTGTTGTAGTAGGTGAGAGATATGTACTTGTTGTTTTTTGTGTGGTTTGTCTGCGTGGCCGTTTGATGGTGTTTATGTTTAATTTTCCTGAGTATGTTGTCTATGAGTGTGTGTTGGTAGCCGTTTTCTTGAGCGATGTATTTTATGGTGTTAAGTTCTTTGTTGTAGTCTTTTTTGTAGCATTGTTATGTTGATTAGGTGGTGTAACATGTGATTAAATGCAGCATGTTTGTGTATTTTTATTAAATTAATAATTAATATTTAATTTTCTGTATTGAAAAAATCCACAATGCCAACTTAATAAAATTACACTTTTATCACTGTTAAACAATTTTTGACTTTATTAATTTATTACCTTTTGTAATATTACATATTTTTCTAACTTTCTAGCTTTAATTAAAAATATTTTAGAAAAAATGCATGAGATCATTCATAGCGATTTTAATAATGGCCAAAGCTTTAAATAGCAACATATATAATAGGGGCTTTAAAGCTTGCTATTTACCCTCTCATTTCAAAAAGAATCCATGGTAACCCCACCCTTTGCTAGGGGGGTTATTCATTTCATACCCTAGCTCCCAGAGGGTACTGTTCCGTTTTGATCTTCTAGAAATCTGGTCACTTTACATAAGGACAACAGGTGAGATGGGGGACCAAACTGTAGTTAAAAGCCGAAATACTCACCACATTTGTAAATATCACTGTTCCCAAGGCGTCATCGTACTGGTCGTAGCAAAGGCAGACGGAAGCAGAAAGAAGACAAGCGACAAGCAAGCCGTAGTGCAAGCACAGAGAGCACATCACCACCGAACCACGGACTGAACTGAAACAAGCAAAATCTCACCAGATGAACCTTGACCTCGTCGTGTTTGGAATGTTTGCAACTATCTGATTAATCTCGAGATTAAGCAAACAAAAGCTGTGATGCGTTGTAGAGCTAGGCGGCCGGAAACTGCACCTCGCGATGAAATGCACTTATCTCTTGGAACATTAATGAATGCATTTGCAGCAAGGAAATCTTGTAACGTGCGTTGCCGTACAGTCATCCACGGAAGAATCGTGAAGTCCCACAAAGTGAATCGCAGAATAAACACGAACAGAACTACTGGGCCTTTTAATAAAACTAACATAACAGAATATAAAAAAAGGTAAAGAAATTAGTACATGTCATTAACTTCCCGCTTGTAAAAGTAGGCCTATATTTAAAAAAAAAATTTCCCAAGCGAAAAGCTAAAAATGGTTATCTTCGCCGACGTAGGCCCATATATGTAAAGATGATTCTCAAAGTTGTAATTAAAAATATGTTGTACAATCGTTTAGCTGTAAGGTATATGCACAACTATGTCGTCGTGTTGGTAGTGCCGGCCTTTAAGGGGCAAGCTCGGGCGCCTGCCATTAGGTCCACTGAAGGATTTTCTGAATTATAGGAAATTCGGTACTTACGTATTATACGGAGGCCACTAATATACGTATATAATAATGTTGTATAAAATTACAACCAAATCTGACCTAACTGGATACTTTATAGGTATATTTTAATATACGTTTATAGTAATGTTGTATAAAATTACAATCAAATCTATCCTGACTGGATACTTCATAGGTATATTTTAATATACGTATATAGTAATGTTGTATAAAATTACAACCAAATCGATCCTGACTGGATACTTTATAGGTAGGCTATATTTTAATATACGTATATAGTAATGTTGTATAAAATTACAATCAAATCTATCCTGACTGGATACTTTATAGGTAGGCTATATTTTAATATACGTATATAGTAATGTTGTATAAAATTACAATCAAATCTATCCTGACTGGATACTTTATAGGTATATTTTAATATACGTATATAGTAATGTTGTATAAAATTACAATCAAATCTATCCTGACTGGATACTTCATAGGTAGGCTATATTTTAATATACGTATATAATAATGTTGTATAAAATTACAACCAAATCTGACCTAACTGGATACTATAAAGTTATGCCTGTGCAATAGAGAGCAGGAAAAAGGTTCCAAATTTAATATTTTCTCAGGCAAAACTTTTTTATTTAAAAATACGTTTGAAAGTTATGTAAAACATTGTGCTTTTTATAAGATTTTTGTGTTTTTATACATTTTACGTTCTTGTGCAAAAACACTTTTTCAAAGATAAACTTCAGTCTTCTTTACTTTTTATCCCTAGTAGCGTACACTATTTTCCTCATGCCGGTGGAAAAAAAAGTGTTTCATTTCACCAATGACTGTAAAACTGCTACTTTCTCTCAGTAGGAAAATAAAACATTTTACCTGTAGGTTGTAGGATGAAAGTTATACTCATGCATATTCAATTTTTGTATAGCCTACTGAAATTTTCCAACTAAATATAAAATTTTTAAAACCAAATTTGAAATTAAGTATTTAGTAAAATTGTTTCAGTCGGGTGTACTTTTTAATAATGGTAAACCTATTTCAATTACTTTACTCTTACAAGGGCACCGAAAAAAACCTTGCCCGGCTAAATGCTAAAGCATAAGGCCGGGGCTGGTTGTTGATGAAAAGAAGAAAAATACGTATGTTCAAAAAAACGTCCAGGAACGCTTCGGTAGCACTTAACTGAGATAAATCGAGGATGTTGGAATTCTTGGGAGGCCTATATACTCATAAATAAATTGTATAGGTTCGTGTGGCAAGTTTCCAAGATAGACAGTATTTACAAAAACCGAGTCGCGAAACTAGTTGTGTTTTCGAGAGCAAACCCGGTGAAAATACAAAATTTTAGAGTCGATTAACGTTTGTTTAATGTATTTTAAACATAATATTTTTTAAATGTTCTATAAAGCATATAAGTTAAGATAAAAAATTGTATACAATTTAATTCCGAAAACATTTAATGCTCACCGTTCTCTTTGAATTTTAAGTGTTTATACAAGGGTTTTTAATTTGTCATTTTTTCTTTTCTTTTACACTTCGACATCTATGACACATGCCTGAAACATAAATTATTTTTTGTTTTCGCTGACAGCCATTTCGGTAGATGTGCCCCATTATTATTACCTCACAATATTACGATCTGATTTGACAATGGGATATGCCGAAACGGATATGAGAACAGCTTTATTAACCAAAAAGTAAGTGCTACTATATAGGCAACGGTCACATATTAATAAATGTCCAGGCTTATAAGTTTAAACTGTAGTTCAAGTTAAAGATGGACTGAAATATTTTTACTCCAATTTAAAAAAAAAACGTTGAACACAGAATTACAACTATTTTTGTACATTTTATTTAGGTCCCTACATAATTTTTTCTAAGTTTAATGCTTAATATGTTTCTTAAACTTTAAAATTTGTAGAAAGATATAGCCTAAATGTTACAAAAATATTAACATTGTTTTTTCGAATTAATCTTTTTAACTTCTCCCAGTTTTGTTTTAATACTGTAGTTATATAGATTGTATAAGACTACAAATAAACTTTGCTCAAAATGAAATATTTATCTATTAGACGCGTTTCGACATCGTTGGCTTCCTCAATGAGTATTATGTTGTGGTTACTCACCATTTAAAAGCGATCTTTCAAACATGCGGCCATCGCCAGACGGAATTACGTAATTTGTGTTCTTTTATGGACACCGTATGCACCGCTGTTGGGTCACTAAACTTGATTTTCTAGAAAAACGATGTTGACATTTTAATTTACTAATGGGAGTTTAAAATTTATATGCAATTTGTTACAAAACTGACCTATTTTAAACAACTGTTTACCATTAACTTTATAACCCTTCTAGGGGTGTCAGTCTCCAAAATCCTCCTCTACAACCTTGGTGTGGTAAAACATATAAACCTAAATTAAATAACGAATCCGTAAAACACAATATTATTTGTGATCGTCAATAACACTAATCTAATAGGATTGGTAAAAATGATGTGCGTTCACAAAAATACTGACACAGCAAAACTCGATTCAACTGCTTTCCCTAATATCGTCGTATTCAATTCTTGAATAAAGTTTTGCGCCTTTAAATATACACACAGCTGTTATTTTAAACAAGGGGTTATATGCGTAAAATATTGAAGGCGTACAATGGAATAATTACTTATAGTGTATTAAGAAAAGTGACGAAAGTTTCATGTCCGATTCAAACAGCCGACCACCTAAATATATTTCGAGCGTTCCATATTATTACTTCTAAAATATCACGGTGAAATATGTTTTAATGTCAACAGGTATGTTTTAGTCAAATACAATGTTTTCTTATCAATATTTTGAAAGGCTCTATTACATGCAATGGCACATCCTGCATTTCGCTAGCTCAAAACGAAATAATCTGTGCGTTTCCACTTTTTGAATGATTGCTTTCAGGAGGAAATCTACGTGGCCGTAAGAAAGAGTAACAAATAGAACAGGGTAGGAAGTAAAACACGAAGGAGAACCGACTGTTTTGGTTTAGCTGTACTTTATGGTTTTTACAAATACAAATTCTAACAGTTAATAAATAAAATTTTGTGACACGCCGTAAAAGTGAGAATTAATATAGGTACTTAGTGCAATTTGCTCTTTCCGCTGCATAGTTGTTAGTTTTTACATCCTTTCTTTAATTCACTTTCGCTACCTGTCCACGGTTCTCAATCACCCAAACAGTCTAAATTGCCTACATAGGCCCGTGTTTTGTCTGAGTCTGCCCTGTATAGGTACATGTTCGGCCATTCTTATTACAATGATTTTGTAAAGATACTGATTTTATGATAGTGATAGTTACAACAAGCATTTTAAAAATCGACACGTATATAAATTATATAATTTAATTAATTATATTATTTATTTATTATTATATTAATTTATTTCAGAAACGCATTCCTTACAACATATGATTTCATGTAACAGCTGATTTTGTGCTATAGGTTATGTTGTAGAGCAACCGTTTTACACGGAGATTATTATTAATTAGCTTTGATAAGTTAATAAATATATCAATTTATTTTAATTTTGATAAATTTCAATATAAATAATTCAATATAACGATAGTAATAAGTTATGTATTATTATCCAGTTTTTTCAAATGAAAACATTTTTATTCCCGTCTTATACGTTAAAGAAATGATTAGATTTGTTGTTAAAAAAATGTTTTCGTAAATATCTAATAAATGTTTTTTGTTACCCACATTATTTTATTATTAACTAAAAATGTGTTAAAGACTACAAATGTTAGTATTTAATAAATACCTTCCTGAAATAAAGATGTAAAAATTGAATGAAAAATATATAAATTTATATTTTTGGCGATTTTTGTTGAAACTATTAGCTCTATTTTGTTATCACTTTTGTCAAAAGTCCCCCGAGGGTAAGAACAAAATATTTTTTTTCCAACTTAACGTTTGACTTTTAAAGAATGCAAGTATCAGAGTTTTTAGTTTTTGATAGCTTTTAGAACCGATTTGTATTTTTTCTGTACATAATTCTTTTATTGTATAATGTACCAAAGCCATTTACTGAACTTAATTGATTATAAGGCAACAACAGCTGATAAATATAAAATACTTATTATCATAATAACTCATGTTTTTAAAATTTTTATAGGTTATAATTATAGTAATTTAAAAATTTTAGGATAGATTCTGAGAAATTAAATCTTACAGTTAAAATTGATTTATTTCTAATTTGTACTACCAGTGACATATTACTTGAAAATTGAATTAAAAAAATTAGACTTTTAACTTATCATTAATACCGTCATACCAATTAAATGAATTGTTTTTCTTGTGAATATGACATTTTTTCCTGTGCAGTTTGGATTTTATTATTATTTGCATATTTTTATTTGATATTTAATAAAACAATACATGCAATAGAACAAAATAAATTTGAAAAATGCGTGATCCAAAAATTGGGCCTTACAGACAATGAAGACAATATAGGGGAAAATGCAAATTGTTCAAAATTTGTGTGCTCAAAAAGTCGTAAACCAGTTAAAAAACGTAATGCAAAACTTAAATGTAGTATTCCAAAATGTGCAAAAGAATATTGATAATATTAGGCTATACATTTCAGTAAATTTTACATGAAAATTATAAAAATGTTCTGTTTATGCTATACAGTAATTATTGAAGGAATATAACATTTTTGTCAAACTATAAATGCAATATTTATCCAAACTGTTAATTGAATACTATATTAATTTAAATAATCAAATATAGGCTACTGAAATATATTCACTTTTATTTAATTTTGATTTGCTGGAAATTAAGGACACTACTGAGCAAAAATTATTTCAAAGTTGCTTCAAAAATAAAAATTCTCTATATTTCCATATCAAGAGCAATATATTTTACAAGTAGAATATAGAACAACTATACAACTATAGTTTATTATTTCAACTAAACAAGAAATATAAAAAAAGTTTTAAAGTAAATTGCTACAGAGGTTAACAGAGAAAATTTTTATTTAATTAGCCTAGAGCACTATTTATGATATTTTGTGGTCCATGGCAACAGTTTAAGGTCGTATAACGGAGCTTCTGATAATAATCAGATGGGGAAAAAAATTCATACACATCTTTGAGAAATATTTCTAGGAATTGAAAAGTTGGCGCACTAGAGTTGGAACATGAAGATTCTCAGTTTGAATTCCGCTGAACCCCACAAATTTTATGATTTGATTATTGAATAAATATTTGGAAAAACTATATTAAACATCAATTGTCATCCACTGCAGGTTAAAAAAAAAGTATTTAAACTTGATTGGATAAAAAAAACATATTTTATTAACGATTGAAAATTTGTACAATATATATATATATATATATATATATATATATATATTATAGATTATATACAGATATACAGTAAATAGATTATAATACAGATTATAATAAGTATTTTATTTATAGATTTTATTTTTATATATATATAATATATATTATAATAATATTATTATAATATATATTATATGTATATACATATAGATTTTTTGGACTAGGAGCCTGACAGACTTACCTTGGTAAGAGTCCACTCTGTAGTCTTGAAATAGAAACACATAAAAGCACTTAACCAATGATATATTTCAACCACACAGTGGTCTTTGTCAATCAAAGAGAAAACACAAAAAGAAATATGAGAGAATGAAATAAAATAAATATAAGTTGTAATCACAGATTGTGTAGAGTAGAAATCAGATGTCACAGATTAAAGATATATATATTGTTTCCATGAGCATATGAGTTATTATAGTTTATATAAGTCTGTCAGGGGAAAAGAGATTGGAGATGTCTGATGAGACTATTAGGAAAAAAGTGAATAGATTTATCTGATGTTGAGGTTAAGGGATTCTCTGGACTTGGTATACCACTGGTATGATAGTTCCCATCTTCTCAGTTCTGAGGGATTGCAATCAGAGGAGAGTGATTTAAGCTCAGCACAGTACATAGGCCTGACCACGGATGGTCTGAATATCAGAATGAATGGCCACAGACATGATGTTAAAATTATGAATATGGGTAGGCCAACAGCTCAACATGCTGCGAGTCACAACATCACAAATTTTGATGACTGCTATACCACAAAAATAATTAAATCACTCCCCCCTGATTGCAATCCCTCAGAACTGAGAAGATGGAAACTATCATAGCAGTGGTATACCAAGTCCAGAGAATCCCCTGACATCAATATCAGATAAATCTATTCACTTTTTTCCTAATAGCCTAATCAGACATCTCCAATCTCTTTTCCCCTGACAGACTTATATTAACTATAATCACTCATATGCTCATGGAAACAATATATATATATATATATATATATATATATATATATATATATATATATATATATATATATATCTTTCTGTGCGTCTGTGACATCTGATTTCTACTCTACACAATCTGTGATTACAACTTATATTTATTTTATTTCATTCTCTCATATTTCTTTTTGTGTTTCCTCTTTGAATAACAAAGACCACTGTGTGGTTGAAATATATCTTTGGTTAAGTGCTTTTATGAGTTTCTATTTCAAAACTACAGAGTGGACTCTTACCAAGGTAAGTCTGTCAGTCTCCTAGTCCAAAAAATCTAAATAATCTTTACCAACCAAAACTAACCTAAATATATATATATATATATATATATATATATATATATATATATATATATATATATATATATATATATATATATATATATATATATATATAAATATAAAATACGTTTTCTTGTTTAATAATTTAAAACAACATAGGTTATTCAAATACAAGAATATTTTTTAATTTATATTCAAAGCTTTTCGTTGGCAAACAGTACCAACATCATCAGGAATGAAAATTACAATCATATGTTGAATTTATGAATAACCTATGTTGTTTTAAATTATTAAACAAGAAAACGTATTTTATATTTATATATATATATATGGTGAAATAAAATAATTTTCGTAAACAAGAATATACGAGTATTACTTCATTTTATTGTTGATTGAAGCTTTTCGCTAATTTACATTATTAGCATTTTCAAAATTTATAAATCACTGTCCAGTTATGTGACTAGAGTAAGACTGTCTTACTCTAGTCACAGAACTGGACAGTGATTTATAAATTTTGAAAATGCTAATAATGTAAATTAGCGAAAAGCTTCAATCAACAATAAAATGAAGTAATACTCGTATATTCTTGTTTATGAAAATTATTTTATTTCACAATACATATTCAACAAGAAAAAATAATTCATCTAAGTTTTACAATATATATATATATATATATATATATATATATATATATATATATATATATATATATATATATATATATATATATACCGGTATATCAGGAGAGTGTGAGCTAATATGAAATATTAGGATTAGAAATGCATAAGAAATATATAGTATTTTCGTTATTTTCTTGGGATATTTTATTTTAGATTAATATAAGGGAACCGAAAAATTTAAAACAATGTTTGCCATAAAAACCAAGGGATATTTGTAGAATAAGTAAAAAAATATTGCTTCAACATTCAAATATTGGCTATTGAGAGTGCCCTATAATTCTGAACCTCCTTTTATTTAATTTGTACTTAAAGAAGAAAACACCTTCATATCTCAAAAATGGAGTTCAGTTGAATAAAGAGTTTGAAAAAAAATTACTATTTTATCTCAGATTTTGTAGTCAAGAAATTATATTTTTGGTTTAAGAAAACCAAATGTTCCTTTTAATTCCACACTTTCATATGAGCCTGAAATAAACCATCATTTAACAGAAACCAAATAGTTGATAAAAAAGTGTAAATTTCTAATATAAGCTTATATTTTGATACTTTATAAGATGCTGCTATTATAAGCCTACATTGTTACTTTCTTTATGTATTTTGATCTGAATTCTCAGGTTCAGGAGTGTAGCCAGGATGATGTATTGGGGGGGGGGGGCACTGCCCAGGAAGTTAGGAAAATGGAACCCACCGGGGGGGAAATTTTGAACATTTATAGTTCTAGAAATCATATTTTAAGCAATTTGGGACTTAAAAGTACACATTTGTTGGGTCTTCGAAAAGCTCCTTTACTAAATACCTAGCGCTGTTTTAAAAGTAAATATTTTTCTGCTAAAATTATATGGTTTGGGGGGAGGGCACGTGCCCTCCCCTGTTCAGGTTAGTATTTATTTTATGTGTCATTTATCAAATCTTTAATAATTTGATTTCTCTAATAATAATCTTCTTCCATTATTGTATCTGTTTTATTGAGAAATCTTCCTCTTTCTTAAGTTTATTTATTCTAACTTCTCTATTTATTAGACTATGTTTAATTTGTTTAGCGTAATACATTTTATCATATCAATTTGTCACCGCCATCTCATTACAGATTTGTCTTCCACTATCACAAAATTCTCCAAAACCACTTAATTTTAATAATTTAATCTTTTTAAATAAATTTGGTAAAATTTTCTAAACAAAAAAAAAACCAATAAAATACAAAAATTAGAGAAATATATTGCAATAATCTTAATTACATTTTAATAACCTAAGTGTTGTTAGATTAAAGATGAGAAACAAAACTATTTCCATAAAATAGTATTGAACAAAAACTTTTAAATGTTCGTATATTAGAATAATATTGTATATTATAATATTCTGAAAAGACTGAATTTTATTACTAATTCACCACATAACACTCCAGGCATATTTGCAAATCATGTGTTTCCATTGCTAAAATTAAATAGCCTATAATTACAATCTTTTCTTGATTATAGAGTATATCGAAGATACCTTTTTTAAAATTAATTTTTTACTACCAAAAACTTAAAAACACATGAATTAATATATGTTGCTAATTATTAAACAGATTTTTTGTACACTGCTTACATAGAAAAATTACATCGATTCATTTCTTTTTTTACTACTGTTAATATACTATAAAACATAGCTTTCTAAAATATATCTGTTAAATTTGTCAAAATAATAACTATATAATTGAAAAATTACAACTTCCAGATTTTACCACAAATCTTTATTCCTTTTTCTTTGTGATTAATAAATAGGTCACTTGTATTATTTTATTAGTTCATTTCCCGAATATTGTTGTTACACAAAGTTCACTTATCTTGCAGTCACGACTTAGATTTCTTGTCACTTTGAATCATGATTGATGGATCTTTACTTATGTTTGTACTTTGCACGTAATTTTACTTAAAGTAAATTCATTTTCCAGATTGGCAACACAGCTGTATGGATACTTCATATTATCTGATCTAATTTGTCAATATTATAGTAACCCAGCCTTTGTTGTCTAATAAGCTTCCACTAGTTTCAATGAGTATCCAAATAAAACTTTGAAGATTCAGTTATAAGAAAATATGTGTTATTTAAAATGGTTGGTCTTACCATCCTAGCACGTTTCCTTTTGTCTTCAGTTTCATATAATATTGTTTTTCATAAATGTTTGAATTCTTTTAAATCTGTAATTATTTACAGACTGGAGTAATAGCTTGAATTTGCATTTATACTAACCTATTGCTTCACGTAACGTATGTAATTCAGTTTTGGATTTAGGAACATTGAGATCAGAATTTCTTTTTTATACTATTACGTATTACATACTATTAAGTATGTATAGGCTAATGTTAAGAGTAGAGTTAGTTAAGTGCAGTACACTTAACCCTACAGTGAACGGGCTGGGTCTGTGAGACCCAAGGTTTGTATATTAGGTTATTTATAAAGTCAGTTGTATTGTAGATAGCTGGTTTCCTCTGTACCTTTCCAAAATAGTCCACAGATAGTGATAGTGTCATTGTTTTTGAGAACTTGACTCTTAGTCATCATTTGTCACGCGATAAAGTATAGTGTGGGTCAGTTGGACCCGGCCCGTTCACTTGAGTGACTTTTTTTCAATACTCACCAATTATTGTTTTATGTTACTTTTTTGTTATTTACTTAACGTCTGTTAGTGTATTAACGTGTTTCAAGAAGTGTATAGTGTAGTGCTTTTTTTTATCATTATGAGTAGCAGAAGAGTGGAAACACCGAGTGAAATTTAGCGTATTTTATTAGAGGAATTATCTGAAAGTGAAGTAAGTGACTCAGACGCAGTCCCTGAATTTCAATTGTAAGTGCTCATGACACAAATAGTGATATTGAACTAGTAGACAATGATGAACTTGAGAATAATTCAGTTGGTTATGTGAGAGAACTCAGTGAGGAATGTGATGACCTACACATACCTGAAGGTTCTGGGTGACTCAAGTTCAACACCAGCTGGTATACCTAGAGCCCAAAATTATTTCCTTGGTAAAGATAAAAAGACAAAATGGCAAAAAAAACTTACTGTAAGCGTGGTAGATGTTCTTTGTGTAAAGACAACAAAACAAAGTACTTTTGTAAAGAGTGTAAAGTTTGGTTATGTCTAGGTCACGCTGAAATGTTGTGTAGCCAATGCTGGAAAAAGTAAAACTTTGGAACTCTATAGAAACTTGTTTTTTAAATTTTAAGTAATTGTTATTGTTTTAATGTTAGAACTACTCTTAAATAGTGCGTGTAAAACAACCACAGTATTTTTGTTCAACTTTTAGCTTCTTAGTGTAACTGTGATAAAATTATTGCAATTCTTTTGAGTAAAATGTTTAAATAAGTAAATAAATAGTTATGAATTTTTTTTAGCAATATAATTTTGTGAATTTAGTGTTGAAATACTGAAAACATTCCTAGAATTAGTATAAAAATATGTTTGACTCAATTACAATTGTTAGAAAGTTTTTACTGATTTTTTACGTTTTGGGTCTGTGAGACCCAGCCCGTCTACTTATGTAACTTTTATTTGCCCGTTCACTCTAGGGTTAAGTAGTGAAAGAAAACCCAGATTTAAACATGTATTTTTTAATTGAAACAGGTTTTCATCATGTAAAGTTTTAAAATGAACTATGTAACAAACACTTTAACAACACACAGAATAAACTTACTACTCTACATACTGAATATGAACACTTTACTTTTTTACGGAACTTCACTTCTTACTATGAAAATCTGAAATTTTCGTTTGTTCATTTTCTTTTCTACAGCCTTCTTTATGATCTGAAACAGCAACAAGACTTGATGGTATGGTATGTAGTTTTCCGTTGCCCAGTGAATACATGTGTTAAAAATTGTATATTCGTGATTCACAACTGGCTTTCTTGTTTCTTCTTTTTTATCAGCGTTTCCTGTTTCAGATTCATCTACCTTTTAACAGACTGTTGATAATCTCACTGTCTGTAAATCAGTATCATTTTCGTCCTTCCACTTCTGAATTTAAATCTCCGCCTTGGCTGATCTTGTTTACAATGTGACCTATCGATTCAATGTCTTCACTTTCATTATCCATAATGTTTCCACAATTTTTCAATGAGTCCTCGGGTGACAATTCCAGGGCATCTGTTGAGAGCTCTTGGTTTTTGTGATTTGCCAATGAGCAGTAGATATAATTCGTGGCTTCCAGAGCTGTTTGAGCAAGCCACATATGTCAATAATAGAAGACACAAACGACAAAATGTTTTTTTTGTGCCACTGATTATTTAATTTCTGATTCCGAAATCTTCCTATCATCTTTTACCAGGTACCTCCGTATCGTTTTAGAATGTTGTACTTATCCAACAACGAAAGTCTTTTGTGTATTGTTTTAAGAGAAGACGTCATTTTAAGAATTAAAGTTTAACATACTGCAATGACAAAACGATTCTACCGTCTGCTTGCCTTTAACATTGAAACTGAACTGCTGTAGCTAGACTAATCGAAAGGGATCAATACACTGATCAAAAGGATCTTTGCAAAGTAAACAAAACAATGTTGCCTTCCTTCTTTAATGGTCCTTATACCCATTAATTTCTTTCTTGTTTTGATATTTTCGAAAATCATTTAAGACCACCGGAATTCGGATTACCGGGGTTGAACTGTATCACTCTCTATCTACTGCAAATGTTTACTGGTAGAAAACTTTTAACTATGATTTTAAAGTGATGTGATATGTGAAACAAATTCCTCAGTTCTGATTATAAAACAAGGTTTATACATTTCAACAACAATATTAGCAAAAACCCCAATTCCCCAAAATAACTAATATTACAAGTTACCTAAGAGTTTAATCTTAGGTAACTTGTAATATTAATTATTTTTGTGTTTTTGCCAATATTTTATTGTAATATATCGTACTACTGCACTTTTGGTATTGTATAAGGTTTATATAATATTTAAAAATTAATAATTCTAGGGAATTTGATATCAATATAATGTTTATAAACTAACAACAATGCTCTTTATCCATGGCCGCTACCAACACCACTAACCAGCTCTGTCTTTATCAGCAATTACAGTCTCTCCTCAACTAAAAAACAAGGTTTGTCCAATTCACAAGGGTCTGTTGCAATAACTGAAACTGTTGATTATTTCCATTTAAACCGATTTACTCTTAATGCATATTGTATCAATCGTTGGCCATGACTTTCCTTCCTCCAGGTCTGTCTTTCATTGTAAAAATATTCTCCAACATTAATTTAATTTCCCAATCTAAAATAAATTGCTAACCCACAAAAAAGCAAATAAAATGCAGTAATTAGAGATAACATTATAACTAACATTAATAACATTTCTATTAATAAGATTACAATTCTGAAACAAAACTATTTTAATAAAAAGTGCATGTATTAAAAAAATTGTTCTGCACTTAAAATATATTGGATTTTGAGATGGCTTTGAAAGTTCATCGTAGTGCTTGTTATATATATTTGTAAATCCTGAGTTTCTGTAATTAAATAAGCTATTATTATACTATCAACCACAACTTTCTATTACTGATAATTTTAAAAATTCATAAATAACTGGCAATTCCAACATGTGAAGAGTTTAATGTATATTAATATAAAGACACTGAAAGTTTATAGTATCTACAAATGTGTGTCACATTTAATGCCATATATAGGGCATCAGCTGATGAAGTTACTTCATCTTGTGTTCCTGCTGTAAAAACGTTATAAAACACTGTACTCTCTTAAATACAATTGAGATGCATTGTCTTAGTAAGTTTTTTCACAAATTTAGTTAAAGTAGAAGTTTGACACAAAATTAATTAGTGTAATAAAAACATTAAATTTTCTCAGGTCATCATGAACAGTAAAATGTGAATATATTTAATTTTGTCAAAAAAATAACAAATTTCCTTTATTCTCTTTTCCGACAAAACTAGGTATTTGTAACATATTAAATAACTTTATATTTTGTATATTGATTGTGCACTAAATTACAATTGCATAATTTTGAATTCCTGTCACATATCATAACCACACTCATCACAATTTCAACACTACAGATAACTTTTAAGCAGTGTTATTAGTGAAATAAACTCTGATTATCAGTTTAAAACATTTAGTTGTATAAAAGTGAATTTGTAATGCTTGGCTTTTTGATCTTTGTAAGATTCTTTTTATCTTGTCTTTAGTTTTATCAGCCTTTTCCTTAGAAAAGAAGAGCAAAAATAACTGGCTGATATGCAACAGCTTGGGTTTACATTCGTAATATTTCTTTCTTTATGTATAAAATTCTTTTTCAGGGTTGAAAATGTTAATAGCAAAATGTGTTTAAAATAGATTTAAATGATGTTCCCAGATATTGTAGATTTTTAGCCAATTTTCTAATTATTCAACTTTTAATAACATTATTAAATGTTTAAACATTTAAATAATCCCCAACTGTACAGTTTATATTACTGTAAGATTATAAGAGTAAAATGAATTTGGTGCAAATATCTTTGAATTTTAATGTAAATAATAGTTTTACATTACTACTGAAAACTGAAGACAAAAATATTTTCGAATTCATACCTCTACAGGCACTATTATTTTAGTTGTAAAAATAAAAGAACATGTTTAAGCAAAACTTTAAACAATATTGTTATATTTTTATCATGGAACACTCTTGAACTACATTGGAGCCATCAGGAAATGCAATTTTTATTGGTAGTTTCAAGACAATCAGCTAATATAACTACTATTCTCTAAAAAGGATAGTAAATATGAGGCATATTTTTTGCTACTCCTAGTACCTTCTTATCTTCCAAAGAGATGCCATAAATAAGAAAAAACCTGGAACCTTACAAGTGCATTTTTAATTGGTGGCGCACTTCCCTCTAATAATTTAAAAAAACTTTACACAAAAATATAACCAATAAAACTATACAATGCAATTAACTGCCAACATCACACATAAAACAACACTATACTTGTTGAAGATAGAACCTAACCTTTTCTGGTCTACTTCTAGAATTCGTAATTTTGTGTGACCTCGAACAGCTGCTGCTAAAGTTACCCCGCTTTATGCCTAGGCTGTGCGCTTGACCTACTTTTAGACGCCACGTTTTCTTCATTGCTCAATAATTAGTGAGAACTTCCTTGTCCTAGTGACTGCTTGAACGCATTTGTCTTTGTTTTAACCGCGAAGTAAAACCGCCGTAAACCTTTACAACGACCGCAATTCGACTATACTTAACTCTAATTAATCGTGTAACAAGTGCCGAGTGTTAGAAAGTGTTTATAACCGCGATTTGACTTTATACAAGGGTGTTAGGTAAAACCCTATTGCGTTACGGTATTCAGTGTAACATTCTGCAATCGCCCGCTTTAGTACAATACGTTAGGTAAAAGGAACAATTATACCAAGGACTTATCTTCCACTAAAGTGTAAACTGGTTGACAAGTGAACTTTGATTAGTCATTTTGGACTTTATAGGACATTGTTTTAAAAGTGAATTTTTACTTATAAGTCGAGTGCACTCATGTTAATGACTGTTATCCACCTTTCCTAATTAAAGTTGAAGTGTTCCAGATACATTTCAGTTACCGCTTTGAAGTGAAAGCACGCATCACTGTCGCTATTAGGTAAGCTGTAGCGATTAAGGCCAAACCTTTAAAACCAAAATGTTCTTTGAATCATAGTTTAACATAAGTTCAGATAAGGCATTTCCTTTTCAGCCCTAGGCTGATGATCCTCCGGTCTAGATTGTTAATTATCATCCAAAATTCAGTTTAACAAATTTAATTTGGTTACAACGCCAACAATACTCATAGATAAATGCAACATCTGTGTAATCATTAACAATCATACACTAAATGAGAAGGATAATACCTGATCTTATCATTATATGCAAATTGTGGTATACTGAGGATTTGTTTGTAGATTAATAAACTTACTTTGTAAATAGCACTTGTATTGCGAAACAAAGTTAAACATCATAACTCCTATTATTCTACTGAATAAACCGAATGTAATTTTCCCAAACAATAAACAATAGATATGATGATTTGTTTACCATTAGCAACATGTGTAGCCTCTATTGCTTTCATCATTTTATTTTAAAATTTGAAGTGAAGATTGAAATTACACCTTGGGGAACAATTTTCTCTTCCAACCTCTCTAATGCCTCTGTGAATTGTCTCATTTCATGACAGAGTGTACATTTACTTGCAAGAAATACATTGTTATTAGAAATGAATATAGTAGGCTCCCTCTAGTTTGGCTTTGTATAAATAGGCCCAAAAAGCTTTGTAGTTTTTGTATCCAGTTTGAGGCTAGTACTACCTTACTGAGTTACGCATCCCATCCTTATTCCAAGAGAAACTTTATTTGCTCAGTCAAGAATTTTATTATCTTTCAGCATCTGTCTCGTTGGCCACAATTTTAACACCTTTGTTTTGAATGCTATCACCATCTTTTGAACGGTTTTATTTAATTGATTTCATATCTTTCTAGTAACAATTTTAACGTTGTGCAAGCAAGCAACATTAACTAAAGATGGTATTAGCAGAAAGATGTAACATTACCTGTAAAGATTAATGCTCACAGCCTGGCCAAAAAGAAATTATTGGATTTGTAACAAAGCAAAATGATCCTGATAAGAATAAACAAATGAATAAGGTTTGTAATAAAATAAAAAGGAATTTAAATATTTAATTCATATATTAAATTTAAATTAGAAAGGAACACTTACTAAACAGGATTATAAACTAGTTTTAAATTTTGTAATATTTGAATCTAATTAAAACTAACACACTATTAACCACAATACAAAGTTGGTTTAAACATTAAAAATATGCACAGAGATTAAAATAATAGGTTTTAATATATGTCTTACTTAATATTCATTAGACAACAATACATATAATTTATGAATATATATCATTTATCTATTTATAAAAAATTGTTATAATACAGTTTATAGCAAAATACAGTCGAAGAATAATTTATCAGAAAAAACAAAATAATTATTGTATATAAAATTATGTAAAAACACCAATAAAAATAATTTGTTAATAAACTTGATTCCAATAAAAATATGCAAATATTCAATTTATATTGAAATGAATTTATTCAGAGTTCAGAGAATCAGTTCCACCAATCACTTGCAAATTTATCAATATAGCACCAAAATATAAATTTGTGCTGATACATATAGTTTATTTGGAGATCAATAAAAAAAATTATGGGCAATATAATAAAGAGAATAAAATAAAACATCATAAGTTACCACTTCAAATTATTAATTACAGTTAGAATGTATGTATATATAATCTAACCTTTTAAATATTTATATAATTAATCCATATTTATAAAAAGTGTTTCTAACATATTATTTTTTTCATTAAAGATTCAAAATTGTGCTCATCATTAAAAATAAATTACAAATTATAAAATCAAACATGGTGTGAAAAACAACCTGCTTAACCTCTACTTTTTGAGACTCATTTTTTCATTTGAACTTAGACAAAAATATCTAGCACCAAAGATATGAGGTGAAGAAAAACTGATAAAAACAAAAATACCAAAGAAATTTGGAATTGTTATTTAAAGAGTTTTTTTGACTTTGCAAGGCCAGTAAATACATGGTGCCTAAAGATAAAGTAATGCACACTAGATTCAGAAATATTTTCATGAAGCATAATATACTTGTAACTAGGAACACTATAAGAAGAGTGGTAACATGAGAAATTAATATTAACATCATAAACATTCATAAAGGGAAAACTGACAATATATTACAACTTTGGCAGAATTTATTGGTCTAAGTTTACATGATTAATAATTGTACGGTACTATTTTTACAACTAAGTAAGTACATAACTAGAATTTCTAAAAAGGATCATTAAACAAATTTTTAAATACCATCAACAATAAGAAAAAAATGCTGACAAACATATTAGTAAATATAATTGGGGTGGGGAGACCCTTAATTCTATGCCATTTTATTAACCCCTACATTTAGCAAAATTGTCACTTTTATTATTTATATATAAGACAACATTGTAATATAATTCAGTCTGAATTAAGCGTAATGCAATAATTTTTGTGAAATGACCTTAAAATGTTATAAAATAATTCTGTAAAATAAAATATCTTTTAAACAAAAATTAAATATGTTTTTATCAGTTGTAAAAATAAAAAATACATATAAAAATATGTTATATTAGGCTTAGTCAAAACTAAACATTCTTTTAATAAAAACTGGATTAGAATAAATTGGAAATAGGTGGAGTTTATAGTACTATGGACAACAGCAAATACTAACAATATAGCATCCTGTAGTCAATATCTTGAATAGATTTTTTTAATTTTTGTTTATTCAGAAGCTCCAGGCAGAAGATTTCCATCTTCAGGGCGAGGAAAACGTTTATATTTGTAATTAGTTGCAAGGTAAATAACATGGCCAGCAAACAAGACTATGAATACTCCAATAAAGTTGATCAGAATTCCTTCACCTGGAAATGATGAATAGTTCGGCCTGAAAACAATAAACATTATAGAAAATTATATACTCTTTATAAACTATATAAAATTAGTAAACATTATAGATTAATTACAAAATACTAGTTTTTTTCCAAATCCATAGTATTTTAAAATTTCTGTGAAATTTGTGGTTTGTCTTTTTATCTAGAAAGAGACAAACATTTTTCACAAAACATTATTACTCAAGAAAAGAGAACGTTTAAAAATACAAAATGACCCATTTGTAAAAATTCTCAAAACTGAAAGAAGGAAGTTGAAATGGTCAAATAATAAAGTTAAAAAAATGTTTTTTAATTCGAAATACATTTTCACTAACATTGTACTTTTATGAGACATGAGATTGAATCACTTTGTAGTAAGGAAATGAAGTTAAGATGTCTGTAGTATTCCTGCAGATGAAAAACAGCATACTTGGATACATCACAATAAAATTACAAAAATAATAAAAAAAACTCCAGCATAAAGTTAAACTAAAACATTTTAAATAATCATGTCAATGAAAACGAATTAATGAAACTAAAATAAATAAAGTCAAAACATTCAGTATCATGCTTTAAACATTGCGTGATATCGGATCCGTGGATCGGTGTTCTAGCGTCAAGAACATTTGCATTGGTCCTGATCTATAGTGCAATGACAAACATACAATCCAAACCTTCAATACAAGTTCCTGCGATTGAGAACTCTAGCTCTTGCTGAGAAAACTTATTTCTCAAACAATGGGATAACAGACAGGAAAAATGGGCCAATAAAAAACCTGTTAGTAAATAAAAGTATTATTAACTAAACTGATGATGTACCATGTTACATAACAGTGTTTTGACAGTGCAATTTTAAGAAGGAACATTAATGGGTATCCAATATGTTCAGTTACTTGACACTAGATCACTTATACCTTGTCAAAATGACAACGCTCCATTAAAAAATTTCTGTATCTTACAAATGACTGGTTCGCGTGTATCCATCTTCCCAGTACCTTCGTACCTACAATAGCCGATGTCAGATACACAGATTTGCCGCTAGAGTTCGCATGCGTCTTAGTGAAACAGAGCTTGCGTCGTCATTTTGATGATACATAAGTGATCATGTGACTTTTTTCTTTGATTGTGTTCTCTCTCTATATATATTTTTGAATTCCTTGATTAAAAACTTGTTCTAAAACTCATGCTTTTTTACATTCTGTGCTTTATGTAAATAAAATATGTTTAACATTATATTTTGAAAAGACTTTTTTAAACATTTGTGTTTCACTATTCCATTAAAACGTGGTCATAGTAATTATTATTTTTCTTCCTAGTAGTAGGATTTGTAGTTACTATAATATTTTTTTGCAAGCGTTAAAGAAGTATGTGATATTACAATATTAACCACAATTATAAAAAAACACTATTTTGTCAAGTAAAAAAAAAAAAAATTGGAGTAGTCAAATTGACGATACATTGTGTGACAAAATTTAGACACACGTAATCTAGGGTTAAAGATGTGGAGTTGAAAGTTACTGAAGATTCCTATTAAATAAATATAAGGAAATTGTTATTCTTATACAATACTCATCTCATTAATATACTCATCTACATTTCTGTTAGGAATATTTCTATATATTTTAATACAATTTTCTCCCATAATCTCCTAAAGTTAAAATATTCTACTCTGTTTACGCATTTCAGAGTAACTCCATTTTCAAAACTTTAATCGTACTCCTCTTAAATCTTAAAGAGTATAAGTTTTGAAAATGGCGTTACTCCAAAACCCGTCAATTGTAACATTAGGAATGGCAGAAAATTGTACTAAAATATATTGTTATTCTTATATTAAGAAAAAAAAACACCTTATATTTTGATAGTCATATTGCAACCCAATTTCTCAACAAACATTTCCCCGAGAAACGGAGTGGAACAATGGATCAATGACTTGGTCTGATATGACAAAATTTAGATTTATTCCTTCGGGACCAATTGCATAAAAACCACGCAGTTAATGAAATAACATCCAAGATAGTAAACATTCTTCATGGTATTCACTACACCAAAGGTTCCCAAACTAAGTGCTGCACTCCCTTTGAGGGGGGGGGGAGCAAGACCAGTTGGAAAATAATAAGATAATTTAAATATACCTAATATTATAGGAACAAACTTGATGTTGCTAATGTCTTGGGTTGTGCTTTTACTAAAATACGTCAAATAGACATGCTAGTGTAATAAATGCAGTCTCTAGCATCTCAGTAACAGAATTTTCTCTTATCAGTTAAAATTTATCTTGCAAATTAAAACTTGAAATGATATACCATGTTTCTTGTGAAAGTATGTATAAATATATTGTTTTCAATATACATAATATTAGATTTTTTTCATATATATGCCCATACCATTTATTTATAGTGTAAAGTGGAGAAGGGGTGGAAGGATTTCATTTCAAGAGGAGGGGGTGTGGTACCAAAAGGTTTGGGAACCCCTGGACTACACCATAATTACGAAAACAACATTTAATGTTTTTAAAAGAGGACATTTTAAATTTAAAACAACTAGTGGTCACACTGAGCATATATTGTAAGAAAATTGAAATGGAATCAGTAATTAAATTTGATATTATAAATAAATCTGTAATGTTTGTGTCAGTGAAAATTTTTCAGTAATAAATAATGTTTGAATATATTAATATTAACATTAAATTTGAATGGATTACTATCATGTCAATGATAAAGTTTATTAAAAAAATGTCAAGAATAAACATTTTATAAAATTAGATAAAAAAAACAAAAGTTAGTGGTTTACAAATAATTTCAAAACGGGTCGCCTGATTGGAAATGGTTTCCATTAGTCAACACCTAAAAACATATTTTAAAAACTAAAGCGAAATCCCTACTATAAAAGTTTAGTTTGGGAGTTCCCAATGATGGCACACTTATCTCGCCCAGAGTTACAATAAATCACAAACTGTATTTTTAATTGTTTAAAAAATCATTAAGTTTAATTCAAGAAAATTACTGACTTTTGAAAGTTATTTCAACAATAAATAAGTAATTTTTATGTTAGGTTTGTATGCATAAAAGAGTTTTGTGAGGGAAAAATTTTACTGTGTTGGGTTAGTTATAAAAACTTATAAACTAAAACCTATACTTAATACAAAATGTCAATATTCAAATTCTTTTCGAACAGTTTCTGGTTTGAGTGAAAAATTAGGTTAGTTTTTGTTCCTCAAATTGTACTAACGATTTTGAGCTTCTACTAAGATTTATATTTTTGCTGCTTTTCTAAAGACATTTATTGTCTCAAAAAATTTCACCCGAATATTTTAAACATCTGAAAGTTAACATTTACCATTTTAACACTGTATTTGTTTTAAAAACAAACATATTTTTTCTGTAAGAATACATTATTGTCCCAAACCTGCCAATAATTTTCCAAGCCGTATTTGTTCTCGTTTGCAATATTTTAAGTTTTGATAACTTCTACTTTACCGTTAGGATATATTATATTATTCTGATTATTATAATTATCTGCTAATCCCACCATTGTCACATTATTCGTTGAAGTGTTTTGAAGAGCCTCCAACAGTCAGAACTTTTTATAAATTTTTTTGGTATTATTAAGATCAGTGACAACCGCTCTAACCTAGGTAATTTACTAACGCTCTGATCGCGCGACATTTTTTATTCTCATCAAAATCTTAGCGGCAAACCTAAGTTACGTGACCTGAAAGATGCTTTCTGATTGGTTGACAGATGACACGCGTGTTTTCAACTGAAAAAGGCGCAAATCTGTGTTATTTTTAGCGGCAAACCAAAAGCAACCATCTCGGTGATAGTAGTCACTGGACTTGAAAGATGCTTTTCTATTGGGTGACAGATGCAGCCTGATTTTTCAACCGAAAAATCGCGAATTTAGTGTGTGTGGCGGATCTTGCCACACATTAGATTGAAGCTTGTTAGTTCAATGAAAAGCGGGTTATTGATGCTTTATGTTTCCACAACGTGCTCCCAACAAAGACAAACTGTTTGAAGTGTGATAGCACAGTGAAGATAACAGCAACTTCAAGTTTAGATGTGGGAAGGTTGTTTCATTACCAAAGATAGGCTGGAAAAAGTATGGGTGGAGGGCTTCGGCTAAGGTAGAGCGAACAAAAATGAACATAACCAACTAGGTGCAATATTGACTTTATACCCACCAAAATGCCACTAAGATAAGCACCTAGGTTAGGTTAGTTTATTTTATGTTTGCCATTAAAAATAACTTCAGATTCGTGTTCAGCTAGGTCAAATTAGCAGGAAAAATATTTTGCCGATTATAGCGGTAGTCGCTGATCTTAATTATTACCAACTATTTTTATGGCAGATATATATGATACTCAAAATAACATTTTAATCAATTACTAATCAGCTATAACTTCAACCTAATTATATCTAAAGTTTGTTACACACTGTAGCTAGGTAAACAGGGTGTCTAGTAAAATAGCTTGAAGAAATTCCCTGAGTTTTCCCTGACTTTTCCTCTTTTAGATGTCTATAGAAAGCCCAGTTTACATTGATATCTGAAGGATCTTGGATAAATCCAGACTTTGAAGAACGAATTGAGTAACTCTTTTGCTTTTGTGTCTGTAAGGAACACAGAACCAAAATATCGAGCTTTCACTTCATCCGTCTCTGCATCCCAATACCTAACACTCAAATCCATTTGGGCTCTTTGTGATATTTTGTTTAAACTTTCATCAAAGCCAATTACATAGTTAGAATTTGAATTTAATGATGTCAGTAACAGGTCTTTAATATAATTTGATAAACCGATTACAACACTATAGGAAATTTTATCTTTCCCCAATCTCATGTTCTGTGCAATGAGATTATCAGGGAACATCCTTAGAAAGAGGCACACTACCTTCTGCATTGCGTAAAGAAGTGTTGCATTACTAAATTCACGCACCATATAATCTCTGCTTCAGTCACTTTATCTTTTAGTTTATATTTATCCTAAGGAAGGAGGGGAGGTAATGACGACATCTGCATGACGCGCTTGCCCGCTACGGCAATGAAAACTGGAACCTTCCATGTTGAAATAAACAGTGTACAAATAATCACCGTCAAATAAAACACATACTATAACGAGTCTAGACAAATAGCTGGCTACGAATGTTTACACAGCGTTCTGTGTGGTCAGAAACAGACTGAGTTATCTGTTATCCCCACCTGTCCATATGATAACAGAACCACTGCGCACCCCAAGGCCACGGTCCAGGCTAAAACCTCCCAGCTGTACCAACTCGACACGTTTAATATTTATTGACATAAGTCCTGAAGTCATAGCATTGGGCTTATCAAATAAATAAAGGGCATCTAAATAAAGAAGTGTTATTTCCTGACTGCCCTGCCCCTAAACCGCTGGCTTACAATACCAAATATTCGAGAGCAATGGCCACTAGTTTTGTTTCTGATCAAAATAAATATTTTCCCGATTTTTTAAAATTTTCCCCGACTTTTCCCTGAATTTTCCAGAATCTTAAAATTCCCTGACTTTTCCAGGTTTTCCCGGTTTTCCCTGTCACTAGACACCCTGGTAAATGTCATCAACGTTTTTTAGAAAATCTCTGTATAAAAACACTTTAAATTTAGATTTTCTAATAACATTAATCAAATAGCTACATTAATGGCCAAACTGTGAGAATCTTTACAAAATGTAGAGCTATAAAATATAACTTACAAGGAAAATATAGCTTTTTCATTCAGACCCATAAGGCATGTTGCACAGGCCATAACAAAAGCTACCAGACCCATATATACATGAATTGGCAAAATGGCTCCCCTCAAACTAGCAGAGAATCCTGGGAAGAGAAAAGCTGAAAATCCGAATACATACTGAAAGCAAACAATGAAAATACAAATTACAATAAAGCAATAAAACATTATAAAGTAATATAAACATATATTTGATTTCAAATAACTCTTTCTGTTTCCTTCTGACCTAAATTCAATAAAAAGGAACTACACAATGCAACTTCAAATGCAAATTACAATTAGTTCTTTATCCCATATAACTCTATTAAAGTTATTTCCATTAAAAAAAATTACTTTAGGATTAAATTTGTTGATAGAAAAAGAATTAATTTCAAACCAACATTTTGTTAAAATCATACCTGGCATTATTAAAAATGAACACATCCAATCTTAAAATTAAAATGAAGTTATAGACTCCAACCTACATACATGAGATTGACCCAACTTCTGAAATCAAAGTCTATATATTGTGCTTTTAGTGGCCTATAAAAAAAAGTCATCTACCCATCAACAAAAAACTACTGACAATTTATATGATGAAAGTCCATCTGACTGTTCTGCATCTAGTTTGGGCTTCGACAATAAATGTCTAGTTTTATTTTTTGTGAAAAGTTTGTGTATGAAAAGTGTAAGCTTTCAGTGTAAGGATTAGGGTGGGGGGAAATCAGAGGTAGGGAAGTCAAGGATGCAGTAGGCTTCTCTATTGCAAAATCCATGCTTTTTAAGGTGCAGAAATCCTCTGGAGTCTCCTTTGTCAATGCAGAAGAGATTCCAAGGCCACCAAATTTAAGGAGATGCCTTCTATAATTGAGAAAAGTAGTGATTGGATAGTTTAGGCAAAGGAAACTGACATATGAATTTCGTCCACACTGTGACGGGCAATTCAGGTCATAGATTACCGTCACAATAAATAAAGAAATTTCAGGTTTTTTGATGGGTTATGTGAGCCAGATTTCGAAGGGGAAAGAAAAATAAAGGGACCTAAGGTTGTGATAGTCTTAAGTAAAGGGGTATAAAATAAAAGAAACCAAGCCATTAGCAGGGAGAGGGGTTTTTTATGTTTTTTAATAATATTTTATATACATTGAAAAGGGGAGAATGGATCAAAATCAACCAAAAGACACCAACGACATTCGAGGGGACGCAGAACTTAAAAAGAAGAGGAAGATGCCCAGTAACAAAAATCAAGAAAACACAAGATGAAAGAGTTAAACAACTAATAAGAAAACAGGCAAAAATATCGATCGGTTTGGATCAGAAAGGTTTCTCGTGAGAAAGATAAACAGGAAACGACGAGTACATCACCTGACCGAAATTACGTCATTTTGAAGCCTCGCCATTGGTCGAAAACAGGGAGCGAGGCTAGACACTTTGCGACGGTTATGAAAAATCGACCTGGAGAGAGTAGCGTTACTTTGGATTTCAAGGAGTAATGACGTGCCGCGGAGCACTCCATTTTACAAGTGTTTTATACCGCCATAAAAGTAAGCGAATGGAGGAAAGTTTGACATTTCTGGATGCCTACGACAGACATGGTGATTCACTACTGGATTGAATTGTAACTGGTAATGAGACATGGGTAAAACACGTTAATTGCGATACGAAATTACAGTCCATGGAGTGGGGGCATACAAGCTCGCCCAAAAAAATGTTTGCAAACATTTTCAGCAAGGAAGATTATAGCGACGGTTTTTTGGGACAGGCAAGGTGTGCTACTTATTGACTTTCTTGAACGTGGTCCAACAATAAACTATGAGCGGTACTGTAAAATTTTGCGCAACCTTAGGAGAGCAGTTCAAAACAAGCGCCTAGGGAAATTGATGTCAACAATTTTGTTTGTGCATGCGTCACTGAGTGGCTGATATCGCAGGCGGCAGATTTCTATGATGAAGGAATATCAAAGCTTGTCCACCGTTACGATAAATGTCTCAATTTGTTTGGCGACTACATAGAAAAGTAGTATTTTAATAGCTCTTTCAGATGTATATAATAAAAATTCTTTATTGTACTTCTTTTTTTAAATTCAAAAACGTTGTTCCTTACTTTCTGAATAGCCCTCGTATAATTAAAAATTATTTTTCTTAGAATTTTTTTATTTTAATGTAAATTCAGAAAGAAGTTTAAATTAATTGTGATAGTAAATGTGCAAAAGAAAGGGTGTACTGGCATAAAGAATTACCACTAACATTACAATGTAAATTTTTTAGATAGAAAAGAAGAGATAAAGTCAAATAAAAAAAAAATGTTAAAATTTTAAGGAGTAAATTAAAATAAGAAACATACAGACTCTGCTGTATATTCATAAATTAAAAATAAAACAAATTTCTTACACACTCCTAAAACAAAAAGGGTCATTTGCCTTCAAATGAACTCCTTCCCCGGGAAATGGATACCCAAAGGGTTAAATCTCAGCAAGCCATTGCACAGTGTTCTAGTCTTGGCTGGGAACGGCTAGTTTCAAAATTTTTACCTTGCAGCGGAAATAGTCGGGGGTGTGGCCGGCTCGCTGGGTGAGCATTGTGCGCGTTCCGTTGCAACACATGAAGATAAACAGAAATTTTTACTGTCATAATTGTAGAAGTAATTCTTGGGATACATTTCTAAGAAACACGAATTAAAAGTAAATAGGTATGCATCTCCACATTCATTTCTACACGTAAAAAGGTTGCAAAGTGCTACTTTCAAGAAGTTGAAGACAGTGACAGAAGACTGACACCAAGTCATCATACACCTTTTTGAGATATCTGAGTCTGAGAAGGAAGCACCTTAACTCTTTCTTGGCGGACTTCAAAGACTGGACCTGGAGTCATTTTACAAAATATAGCTTAGAAGATGTGTATTTTGAACTCTGAAAGGGGACAGTTGCACATCATAGATCTTTAACCCTCATAGCCAGGTCTGTAATCCTGCACTTAGTAACAGGAATAGGGAACATGAAATTACAGTCTAGAAACCTGGATGGTTCTACTCTGTTAATATCGTTCTATCTGTAGACTGTAATGTACTCTTTTTTAAATTATACATTTAGTTTACTATTAGGTTATACAACTATTCTTCGAGCTTAGCTTGTGAGGTTATGTTAAAAGAAATAAAAGACATACACAAAACTCACAAATAAATCATTTACTGACTCGTACATACACCTTTCAATGACAAAAACATCATCATCAGTGAGTGTTGCTACTACAAACTCTAACTTACAACTGTTTTCCAATAAATGATTAATTTGTGAGTTTTGTATATGTATTTTATTTTTTAGTATTAGGTTATTAACAACTTAAAACAGTGAACTAGAGAATGTAAGGTTTGTAAATATATAATTTAAAAAGTGGGAAAATAAAAATTATGTACATACAATGTTGGTTTGGATGATTAAAGAACCTTTGTAGAGTATGTAATAAACTTCCGTGCCTGTATAAGATTTAACAAATTGTGTAAAAATATATAAATACCTCTCTCTTTCTCTCACACACACATTCAGATAGTTGAGAGGAAGATTGCCAATTAATCTATGATTCTTACATAATAATCTTATTTAAATTGAACAAATTATATTTAATCATTAATTTAACGTAAAACGCTGAACTTAGATGCTGACACCCGGTTGATGTATACTAAATAAACCTGAATACATACTTACATACATACATACATACATACATACATACATATATATATATATATATATATATATATATATATATATATATATATATATATATATATATTACGTTATCCATTGTTTTTCCATTGCACTGACTCTATGAAGTTAATATATTACTATTGTAAGTAATTTTATTCACCATTAAGTGCAATGATTTTACCTTGTGTGATGAGGCACCTTTCGGTCACTTGACCATTGTCGAATCACTGATATTTTTCTGGTGTAGAAGTTCGGTCCGTGATGTTGGTATTTTGTAATACACCAGAAAAATATCAGTGATTCGACAATGGTCAAGTGACCAAAAGGTGCCTCATCACACAAGGTAAAATCATTGCACTTAATGGTGGATAAAATTACTTACAATAGTAATATATTAACTTCATATATGCATATACACACACACACACATACATACTTATTGTTAATTGTTATATTTTATTAAGAGGGGCCCTTCCTTTATAAAAGTCCTAATTTGACTCAGTTGCATCTAGACATGCATACAGTTTAAATTTTGAGTTGCATCTAGACATGCATACAGTTTAAATTTTGAGTTGTACTATATACCATATTTGTTATTTTCTCCTTTTCTCTTTACAGTAGATTATTTAAAATAGAAAGCTGTCTTGTTTTTTATACTATTTAGCATTTCTTCATATTGTCATAACAATGATTTTATATAGTAATAAAAAGAATAATTACAAAGAATACTCTAAATATTTAGAGTCAAATCCTTCTATTGCAACCCAAGTTTGCTTTATGACTCAAAATTCATAATAATTAGTAAAAGTAAGTAAGTTTTGTATTGAATAGAAATTTTTAACTAGGATTTCATTTAAAATATTTAAACTAACAAACAATCAAAATATTTATATTAAATAATTGCTTTATATCATAATATACAAACATTAAACTAAATAGTTCCCATAATAAAACTGTAAAAGAATATTACATGACATATTTCATACAATATTAAATTAGTGATAATAAATATTAGACAGTTAAATTTTGTGGGAAAAAATCAGAATAATAGTTGTGAATCATTGGTACTATGAGTTAAAGTTATGTTATTGTTAGTGTATTAGAGGAATCTTAATGGCGGGACAGAATCAAACAGAGACCTTATCAAATGAAAGAATGTTACACTTTTTGTAAAATTTACTAGTGGCAGTAAAAAAATGTATGTTTTTTTAAATTAACATTACTTATTTATTTTGTTGTTAATTAGAACTTATATTACATTAAAATATTTATCTACATATGCAATTTATACTAAAAATTTAAAACAATTACAACAGCTTGAATCTGGCAACCTTGGGGGTGGATATCACGGAAACGCAAAATTATGTTTCTTGGAAACGTGAGGCACCATGGTCATTCCATCTGGAGAAGTGAGTGCACTGGCATAAGGAAATTGCTGGAAAATGCACTGCGCCATCTTGCTGGAAATTTACATTGTTTTTGTTGAATAAATGGAACCATTCAAATGGAAATAACCTCATCCCTCATGATGATGATTTAATTTTCTTATTCTTCAATCAACACTTGCATACAAACAGCAAAATAGTTTTGTTGGTTATAATCTGACTGACTTGGGATACAAATCAAAGTTTGGCAAACCTTTTTAATATTTTGCCACATCCTAGCAGACTTATTTTGACCAGGAGGATTTACAATACTTCTCGTTATTTTCAAGTTTCTAACCCAGCTGAAATTCGTATTTCAGCTGGGAACGATATCATGGCGTAAAAGTTGAAAGTGAACTCAAAAAAGCCACTGCAAAGCTGTGATACTCACTATTTCGCATAATAATGAAACAGCATCTTGTGGAGATGTCAGCTATCAAAGTCCCTCTCCAAACAATGACTGCTGCGCGTGTACTAGCTGTTTCGAAAATATATTTTTATTTCGGTCATCCTGTATAATTTCGAAGTCAAACTACTGCTCAGAATGAACGTCCCAAAATGAAAATAATGCTTGCCAGGCCTTTTTTTTTTTTAAATCAGCCTGTTTTTCTTTTTTAAAAGAAAGAATAAATAAAAAAATATTAAAATTCTTAAAATAAAAATAGCTTATAGTTTATGCAGTTGTGAATAAAGTTATTACAGATAATACTGAAAAAGAAGTGAATTTTAGCCAGAAATGGGTTTTAGGGATATAAAATTTGTTATAGCCAGACAAATTTTAATGAAATTATAAAGAATCATAAAAGGTGTATTTGCTGTACAATTATGTTAAGATATACGTCTGCAAGTGTAATTAGCAGAAACTATGTAAGATTTTTTGGGTTAAAAAGATGTATATATTTATCTGTTATAATTAGAGGATATATGTTTCAATTGAAACAATCCGTATCTTGTATTTCTAATACAATCCTGATTATAAAGTCCTATAAAACAATTCGTAAAGACTTTTTTCACATACCTTTACTGACCTACTACGTATCTCTCTTTTTAAAACAATTCGTAAAGACTTTTTTCACATACCTTTACTGACCCACTACGTATCTCTCTTTTTAAAACAATTCGTAAAGACTTTTTTCACATACCTTTACTGACCCACTACGTATCTCTCTTTTTAAAACAATTCGTAAAGACTTTTTTCACATACCTTTACTGACCCACTACATATCTCTCTTTTAGTAAATCAAATTGTTTCTTTTTATTATCAAATCTTTGTCAGTAATGGACACATATTTTCTAAAACATTTACCTTGCAGGCGCCTTGGTCTGTGTTGAAACTCTTGCATCAGATTATGACCATGTATTAACCTACTTAGAAACTGTAGGAAAAACAACCGTCAAATAGACCATATTACTTTAAAATGGATATCTGAGTTTATTTATTTTTTTGGTTATCTTAAACAATCTCATGAATAACTTTGTTTCAGGATCCTGAAACTGTAAAAGGAGAGTAAAAGAGAGAGGAGATATCTGATGTTCTATCTTGTGGTTTATATATAGGCTAGTTAGAGTTCAAGTGTGGTTATCTCCTTAAAAATGTTCGATTATCACTTTTGTCTCTAAAAGTACATTCCAAATCGATGACATTCAAGACATAATTACTTTAGATTTTAAACTTTTCAACAGTATTTAAAAAATTATTATATTATGTTTAACCTAATAAGTTTTTCTGTTTTTAATTATCTTACTTTTCATAAACTACAGAATTATTTAATTATTATTTAACCTCAATTAGTTACCTGCTATGTATTCAGATTTAGTTTAAAATATTTTGTTATATTTATACTTTGTAAAACATAATGTACTTACATTTTAATCGACATTACGAACATTACATGTACTTACATTACGAAATTTAAATAAAGTATTTCCAGAGCAACTGCAGTAGAGCTTTGTTAACAGAAATAACAATAAAAAAAGATAACAGTGTATTTATTAAGTAAACTAGTAAAACAAATTACACTTTACCTGGAGCAAGAAAATAACGACAGTCAAAACTCCGATCCAGCTGTGAATGGAATAGAAGTTGGGAATAGGTGGCACGTTATAGTTGTGCGAATCCAGCACAGCAATTTGTGCAATAATTACTAGAATAAGAATAGTAAAATGGATCCCTGCATGAATCAGTTTCAACTGCTTCTTAGGAAGTGCTCGAAGAGATCGGTAGATTAGAACGGCTAAAAAAAGATGTAATAATCTTTATTACTTTATTCTATCTCCAATATGAGCTACTAGTTTTAAATTAAAGTACTTGAACATATATTGATATGTCACACTTGCCTAGTTGTACTTAGTTTTTTGTTTCACGAGGAAAGCAGTTGTTTTGTGGGTTAAAATGCATAAGCACGGCCACCTACGATATTTTGGGAAATTGTTTAACACCACCAAATAGGATGATATCCACCCGAATTTTTTTATTGACCTAGGAAAGTTACTTTTTTTAGTTTAAAGTAGGGTAAAAAATTCAGTGTGGAGGTAGAAGTTGTTAATGGGTGCGGAGTGATACAAATGTGTCGTGACGTCACAACTGTAGTTTGTGTATTTGGAAATCTAAACTTTATGTAACAAAAACATGTCTTGAAGCTATATTGATAATTATTATTTTTGTTACTGCCACGGAAGGTGAATTTTATATATCTATATTGAAATATACCTATGAAGTATCCAGTCAGGATAGATTTGGTTGTAATTGTATAAATGTAACCATTTAGGTAATGTATAAATTTAAAAAAAATCTAACCTGACAGGTCACTTTTTAGGTATATTTTAATATAGGTATATAGTAATGTATAAATTTAAAACAAAATATATCCTAACTGGTGACTTTATAAGTATATTTAAATGTGTGTATAAAAATTAAACCATAACATTGTTTCTCAAATATCTACACATGTAACGTTGCGTGACGTACCGCGGCCGATGCGCTCAACCTAATCTCAGTTCCGTAATGTCACGAAACATTTGTATCACTCCGCGTCTATTCACAACTAATACCTCCGCACTGATTTTTTACCCTACTTTGAATTTTTTTTAAATAACTTTCCTAGGTCAATAAAAAAAAATTCTGGTGGATATCGTCCTATTTGGTGGTTTTGAACAATTTTCCAAAATATCGTAGGTGACCGCGCTTATGCATTTTAACCGTTTTGTGTTTTAGATTGTCTGAGTTTCAGATGTCAACTCAGACAGTAACTGTCCTGGTAGATTTTTTAGATTAGGGTAGGGATGATATAAGCCTGGGAGTGTGGTAGGATAGGGATTTCAGGTAATTTTTGAGTCTTAGGGCTTATGATGTAAAAAAGGATATGCGAGTTACAATTTAACTGGGTGAGTACGTGTGTTAAATCAAGCTTCACCTAAAACACATACTCAATACACAATTACATTATAACACTTTTTGACATCAAACACCTAATATTCTATTAAAAATCACATATTAACCCTAGCTTAAAACAACCAAGACGTTAGTTACAGAATATGAGAATATGAAATATATCTTCCAAAAAAGCTGTCCTTATTAAACAAAATATGTGCTACTATAGACTTATTACTTATATATTAAAATGTTTTACTTTAAAATTATTTGATTTAAATGGAGCACAGGGAGTTAATAAATACAATTACTGTATATATTTTACTCCTGACAAGAAAATACAATTTTCAGAACTTGAATCATACATTACTATTTCTAAAAGTATACAAATTTAAAATGGTACTACTATCTGTTTGAGTGAAATCTTTATATTAGAACCTGTCTAAATTAAAATGCTTAGTGAAAGTTCATTAAGCAATGTTTTCCTTTTTTTGTGTGAGTTTTAATAACATGTATGTATTTAGAGTTTAATTAAGGCATGTACATGACTAGAATGTAATTAATTACGGACATTAGTTATTACATTACATTAACCTGTCTTAAACTTTCAACACAGAACATGAGTTTTACATTAAATTAGTTTATTTATAATTTTCAAGACATTCGCTGCTAGTGTTACCTTATGGTTACAGACCTATTCACTTCAGGTGCTGCCAAGACCATTCAGTGTGTTAAGAGTTTTGTTTAGTTGGATCAGGGTATCATGAACCAAAGAAAGTTATATCTGTGCTGACCATTTATGATACAATAGTAGTACAGTAAAAGATTAAATATGTAGTAAAATTCCTGGTGCAAGTATTAAACTCAGTCTATACCAGTGAATGTGTTGAAAAAAAAAAATGGTTCTGGCCCTTGGAGGAGTCCCGACAGAAGTGATAACAAAATAGAGATAATAGTTTTGCAAACATTTCAAAAATAATTGGCAAAAATATAAACTTATTCATTTCCAATTCAATTTTTATATCTTATTTGAGAAATGTACTCAATAAAGACTAATATTTATTGCAGTTAAGAATAAAACAATGTGGGTTACAAACACATTAATTAGATGTTTAGTGAATACAAATTTTTCTAAACAGATGCAATTCAAGTCATTTCTGTAAAAATAATAAGACGGGCTTAAAAATGTTTTCCTTTCAAAATTTGAATTATTTGTACTGAGATTTATAAAAATTTTAATAAATTAATACATTTATTAACCGATCAAAACTATTTAATAATAATAATCTACGTCAAAACAGATGTTCTACAACATAACCCATAACACAAAATCAGCTGTTACATGAAATATGTTATCATTTAATTCACTTTGAAGTAGTCACATGACAGAAATATATGCTGTAAAGTATGCATTTTTGAAAAATACTGTGACACAAAAACAACGATTTAATCTTATGTTTTGTTCACCGCACGTAAAGAAGTTATCACAAAAAATGGCACTATGTTAAGTATAATTTATTAATATGTAGCCATGAAGCCAAAGATCCACACACCTTACTGTTCAAGTAATAACAGTAGTACTAAAATTTAGAACTAACTTTGTGTACATTTTATGTTTTCAGTAAAACTCCTTAGAGAAAATTAGTACAAAAAATATTTTATAAAGTATGTACGATATATAGCTATTAGCAAATTTAATAAAACATTACTTGATTTTTATAAAAAATCTCATAATAAAAAATATTTCAAGCAACCTTGTTTAAGTTTTAACATTTGTACAACAATGTACATTTCATAACTTTGAAAGAAATTTTTATGGAAATTTAAATTAAATATAAAAGTTACTTTTGTAAACACCTGAATAAAATTTAAGTATACTTCATCTTAACAGAGATAATTATGTATTCTAACAAATGGCTAAGGAATTCACTTACAGTTTGCAAAGAAGTAAACCATTCCTATGATCATGAGCAAAGGATGCCAGTTGAATTGCAAGGATGGGTTCGAGCTCCATGAAAAGCCGCCGCGGTAATATCCAGTCCAAATTGCAACTAAGATGACCAGAATTATTCCAACCACTTGTGTTAAGACGAATATTAGGTTGAATCCTTTGAGGTCTTCTGGAGTATCCATCTTCGCTGCTCCTCTAGCTGGAAAAAAATAATAACCTTGCATTTATTTCAAGTTAGTACATTTACACAGTAGTGAACATATTCCTACAAAAACTCATTAGGCTGTAATGTCTTTTAACTTAACAAATGTAAATAACTACAGATTCAGTTAATATTTATTTTCTGGACAAGTGATCCAATTCTGTATAATGTTAAAAAAGAGTATATTTTGATTCACTGAGTATACTTTGCAATTCTGTTTGACAAAACGGGATGGTTTTCAGAAAAATGTTGTACACTAGTGTTTACATCACAAGCAAGTATTTACTGTGATAAAACTGACAAGAAAATTTTAGAGTTTTAGCATTTAGTGTAATAATTTTATTAATTTGAAACAGATTTCTGACGTGTTGAGGAAAACTTGTGTAGACTGGAAGGAGAACACCGGCCAATTACTCATTACATGAATTACCATGTCAAAATCCAGATAGGAGAAGACTAAATCAGTAAAAGAGAAGAAAGAAGAATTTTGTACTTTTAATGCCCATTTAAAAAACTCAGTGAACTTTTTTGTGAACAAGGAAAACAGTATAAGTACAGTAGTTTCGAAATTCCTAGCTTCCGTTAAATTTGAGCCTGTTTAATCTATCTGAAAGGAAATGAGTCGTGCTTCCAAGATGTGTTTATATCAATACCGTATGCAAAGGAAATGAGCCGGCCTTCCATGAAATGTTCATATAAAGATCTATAAACGTATTCAGTTCATTTTTAGTTATTATAGTATTAGGGTTCATTAAAACTTTTTTTGTTAATGCACAAAAACATGCTTCCGTGTAATCTGAGGAGGTCTTGGTCCCATCTACCTCGAATTATCGGAACTTTACTGTATAAGCAAGGAAAATAAAAAGCGAATGAAGAGAAAAACAAAAACGTTACAAACAAAAATCTTCAAATACTTGTAAAGTTCTAAATTTGTTCATTTTATTAAGAACAAAATAAACATTGAACTGTGGTCACAACTTGAAAACGTGAACTGTGCTCAAATGTAAAAAAGCGAAATATAAGCTCAAGAAAAGGAATTAGTTGCCAAAGATTGAGCAAATTTAGATTTTTTCGCAAAAGGAAAACTTAGTGAACCAACATAAGGGTTGTACCAGTACCTTCTTAGTAGGTACTGATTGTATACAGTTTCTTCAACGTTAACTTCACTTAATGTCGTTTCATACATTAAATGTTCATATAATTATGTGGCAGTGGGTCCCTTTATTGTATGCACTTTAGCATTGCTTTTTTTCCAAAAAGTTTACCCATTTAAAACAAATCTTAATCAGAATTAATCATAACACAATCAGATACTTTGCACGTAAATATAGATATATAGTAATGTAGTGAGACTTGGTGCGGTTATATGTAAAGAATTCTTTGTTTTAGCATTATGATTGTAAAGTAAGATTATTTTACTCCATAATATGTCACTTTTAAAGCGGTATTTTTTGTTTTGTGTTAAAGCGGCCGGCATGTGGATTGTTGGCGCCCGGAGCAAGAGTTCATCAGCACCCACTCATACTAAACCTCTATGTACAGATTCAAACACAAACTCACACGGAGCGACGTGACGCGACATTATGATATTCATGTAAACATAATGGGCTTAAACACACAATGAGCGACGAAACTTGGAACGACGCTGCGTGAACCGGACTAGTTCCAAGGGGCATCGCGTCAAGTAGCTAGTTTGCAAAGTTGAGTTGCAGCCTGTTTTAGTTCACTAAAATTTGGAATACTCAAAATCCAATCATACCTAACTTTAGAAAATGCGTTATGTATACCGGTATCTGACTTTAAAATTTTGTTCTTTCTTTTGTCGTTGTCAAGGTGTCACCTTGGACGTGATGCCCGGAAGAAAATGGTACCCTGCCTCCATGACGGCCCTGGTCAACGTTTTCAAAATAAACGAGAGAATAGTACAATTTAAAGTTAGTCTTGTGCAGTTGTTGCTTTCAGTCAATGAGTTCCTATACAGGATTGTCAAGTTTCTCGGCGACCTGTTGCTAGTTTCGTTCTTCCCCTGAGAAATGTAAACGTTGCATTAGTGACGATTTGGCAACGGTGCACAGCTCACCCTCTTACCTAAATATACAGTTCCCGACTATTGATGCTTTTGTCAGACCTCTCTTCCTTGCAATTCGAAGCAGGTACGGCTGATCACTTTAAAGCTGTAAAACGAGACAGCTTACGGAAAAGAATTTCTATAAAAATCGAGAAGTTTATCCCGAGATTGGAAATTAAAATTTAAAAAAAAAAAACGAAAATTGTTCCGCTTTTAAACACTAAAATATATACTCGCAATTGTAAGCGCAGGTTTTAAATAGTAAGGAACACGACAGACATTCGATAATTTATTCCTTCAACACGTTTCAATGTCAAAGTCATCATCAGTGAGTAAAACTAATAAAATCGAAATATAACTTCTTAGTTGCAGTTTTAGACGTTATATTTTCGATGTTGCATTAGCTACACTTACAGATGATGATAAATTTGTCGCTGAAACGCTTTTGAGGAATAAATTATTGACAGTGTTTGAAAATAAAATACTAATAGCGATCAGCCAATATGATTATTATGGCCTACTAAGTGGTAAAGTGGGGTAATAAAAAATCTCCTGGTACAGACCATAGCATTTTACGTCTGCAAAGTCGCGTACTTGAAGTAGGCCTGATATCAACTTGCTATACCATTCTACGAACAAAGATAACAAAGAGCTGAAGTAGATTCATTAAGTAAAATTATGACACTGCGTGGGTAAGGGCCTAAAGTAGATATGATCTCAATCGGGATGAAGAGGTGTCTTTCTAAGAGGCGAAGAGGTGTCTACCCATTACATGGAGCGAAGAATACCCATCTTTCCGCTACTCTGGGATGAGATATCTACAAGTTATCTCAGTGGCGAATAGGTGTCTATTCGCTACCCTGAGTGAAGAGGTGTTTATCCGCTACCCTAAGAGAAGCGGTAGTCTATCCACTACCCTGAGTAAAGAGGTGTCTTCCAGCTACCCTGAACGAAGAGGTGTCTACTCGCTACTCTGAGTGAAGAGGTCTCTATCCGCTATCCTGAGTGAAGAGGTGCCAACCCGCTACTATGAGCGAAGAGGTTTCTATCCACTACCCTGAGTGAAGAGGTGTCTTTCCACTATCCTGGACTAAATGAGATGTCTACAAGTTATCAGTGGCAAAAAGATGTCTACCCACTACTTTAAGTGAAGTTACTACCCGCCACTAAGGCAAATAGGTGTCTACCCGCTACCCGGAATACAAGTATTCGCCGCCAAGAAAAATGAGAACGGGAAACCTGTAAACAGATTTAAAAAGGAAGTAATATTATTCTGTTTCCCAACATCAAAGTCGTCTAAAGCAGCAACTGGAGTGAAAAAATGGATAAAACTACCGCTTCGAAGGAATAACAAACACTCCATTGACATTAAACAATAGCATTCGTGAACTCCATACAGAAACCTTTGACAGTGAGAAGTCAACTGAATGCTAAAGATTGTTAGATTATCTATGAATTAATTTAAAAAGTAGCCATGATCTATTAAGATCGATTCGATGACACATTAATTTTTAAAGGCTCAAACTATTTATGATTGATTACGTCGTCCGATAAATTGATCGAAATATTTCGAAAGGATGTCAAAATTTATGTTTCCTCTGCAGACAGATTAAAATTAAATATATATTTTTTTAAATAATACTGTTATAGTCAGGCATATTTCAGGAAAGCGACCAAGTCCTTTCCCTTTTCAACCCATGGTTACCACTTTATTTATTCTTCAAAACAAAAATAATGGTTCCAACATTATAAACAAAATCATAAGAATTTAATTTCACTAGCTATGAAGTGACGACGATCCCTGAATATATCGCACAAAATACAAGCACATTAATATTAAATCCTCAGACACAAAAACCCTTATTACACAATATGCCATACAGTTATTATGTAATCAAGAGTAATCTTTGAATAATGCTATTATTTTAATGCTATCAATAAAAACGTCTCTGAAATTTATACACACAAATTCAATAAGGAATAGTTTTAATATGTAAGTTCTTGTAAAAAAAACATTAAATTGCAAGATTGTGTAACATTTTGCAAAATATTGGTTAGTTACTTTTCATAAATATTTTTCATTAAAAATTCATATGATCATTTAGTAGTCTTCAGACTAAATAATTGGGTAATTGTTTAGTTTGCTAAACCGGGCCTATATTTTCATGAAACATTCAAAAACATGTAAAAAGGCTATTTTCATTGAAATTATTTTTTTCTGTGCTTAGAAACATTATTTTTTCTTAAATTAAAGTTGGGTAAAATTTTCAGCGCAACCGGTACGTGACGCAACCTTACGTGTGTAGATATTTGAGAAACAAAGTTTTGGCTTAATTTTTATACATACATTTAAATATACTCATAAAGTCTCCAGTTAGGGTAGATTTGATTTTAAATTTATACATTACTGTATACCTATATTAAAATATACCTAAAAAGTGTCTAGCCAGGTTTGATTTGGTTTTAATTTTATACATTACCTAAATGGTTACATTTATACAATTAGAACCAAATCTATCCTGACTGGATACTTCATATTTTATACTTTTATTTTGTTAAATTCATTAAAATTATGCCAAAACGTAATGCTACACATTATCCAAGTGTAAGTAATTTGTGATGTAGTGTATCCCTCCGCGAGGCAGGCAACCTAATCAGAACCTAATCAGAAAATTTTACCCAACTTTAATTTAAGAAAAAATAATGTTTCTAGGCACAGAAAAAAATAATTTCAATGAAAATAGCTTGTTTACATGGTTCTGAATAGGCCCGGTTTAGCAAACTAAACAATTACAGATTTTTCAAAATTTATTGAACATTTAGGCTAAAAGTTTATGCTTAAACTTGTAAACTATATTCGTAATAGGCAAAATTAATTCACCGTTGATCTTCTGAAAATATACCTCTTTTAAGAATGGCTATTTTTAGAGCTCATTTAATGTAATGAAAATATAAGGTAACGACTGTAGAGTTTGTATAAAATCAATTTACAGGGCTAAGCTTTGATTCGAACTGACCAAATGTTAAAGATACTTATCCACCAAATACTTCATAGCTAAAGTGCACTTAATTTGTATAATGTAAACTAACCTAAAAGGCAACTACTTTCGTCAGTCATTTAGTAAAAATATATACACACTTGTTTCTGTAAATAATTGCCGATCTCCCAATGAAGACGATGCCAGAAAACAGATGATATTGATTTCGTTTCCACAATGAAGCTGCGAATCAGCGTTGCCAACATTCGAAAAGGCTTTTATCGTACGCCACGCCCGTACAATGAATGAACACGAAATACAGTTACTTTATGTGATAGTTTTTTTTGTTTGTTTGTTCCGTAACAAATAAGGTTAAAGGTAGAACTTATTTTTAAATTAACATTTGAAGAGTTACAGTTCTAAATACTATTTAAAGAACTGTGTTAACCTTCACAATTTGCAGTAAAACAGGCATGAAATTTTATTTTAAAAAATTCAAAACCATTTAGTACACTTTTATACAAACACTTTACACGAAGATTATGCAATAGATAATGGTTAGTGATGTTTTTTTTTTTTATAAAAAATGAGAAAATTTGCCAGACAGTTACACTTTTTGTTAACATAATTTTCTAAATATACTGATGAGAAGACCTACATAAAGTCAAGGCTTTGATGTCGGTCAGTTTAACCGCCTTAACGTTCTGTCCTCTTTTCCAGGTCAATCATAAAATGGAAGGTATTATGAACATCAAAGCAGTAACGACCTTAACCAAAACAGACGTAGACACATCAGAAAGGCTGGGAGGATTTCTTCGGGCTCAAGACAAGCTTACGCTCTAGGTAGAGTAGCAAGCACGCTAACAAAATATATTGGGACTCAACAGGAAGCCGGGTTCAAGGTTAACAATATTAGTGAAAACAATGCGGGTCGTTATCGGTGTTTTTGACTGATACAGGTGAAATATCAAAATACACGATATGTCTCATTAATATCTTGGGGGAGGTGACGTTTAAAAGTTATAATGCCTGTAGTTATTTGAAAAAAATATATATAAAACTTATTGCGGTAAAATTATTAGTAAAACTATTTTGAAGTATTAAATGCTATTTAATTATCCCTCGTTAAAATAAGTTACCTATCTTCAACCCTCTCTGCGCCTCACATCATTAGCCACGAAGCGATGATATTCAGTAATAATTTTCCACATAACAAAAAATCTTTAAGATCTGTATAGATCACCAAGACACTTAACTAACATGATTCCAGATTTATTTTTTCAGCTGCCACGTAAAAGGGAATGTACTATAATAAATTTCATTCACGGAGGTAGGGCCTATCAGTTTCAACAAGTCTACACGACCGAGCGGGCAGCACCTTTATAAAGGAATTCGATACTCGATTATTCTAAGCGATTTCACAGGATTAGCGGTTGTTTTGCTTCAACAATGTCTTGTTTAGAGAAGATCTCGACTTATTTTCACGCCTATAAAACTAGTTACAACTACCCATTAACTTCCGAGTTTTTAATAACCAAGTTAAAAAAAAAGACGGTAAACACAATCAGATAAACATGTATATAATTTCAATTCAAACATAGTCTTTAATTGTAAACCACTCTCAATAGAACAAACTTGAGTCTAAATAGACGATAGACAATACGGAAACTTCTCCGAAGTCTGTAATAGCGTTTCTAATATTTAGAAACGTGCTGAGGATTCAAGTTCTATATAGGTCGAATATCCTCGAAATAAATTTAGGTCGTAAAGGAGGTAGACAAAGACAGAAGGAAATATTCGTTTATTCTAGTAACTTTTAGGAACTATACAATATTTTTAGAGACATGGGCACATTTATATCTGCAGCATTACAAAGTTTTGTAGGTTATGTGCAACAGATCTGAAAATAAAATTGCATCTCTGCGACAGATACATGTGGCACTGATGAAATTATATATGCTACATGTAAATACTGTTCTTCAACTGGCAGTTTCTACATAAAGGAACTAAAATTATGTTGATTGTGTAGAAAGAAGAGAAAATTCTGCACAATAAACACATAAGAAACAATATACTCTGATTAAGTCAATTGTATTGTTTGCTCAATAAGTCGTAGGCACACTATATCTGCAGCATTACAAAGTTTTGTAGGTTATGTGCAACAGATCTGAAAATAATAATAAAAGACCCAGTTGTTACAGCTGTGTCAGCTACGAGTGGAACTGATGGAATTATACATGCTAAATGTAAACACTGTCCTTCAAACTGTAGTTTCTAAATAATAGAGCTAAGATTTAGAAAAAAAGAGAAAATATTGTACAATACACTTATAAAGAAACAATGAAGTGTGATTAGGTAAATTAATTGCTCTTGCACCTCAAATTTAATTTTCCCCCTTACCACAGTTGGAAAGTGAATTTCTCTCCACTGCCTACCAAATCGATTTACTGTGAAAATAAGCTCAACTTCTATAGCCCCATATAGAAATTTACTTGTCAGAATAATATTATTTTTTATAATTTATTTTTATCAAGACTTAAAAACTATGAATTAATCATCAAAAATATTCTGTATTTTATAATATACAGTCAAACGTAGTACTACGATAACTGTTTTATAAAACAATTTATAACTTAGTCAAACCTGAGCCTACGAAGAACAATTTTATCAAAATCTATTGTATTTTAAATGTTCAGTCGAACGTGGGCCTATGAAAAACAATTCTATGAAAATGTACAAAATGAACAATCAAACGGAGGCCTATGAAAAACAGTTCTATCAAAATCTACTGTATTTAAAATGCACAGTCGAACTTAGGCCTGACAACAATTCTACCAATGCGCAAAACACTTGTTTTTACAAAGGATTTGTTAACTTTATGGCTTTAACATTATCAAGGCAGGAATTAGATAGTTATCGCTTATCTCTTTAAAAGCTTCCTTATTTATACGTAAATAGATTTATCAAGAATTAGCCTTTATCTTAAAAACATGTAATCTGTGTTTAACAAATCGGCTCTATAACGCTGATCTAAAAATAATCCGAACGAAATACAAGCGAATTTCAACATGCTTTATGGAGTTATATACAAGCGAATTTCAACACGCACACGCCGTGTGGAGTTATACAGTTGTGGTGCTATAGCTACGGACTAAGTAACCGTGCTCTTGCCCTTGAGAGTTCGCAGTAGGCAAAACGGGAGATAGAGGGTCAGTTTAAATACTTTCCTACAAACACGATAAGCACTGTCAAAACACTGGCTTGCATGAAACGGTCGATATTAGAAAAATTAGCTTCGGTATGAAATAACAAAAAATCTTGAAATAAGTGTAGACATATCGGATGCATAAGCTGTTGATGTATAAAACAGTCTGAAAATGCAACATGTATATAAGAAGTGGTAGTACACGAGAATCTTACAAAACCTAGTGACGGTTACGTGGCCCGCACTAACTTTTCATAATGAATACCTTAATGCTCACGTATATATAACCACTTGGCGAGTCGAAGGACAGATGCCATTTCAGTACAATGTAAACATGTGGAAGTTTGTTATTATATGGCCAAGTTTAGACTCCTATTCTTGTACCTTAATGCATCTGTATAGTCTCATTTCGGATAAAGCGCGATCAAACTAGGTTTTTTAGCATTAGTATATTGCCATCAAACAGTAGATAAATGGGCCACACTGCGAAGACTCGTGAGTAGCCGCTAAGTATAGTTACTATTACCGCAGGGATGGTCGCCGTGTTTGACATACATAATACATAAAATTAGTGTTTTGATATTAAAGACACGTGTTATTGGACATATATACTAATACTAATATTATGTGTAGCGGACTGCATTATGACTCTGGACTATGACGATAATTCTAACTTATCTATTTACTAAAAATCTGAAATACTATTATGAAATACGTAAAGAAAAATGTCTGCAACTTTAAGACAGGTCTTGGTGAAGCTGATTTTTGTATTGGGACTAGGGACGTTGGGGAAATAACATCTGGCGGCTATAACACCCTCCATTTGGGCTAGCTTTAGTGTCATCTACCGGTGCAAGCCCTGAAGTTTTCGAACTGTTGTTTGTTGACGTAAGAGAGTTGTGTGAGTAGATGTTGAAACGGGGGAAAAGTGATGGTTGGACTTGGAAGTCTGAGAACTCGGATATTAGATGGGGATACCAATAATTCTTTAAAAAATGAAAGTGGAAAATACAACATCTAAAAAACATTCCAAGACTATCAGTTCCTAAATTTAAAATTACTATACGACAGTATAACGTTGTATTTCAGCAACATTTTGTGGCAGGCTAGGTCAAGCGATTGCCAGCGGATAGGAGGCAGCGCCAAACGTGTTCTGTTTTCGACTGGTACATACTGAAGTCACGATGAAAGCGACCACTTGGGGAATCAGCCTGTCATTGGCCTCTAACAATGACGCGGAAAACCGAACCACCCTTTCAAGACGGGACGAACGTACCACCGCAAACAAATCCTTTTCTGGCTGTCCAACAGTTCGTTTGTTCATACCATCATGGAACTCTTACAAGGGTAAACAGTTCGCGCACTTCAAATGGCTTTCACTTCAAGTGTGGGAGGTGTGCGGTCTTGCTGTTGCTAAAAGAAAATGTAGCAAATCATTTAATAAAAAATAATAAGTCAATTCTTACTTAGGTCAACAAAGAAAATTTTATTTTAGTTACTTTTTATTAAATAATTACAATTAATATAAATAAAGTAACATAACCTATGCGTAGAAACAGCTGTTCTACCATATAACATAAAATCAGCTATTTTATGGAATTAAATTTATTTAATGAATTAATATTTGAAAAAATGTATTTAAACTTGAATGGATGAATAAAATGTATTTTATTAACGACTGTAAAATTTAACAAGATATATAGGGAAAGTGTGAATTAATATAAGGAATTGGTAAACATGTAGAGACGCGATGTAGAGTAGATAGAATGTGATACTGACCAGACCAAAACCTGGATAAATTATAATGGGGGCAAGAGTGTTTACATCATAGTGAATACAGGCACAACTCCTTCAATTCACTCCAAGCGTTGCTTCCAGTAGCTTTTGTATCCGAAGTCCCTGGACAGAAATTAATATTTTCTTCTTTAGGCAGGTATAAAAAAGCCACGTTGGCCGATTTTGTCGCTGGACAGTTTAGGCACATATTCGTTAACACCTTGCGGATTGAATTATTCGCGATCTAACGGCATAAGTTGAGCAATTTTTGTTGCGCTAAAAAACAAAACAATTGCTTAGACATGAGAAACCTCTCAAGTTTCTGATTTTATCTGAAGCATGAAGATGGTAACAAATTAACAAGGGTCAAACATACTAAACCTGTAAAAAAACAATGTAGTTTCTTGAAGAAAATCGATGACGAGGAACCCACGTCCGTGTACCCGCTTTGTAGGGACGAGATAAGTTCGTTAATGGAACCAATGGTTTAATACAGGGTTAGAACGAACTCTTAGATTTGATGTGTAGAATGTAAAAATACCAAGACAATTTTAAAACGTTTTTGAATTCTGAAAAAATCACTCAATACCGTTTTATTCCCATTAGGTTTGAACATCCCGTAGACGACCTTGGCAAACGATGCACACATTGAGTCGTTCAAAAACGTTTTATACACTCTTTTCAGCATATCTGGCGTTAGTCCTGGGATGGCATTTGTAATTGCCGCTTTAAGATGTTTCAAGGTCCTTAGTAGAACTTTGTAAACCTTAGCTTTCAGATATTCCCAAAGAAATAATCACAGGGGTTTAAATCAGGAAGCCAGATTATCCTCTAGTAGAGAAATGAGGCTGATGGAAAACTGATCTTGCAGAATTTGATGTGAACCATAGAACCATCCTCTTGAGACCAAAAGGGTTCTGTGTCATATCCCTCAGCATAGCCTTCCATTTTAGGGAGTAAAACGTTCTCCAATATTTCATAATAGCGCACAGATGTCACAGTAACAGTTGAATCTCTACATTAAAAACCGTAAGGCCCAATAATGCCTATGGAGGACACAGCGCAACCAACTGTCACTTTGGCGCTATGAAGATGTCTTTAGTGAAGTTCACAGGCTTGTAACAAAAATATTGCTTATTTACTAACCCAAATAGGTGAAAATTCGCCACTCAATATCCTTGTTTTAAAATAATGTTTCTGCTACAAAGCTTCGATGTTTACTATGGCACAACATGGTGATTACTAAAAATGTCATCTTTTCCTACATCTAAAACCACCACTTCCATTCTATTACCTCACCTGCGTACTCTTCAATGGTTTGAAACTACAAGTAGTGAGTTCATTCATCCCCATCCTGTATTATCCCGGTTGATGGCAGTATTGCTTCCTAAAACAGCCTACCACGGCTGGGAGGGCATTGTCGTATTTTGCGATTTTGTTTTACTGCGGTAAATAAAAGGAGAACACTGTCTAACGCATGTAGTGTTGCGTCCAGCGAACCGTGCACTTGCTCACTCCCTCTTTCTCGTGTACTACCACTTCTGAAAACATTACATTTTCAGAATGTTCTATACATCAACAGCTTCTGCATCTGATATGTCTACTCATATTTCAAGATTGTTTGTTACTTCATTCTAAAGGTAATTTATCATTGAATTTATTTAATATCGACCGTCTCAGTGTTTTGACAGTCCTTATCATGTTTGTAGGAAAGTATTTATACAGAGTCAACCCTCCACCGGGAGTCTACTCTATTGCGATCTCTCAAGGCAAAGTGCATGGTCAAATGGTCTCGACTATACATTGTTATAGATGTAGAGGGTAGTAATTGACATCGGTAAAGAGAACGAATACTTGAACAACCATCTCCATACAAGTCACAATTTCCACTCATTTCCAATACCAAGTTACCAATTAATGAATTACTATAATATAAAGAAATTTATTTTATATAGGTGTAAATATACAAGGGATTGATACAGGAATGGTGTTTTTAATATTTAACATCTTCTGTAAATGCATATCAAATCCAGAGCTGATGCTTGTAGTTTTATATAGGCCTTCTTACAACGGTAATAATTAATTAATCTATAAGACAAAATTAATCAAAGATCACTAGTGGTAAACAATAAGAACAGTAGTGGCTCAGGTGGTCGGCTTCGTTTGCGGTAAACCGTGATAGCGCAGTTTCCACCAAGCTCGAGAGTGTAGTTACCGATCAATGTTAATGAGAACTACTAGCAATTGCAAAAACATTATCACCGACTGAATGTTTAGGGCAGTCATTTCACTAACATAGCCCCATAGTACGGTTGTGTTACTAGCAATTGCAAAAACATTATCACCGACTGTATGTTCAGGGCAGTCATTTCACTAACATGGCCCCATAGTACGGTTGTGTTACTAACAATTGCAAAAACATTATCACCGACTGTATGTTCAGGGCAGTCATTTCATTACTACGAACCAGATAGAACTAACGGCTAGTAGTTATTTCACAAACATGACACCATAGTACAATACGGTTGTGTTACTACCAATAGCGAAAACATTTTGTGGAAGGAAAATCATTTTGCTATGAAGAACCAGGCGGAACCCATTAGAATATTTATTTTACATAGATCCAAGTTAGAGTTAATGGTTATGGATTAGCAATCTTGCATTTGCAAAAACATTTTTATCCCTGGTCGGTGCATTCTGCTTAGTAATATCATTACTAAAGATCAGGCAGAACGTAATGCAAAAATTTACTTCACAAACTTTTTTCAGAAAAGTTAATGAGTACTAACATTTGCGAAAACATTTTGTCTGAAAGATCTGGGCAGTAATTTCTTGGTAAAGACCAGACAGAACGTGCTGTACAAATTTACTCCACAAAGGTACAGTTATCAAGTTAATTACATTTGTAAAAGCATTTTATCAACGACAGTATAGATAAGTAGTTTACGGATCCTGCGTGTTTTGAGTAGATAATTTGCTACGGCAGACCAGGAAGATAGCATTGTAATGATTCAAAAAATTGCCTCACATAAAAATTACTAGCATTTTCAAAAACATCTCTGGCCTGTATTATAGATAATGTAAGTAAGATAGAAAGCAGAGCAACCATTTCTGTAACAAACGTGGCTAGGTTGAGCTGAGTTACTAGCATTTTAAAAAAACATCCACGGCCTGTACGATACACTCTTTAATGTAAGATACAACACAGTGCAATCAATTAAGTCACAAACGTGACACACAGTAGAATTAATGGGAGCTACTAGTATTTTAAAAAATATCAGCAGTCTGTATTATAGATAATGTAAGTAAAATATACCACAGTGCAACCATTTAGGTCACAAACAAAGTTCCACAGTAACTCTTTAGCTTCACTAAATGCTCTTTCTGACACCGTCCTTGCCTTTTCGCTGTATTGCATTTATTTTTTTTTGTTTATTGTTATTACCGGGTCGTTAATTTGTGAATATTTTCGTACAGTTATTCAAGTTAAACGTACAGGCCTGTATCTTTAAAACATAGTGACAAAAATAATTGTGATGTCATAGAGACGAAAACTGATACAAGTTGTCGTTTAAGAGATTACAATTCAATACTATGGTTAACATGGTAGTCCATAGGAACCGTAAGTTAGTGGACAAGCAGTCAATAGTCCAGTCTGTTGTCATGGCAACAGCTGTTTTGGACACACAACCAAAGTACAATGAGGAGAAGGATACTTCACACAACACAGCCATCGTCAACATTAGTACAATCTTGATATTTTAAAAATAAACATATTTTTCATCTGGAACTAGAACAATAAACGGATGTGCTGCGGATTTATCGTCCCAATTAAACTTTATAAATATAAAAACTACACATCACCGCCGAAACTTATATTAACTGAATTGAGCTTTCTAAAAATATGTTGTAAATGACATCATTTATAGGTTTGAAAAGTGTTTCATGCTGCAGAATTAAGTTGGAAAAGCATTAGCTGATTGTGATGCATCGGGAAATCTGTACCTTATCTAAATGGCGAGTAAATAATCATAAGTACTCAACAATGCACTGGTCTCGAGTATTTATTGTGATACACGCCACGCCTTTTTTTGGTTGACATTGCACTCACGGAAATTACATTCCTCCATATCCCACCAACCCTGGTCATTGTATTCCTCGTGTTATGAAATAAAAATAGTCTCAAAGCCTGGGTCACCATTGTGTATTATAACGTCACAGTTCGTATTTTAATATTTCTTGTTTTCTTCAAAATTTATTTTACAGTAACATTTTCAAGTGTATTTTAAATGTCAGAATGTTACTAGGAAGAGATAAATCATTGGTAAGATAAGAGATAAGAGACAAAAAATGGGAAACACTTGCAGAATGCAAACAAACACTGTATGTGTTCCTACCACAAAAACGAGTGTGTGACAATTGTTCTGCATAAAGTCTTTAATCTGAACCACTTTAAACATTAAAAACATTTTCAGAATATATATTTAAAATATAATTGTATTTTTAAATTATAAAATCCAACCATACATTTTGTAATTTGATTTGTTCATAACATTGTTTACTTAAATGTTTTCATACAAAACACATATTTAGACACAATGCCCAATAATAGTTTAGAGCCCTCAACTTTTCAGGCTCTGCGTCTTTTTTTATAAAGCTGACATAAGATCTGCCCCCCTCCATTTATATTTTGTCGAAAATTGCAATCTGAGTATGAAACAATCTGGTTAGGCCAATCACACATAAGATAATTTTCTTTAACTTTCAATACAGATATCTTATAATATATTTCACCCTACAACTGGTAATGGTGAAATCGTACAGAGACAGACTTGATTCGGGCTTTGCACAACATATATCATCAAAATGTTAAATTGCGTAACACACACACACACACACACACACACACACACACACACACACACACACACACACACACACACACACACACACACACACACACACACACACACACACACACACACACACACACACACACACACACACACACACACACACACACACACACACACACACACACACACACACACACACACACACACACACACACACACACACACACACACACACACACACACACACACACACACACACACACACACACACACACACACACACACACACACACACACACACACACACACACACACACACACACACACACACACACACACACACACACACACACACACACACACACACACACACACACACACACACACACACACACACACACACACACACACACACACACACACACACACACACACACACACACACACACACACACACACACACACACACACACACACACACACACACACACACACACACACACACACACACACACACACACACACACACACACACACACACACACACACACACACACACACACACACACACACACACACACACACACACACACACACACACACACACACACACACACACACACACACACACACACACACACACACACACACACACACACACACACACACACACACACACACACACACACACACACACACACACACACACACACACACACACACACACACACACACACACACACACACACACACACACACACACACACACACACACACACACACACACACACACACACACACACACACACACACACACACACACACACACACACACACACACACACACACACACACACACACACACACACACACACACACACACACACACACACACACACACACACACACACACACACACACACACACACACACACACACACACACACACACACACACACACACACACACACACACACACACACACACACACACACACACACACACACACACACACACACACACACACACACACACACACACACACACACACACACACACACACACACACACACACACACACACACACACACACACACACACACACACACACTAATAACTGTCGCAATAAAATGGAGAAAGGAAGTATGTAATAAATTATGTCTCTTACCTTTGCTCTGGAGATGTTATCCTTGAGCACAGAGACCACAACAAACAATAATAAGGGTCTATCAAAACCAAACATTCTACAAAACACAATGACGTAGTCAGAACGCACATATCATGTCAGTCTACCTAATACACCTAATTGAAGTTGCACACTTCTACTATATAGACATTTTCAGTGCACACATTCGCGCTCCTCCCCTGAAAAGCCTCCACCCCTACCACAATTTGAGAACACTTGGTTGAATGATTTTAAAAACGTTGTTTCTTATCAATTACATAAGTTTGTAATTTCCTAATAATATTTGTATTACTTTATCAAGAAGCTTTCAATATACAGAAATAAATTAATAAAACATATCTTTATAATTGATTTGAAGTTTCAAACATAACACCAAGGCTTAAGGGGGCCAGAAATTACCACCCTTGTGGGGGGTTGGTATTACCACCTCGGATGGAGAATTGAGAGCCACTTTATACCCTTAATGTAAATGTTAATCTAAATTAAATGACATTTCAAAGCTGAAATTATTAAAAAAAACTAATAACTCTGCTAGAGGTAGCACAGTAATCGGAAAATGGTTGAAAATTCAACTTTTTCCAACGTGAAAATTAGTCAAGTTCAACGCTTTTATAAAATGATAAAACATTAAATGTTATAAAATGTGCATGAGCTTAAGCAGCAGATGACTCCGTTGCTTAGAAGGTTTATGTTTTATTACATTTTTAAACCATATCTACCCTAACCAGATGTATAGGCCTATAAGCACATTGTAACACAACATGCAGTAATGTAGGGTATGTTTACAACTCCATAATGTCGCTAAATGTTTATTAACATTACAATAATAATATACACGAATATTAAAATTTAGGCCTACGTGGTATTATCCGGTTAGGGATAGGCCTACATTTGCTTATCAAAAAATAACAGTAAAGCACATCGGGAAATGGTTAATGGCGCAAACAACGGCATCCGTACGTACGGAGCATTTTGATCCAATCTCGTTGAATGCTTATACAAGCAAAGACGATCTAAACGAGAAACATGTCATTTCAGGCGGCGCAAAGCAAATGCTGCTTAACATTTGCAAAATGGGAAACACGAACATAAGAAATATTTTTTATACTACTACATTACGTTTTGAAATACTGAAATAGACTGTTTCTTGTTTATAACGTATTTATCAATTTCTTCTATTAATCACTTAAACAATAGTTTATGACTATCCGAACTTTATATTTAGTAAATTTGTTAACACTTACTGAGACAGAACGTTTTCGATCGCTATGTGCCGATCTTCATCAGTGTTTGACTTCATATTTTGTATTTAAAAAATATTTTTGTATTTGAATAACCTACGTTGTTTTAATATATATATATATATATATATATATATATATAAAGTTTGTTCAAATATAATTTCATTTATTAAATTTAATTGATAAATTTTTGTTTTATATGGGCGAAATACTTTTCACAAAAGGGGCAAGGTATGCAATATATTTATTTCGTCCCATTTAGGTTAAAATAAGTAATAACATATGATTTCAAAAAAAAACAGGTGATTTTATGTTATATGTTATCTGGTACAACAGCTGTTTTAACACATAGGTTATGTTACTTTATTTATATCAATTGTAATTAATTAATAAAAAGTATCTAGAGTAAAATGTTTTTTGTTAACCTAAGTAGGAATTGACAAAATTTTTTGTTTATATTACTTGTTTAGTAATACATGGGAAAAAATCAAAGTTGATAACTTTGAAGAATTACCGTATCTGGATTCGGATCCGAATTAAGATAGATTTAATTGCAAAAAATTAAAAACTCACTACCTGTAACAGTCAAGTCGGCTTTGCTGTTACCACACGATGAACACAGCTGTTTACATCGCTATTAACACACAGTTGATTAGACAAAACGTTTTCAACTTGATACAACAACAATTTTTTCTAACACAGCACTTTTACAACAGCAAGTAATTACTCTATTATTCCTCATAACGAACATTAATTCTACACGAATTAAAGTTTAACGAACTTAATCAAGTATTATTTTAATCATATACATTTAAATAAACGCTCTACATTCTTTCATCCCTAAAAACCAATGAGCGATTATTCAATAATTATAATTTGGTCCCAACGAGAATTTTATCATTCAAGAGTTCAATAAACACATTTAACAGCATCAATAATGATGTAAGTACACTCACGCATACTCTCCCATTTTTAGGGCAATCTTGTTTTACACGTTTCTGTGCTTTATGTTTCAGCGGAAGTTTAATGGAGACACTGTTGTATACTTAATAACTGAGAATCTTCAGCACTCTGAAAATGTCCTCAATTTGGTCGAAACTACAGACAAATTGGATTAAAACGAAATTGAACGTCAAAACAACTTTTTTGTTATAGCCACAGTTTTTGATATATCGTGTTTTCAAACCAATGATATTTTTTATTTCTAATTTCTGTGAAATTGAAGAATGGACATATACATTTCTCGTATTTATATTAATCCGATGTTGAAATAAACGTATGTCTGGCGATGTAAAGCCTTTAGAAAAACTGAGAAATAACAAACTGTTATTTAAGTTAAGACTATACAAAAATAAAGGATTTGGAAAAATACATACAACCTCGGTTTATTAAACGCAAGTTATTTTATAAAATCAACGTTTTCTGTAAATCAGAGCACTGTACAAAGTACTGGGTTTGGTTATTTTTTAAAAAAAAATAGTTCACTCAGACCAGTTGATGCGTGAAATGAAAAATGGCCTCCGACTCAGCGTCCAGTAACATACATGGGATAGACGAAGGCCTACGGCGTAGACAACCGCAATGAGACGTTAGGAAACGTGTAACCAAAGCAATTCCAACGTAACTTGCACCTACACTCAATGTAGTACAATAACATAGTGCTCTGTTTATTGGGAAACCTTGAGTTTGTAAAGTGTATGAGTTGTATTGTTTATGTATTTTTGTGTGTTGCGAAGTGAGATTATTTTGGTCTTAAATCGTTTTTTGGGTTCCTGAGGTCTTATTACATCGCCAGGTATAAGTATGTTGCAATATAACGTATGATAATGAAATAAATGTCAATCGTTTCTCTTGTAAATACAGTATATCTTGAGCCAATTAAAATATCAGTCATCTTTAGGAACATTTTTTTATGGTATAATTTAAAAATCCCCCACAACTAGCTAACTTAACTTGCAATGCACAAAAATATGTAAAATGGTACATTTTTTATGAAACTAAAATTGATAACAAAAAACTTTCCGACACACAAAAATAAGAATGTTCCATACAAATGTCCAAGTGTTTTAGGAATCTAAACAATTACTAATGAAAATCGAAAACTTGTCGCTGTTCATGACGAGCTGGTTAAGAGTTAATTACTCATTACACTTTTGCTTCACTGGTCGCAAGTAAAGCAAAAGTTAATAAGTAATTACCAATGTCCGAACACTATACCATACACAGATTATTTGTAAGTTTAAAATGTATTATTTTCTATAAATTAACTCCATAGTTTATTATTTTTTATTTTAAATATAAAACGTAATATTTCTCACTTGAAATTTTCAAGTTACAACACATTTTTCACTGGACCTACTATATACCTGAACAATACATCCTAACACATTTTTCACTGGACCTACTATATACCTGAACAATACATCCTAATATGTATATATATATTTAACACAAACAATGTAATAACAACATATATATCTTCAACAATGTACTACTACAACAATACAGCATACACGGCTTACTTGTTTGGCTTATCCCTTGCGACATATCCAACAGCACAGAACACAACACCTAACTACCAGCAACACGTACGTAGCCACTAATAGACGCCAAGGAAGTGGTGGGAGTAACCCACTCGTAATGAAGTGGGCTCGCATGCCTTATCATATCGCCATCTCGAAGGTAAGGCACGGGTTTATAGAAGCAGGTATTTCTAATCACTAAACATAATTCGATAAAAGGAATTCGTTGCTTAGTTTTGTAGGGTTTACGTTGCCAAACAACGGACGTTGGCCTCACACACATCACTCAGTGGAAATAAAATGCCCGCCATCTACACTAAACAACTTCAACTAACGCCAGGGCCGTTCTGTTCCGCATAATTATGTAATTGTTCTGCGTCGCATGATTCTGGAAGGCCTGATAAATCATACGGTGATTCATTAGTAAGGATAATACTTCCCAAAGATTGAATCGACATGGATATTTACTTTTAAATGTTTTAAAAAACTTGCCTATAGTAGCACTTACTTTGTTGAGGACGGTCGTTTCGGGACGGTTAAAACATTTAAAAGTGTTAGTGATTACTAGTAGCTCACGTGAAGATGGAATAAACAAATAGATATTTAGTTAAAATACATTCAAAACAAGAATCTTATCAATTTGCTAAATAATTCAATTATATTGCAAAATAATTTCACACGAAAAGCAAGTTGGGAAATAAAAGAATGACTTGTTCATTTTAAACGAGCGAGAATCGAAAAAATGTTTGTTTTGTAAAAAGGTTTCCTCTCATATTAAACTAGAATTAATTCATTATTACATTTAATTAATGAATTAATATTTGAAAAAACTGTATTAACATCAAGTGTCATCCATTATAAGTTTAAAAAAATGTATTTGAACTTGAGTGGATGATTAAAAAGTATTTTATTAAAGATTGATAATTTGAACACGATTTATATGTACAGTATATGGAGGGTATGAACCAATAGAAGGAATTTATTAATATTATTTGATTATAACAAATGAATTATATTGTATTATTTCGTATCTCAAAAACCTGTGTGGCAATTAATACTCATTATTTATTAAAGTTACAAACAATTTTGGTATTATTACACAAGTAAAAATTGCTTTTCCTAAAATATCAGAAATGAAATCCCAAATATTGCTTTTAGGTAGAAGAATAAACTTGGGCCGCTTCGAAATCAAATCCCATATGTAACATATTATAATCCCACTATATTTATGCAATTTGTGATTATATTAATTGTTTTCATAATACTGTATAACAAAAATTTTGCATAATTTTGATCTTTTACTCGTAAATAAACTATTTAAAATCAATATTTGATGGCTACTAATATAAAACGTATAACCTACTACAATATACGAATCTTGCTTTCTGATAAAAACATGTGTTTACTCCTGAAATTTTAATTAAACTGTTTATTGTTTTTCACAAAACAAAAAATATTCTGTAATTTTCTGATTACGAAATGCTATAAATGTATTATATTCTATTTGTTAATAAAGAAATATAAAACAAGAAAAATTTAGAAAGCACAGCAAAAGCAAACGTTGGAATGGAGAAAAAAAATGTTACGGAAAATATAAAAGAACACTTGGAAAATATACATGTCAAAGAGAGAAATAGAAAGAAAAGAAAGTAACTATTGACTCTACGAAGGAAAACTGCACGGTTTTGATATTAGCTCAGTAAATCTTTAGTTGAAAGACTTACGAAATAAAGAGTTTTACAGCACATATAGAATAAATACGTAAAATCATTAATATCGGAAAGAGAAATTAACTGAAGAAAATCATTGCTATAAAAGTTAAGGACTTGCAAATTTGAAGGTATAAATTTTCGTAATAAAAAAAATGTAAATTACTAATTCAATTCAAAGTAAAATGATACTTGAAATACTTTTTAATACAAAATTTCCTCTATTAGAAAAATCTTCAGCTCATCACCCATATAACTTGTGCTTTAAATGTATAGCTAGCGGGTCACTCGTAAACTGGCGATCGATCGATAGTCAACATGTACTAGTCCTATTTAAAAAAACATTAGTTCTTGTAGTACGTGTTGCACCAAAGGTTTTCGCTAAGAAATTGCAGGCGTTGTGGTCGTTTAAAAAACTGATATAAGTAAATGTTTTCAAAGCTTTATGTAAATGATCTGGTAAATATGACAAATAAATTAATATTTACAGCAGCCTTTTGGCCTTGTCAAATCTACATTTGGATATTTATTATTTATTGTAATATAAATTATATACCTCATATTACAGTAAAACCTCTTTAATTCATCATCGTATTATAAAACATGGTCTGTACTGTCAAGTAGTATAGAGGTCATCAGAAAAGAACTCTTTAGTACAAAAAAATTAGACTTTTTTCAAAACTAAAACGTAAATAGATTTAATACACTGTATTTATTCTTGTTAATGTTATGGTTCTTACAAGGTACTGTAATATGTTTTTTTTAAAATCTCTTTTATGAAAATAGAGTAACGTATTGTATTTGCAGTTACGATCTACACTGCAGGTTACTAGTGCTTTATAGTGTTGTGTAATAGTCTTTATCTTTAATTCGTCACCATCTCTGTCCCGATTGTGACGAATTAAGGAGGTTCTACAGTTGAATCGCTTTGACAAAAATCGCCTCGAGCAGGCATGTGGGGGTGAGGGGTGAGGTTTGGCCACGTGCTAGGGGGAGGAGGAAGAGAAAGATCTAAATAGAAACGCTGCTAGCCTGACTGCATACTTTCGGCTGAGTTGAATCATTTATGGACGTCAAGAGGGAAAATCCGGGTACTATTTCTTAAAGAAAATAAAAACACGTGCACTATAAAACATAAAAGATAACATAAAACCTAAATCAAAACTTAACACCAGAAAATGTTTTTGGAATGGTACGTATAGATCCACCACTGGCTGCTTTCACGACCAACTGAAGTGTCGCTCAGTGCTGTCGCCCTAAAGCGCATGCGCACTGGCGCCTCTTGGCACTGCGCATCCAACACCCCGATTTTTCACAGTGATTCGACTGTACTGTTTAATGTCTGTGGAACGGTCATTTGCTTCCTCTACTCGCCAGCCTATGCTCGTCCTTCGAGGTTACGCGCCAGTTTGCATGTGACCAGCTTTTTTTATATATAAATGTGTAGTATGAGATAAGTCTTTGCAAGGTGTCTTCACGCAGCAAAGACAAAAGATGTAGCAAGCGCTCAATAGTGGGGACAAACATTGCAAGCCAAACATTTCTTTCGTAGGGGCGTGAACGTAAACCAGGTGCTACCGATCTAAGTAAAATTGAAATAGTTTTAAATGTCCCTGCCTACCCTAAATTGCCTACAATAAATATATAAATAAAGTACATTCTCTGGTGAACAAAAATTTGGTCCTGAAAGTGGTGACCCCGGGGGAACAGCGAGTTATTTCCAGTGTTTAAAAATGCTGAGCGACGTTTTACGTGTTACACATACCGGTGTTCATGGAAAGCGCACAGGAATTGTGGCTTAGAAGTGCGGTCAAGCGTAAACGTATGTACGTATAAATTAAACTAGTTTTAAATCCTAGCCTACTAGTCTCAATACAAGTACACAAATAAAGTTAATTCTATAGTTAACAAGAGTGTATTTAATCTAATGAGATTAAATCCCAAAAGATTTTAAAATCACTTAGGTGGAGTCCGTTACCCAGGAAGTCGTTCAGTGTACATATTGAGCCGTTTTCTGTCTTTGCAAATTAGACTGACGAGTGCAATGACTTTGGTCAGCCCATTATCTGACTAAAACGACCACATTCCACTTCAAGGTTATTTCATTACAAGGAATTTAGGCGGTTCTTAACAGTTCTTTCATATGTAGTAATAGTGTTATTATTATATGTATAATGAAGGAAACAAGACTAGTCAATGGTATTTGTCGTTACAAATAGATATACGACTACGATGGTCGACACGTGAGCCATGATTCTCTGCCATATCCCAGACAACGGGAGTTTCGTGTTATTATATTAAAACCATTAAAAATTCTCAATTCTTTTCACAACTTTACCTGAATATGTTTGTATTGTTATAAATGATTTAATGTCTATTGTCTGCGAAGACAAAAAGTGGAAGTGATTATTTTAAAACAAAACAATCAGTTAGTGTATTTCTATCCTCAAAAGATACACAACAATTGTGTATATAGGTAAGATTAAGGTAGAAGCAAGAAACTCTCTGGTAGAGGATATAGAAGCCATAACAGCTTTAAGTGCGCAGGGTAGCGTACCTGAAATAGAGCTACTAGTTATGGTGGTCGTAGATATAGGCCTACACATTACACGCTTTTGTAAGAAGTGTAGACTGATTAAGGGAAGGACATGGTGGGGGTTTTCCTGATGGGGATTAGGGGGAAATTGTGGCACAGGTGAAGCGTCACTTACTTGAAGTAGGCTTGCTCTCAATGGAACCGAAAACCTATTCCGAAAATATAGGCGTCATTTTAAAATACCGTGTGCGCCAAAATAAACAGTACTGACACTGAATCAGCTGTAGTAGAATGACCGATATAGGGTCATTCTTGGTTGTTGTATAGGAGACCTCAGGAGATTTTGTTGTGCCCGAAACGTGCCTTTTCGTTCACAATGGTTCCAGCAAGATGGCTCGTAACCAGATACAATTTCAGAGGGATGAA
>JBAIZL010000006.1:25857427-26014927 GCA_036971475.1 Prosapia bicincta | reverse complement strand
CTATACTATAGAAACCCAAAGAGGGTCATCATCGACTTTAACAAGTGCATAGAAATTAATTAAAAAACACAATGAAAAATAAGACTACAGAAAACCAAAGAGGGTCATTATCGACTTTAACAAGTGCATAGAATTTAATTAAAAAACACAATGAAAAATAAGACTACAGAAAACCAAAGAGGGTCATCATCGACTTTAACAAGTGCATAGAATTTAATTAAAAAACACAATGAAAAATAAGAATACAGAAAACCAAAGAGGGTCATCATCGACTTTAACAAGTGCATAGAATTTAATTAAAAAACACAATGAAAAATAAGAATACAGAAAACCAAAGAGGGTCATTATCGACTTTAACAAGTGCATAGAATTTAATTAAAAAACACAATGAAAAATAAGACTACAGAAAACCAAAGAGGGTCATCATCGACTTTAACAAGTGCATAGAATTTAATTAAAAAACACAATGAAAAATAAGACTACAGAAAACCAAAGAGGGTCATCATCGACTTTAACAAGTGCATAGAATTTAATTAAAAAACACAATGAAAAATAAGACTACAGAAAACCAAAGAGGGTCATCATCGACTTTAACAAGTGCATAGAATTTAATTAAAAAACACAATGAAAAATAAGACTACAGAAAACCAAAGAGGGTCATCATCGACTTTAACAAGTGCATAGAATTTAATTAAAAAACACAATGAAAAATAAGACTACAGAAAACCAAAGAGGGTCATCATCGACTTTAACAAGTGCATAGAATTTAATTAAAAAACACAATGAAAAATAAGACTACAGAAAACCAAAGAGGGTCATTATCGACTTTAACAAGTGCATAGAATTTAATTAAAAAACACAATGAAAAATAAGACTACAGAAAACCAAAGAGGGTCATCATCGACTTTAACAAGTGCATAGAATTTAATTAAAAAACACAATGAAAAATAAGACTACAGAAAACCAAAGAGGGTCATCATCGACTTTAACAAGTGCATAGAATTTAATTAAAAAACACAATGAAAAATAAGACTACAGAAAACCAAAGAGGGTCATCATCGACTTTAACAAGTGCATAGAATTTAATTAAAAAACACAATGAAAAATAAGACTACAGAAAACCAAAGAGGGTCATCATCGACTTTAACAAGTGCATAGAATTTAATTAAAAAACACAATGAAAAATAAGACTACAGAAAACCAAAGAGGGTCATCATCGACTTTAACAAGTGCATAGAATTTAATTAAAAAACACAATGAAAAATAAGACTACAGAAAACCAAAGAGGGTCATCATCGACTTTAACAAGTGCATAGAATTTAATTAAAAAACACAATGAAAAATAAGACTACAGAAAACCAAAGAGGGTCATTATCGACTTTAACAAGTGCATAGAATTTAATTAAAAACACAATGAAAAATAAGACTACAGAAAACCAAAGAGGGTCATTATCGACTTTAACAAGTGCATAGAATTTAATTAAAAAACACAATGAAAAATAAGACTACAGAAAACCAAAGAGGGTCATCATCGACTTTAACAAGTGCATAGAATTTAATTAAAAAACACAATGAAAAATAAGACTACAGAAAACCAAAGAGGGTCATCATCGACTTTAACAAGTGCATAGAATTTAATTAAAAAACACAATGAAAAATAAGACTACAGAAAACCAAAGAGGGTCATCATCGACTTTAACAAGTGCATAGAATTTAATTAAAAAACACAATGAAAAATAAGACTACAGAAAACCAAAGAGGGTCATCATCGACTTTAACAAGTGCATAGAATTTAATTAAAAAACACAATAAAAAATAAGACTACAGAAAACCAAAGAGGGTCATTATCGACTTTAACAAGTGCATAGAATTTAATTAAAAAACACAATGAAAAATAAGACTACAGAAAACCAAAGAGGGTCATCATCGACTTTAACAAGTGCATAGAATTTAATTAAAAAACACAATGAAAAATAAGACTACAGAAAACCAAAGAGGGTCATTATCGACTTTAACAAGTGCATAGAATTTAATTAAAAAACACAATGAAAAATAAGACTACAGAAAACCAAAGAGGGTCATCATCGACTTTAACAAGTGCATAGAATTTAATTAAAAAACACAATGAAAAATAAGACTACAGAAAACCAAAGAGGGTCATCATCGACTTTAACAAGTGCATAGAATTTAATTAAAAAACACAATGAAAAATAAGACTACAGAAAACCAAAGAGGGTCATCATCGACTTCAACAAGTGCATAGAATTTAATTAAAAAACACAATGAAAAATAAGACTACAGAAAACCAAAGAGGGTCATCATCGACTTTAACAAGTGCATAGAATTTAATTAAAAAACACAATGAAAAATAAGACTACAGAAAACCAAAGAGGGTCATCATCGACTTTAACAAGTGCATAGAATTTAATTAAAAAACACAATGAAAAATAAGACTACAGAAAACCAAAGAGGGTCATCATCGACTTTAACAAGTGCATAGAATTTAATTAAAAAACACAATGAAAAATAAGACTACAGAAAACCAAAGAGGGTCATTATCGACTTTAACAAGTGCATAGAATTTAATTAAAAAACACAATGAAAAATAAGACTACAGAAAACCAAAGAGGGTCATTATCGACTTTAACAAGTGCATAGAATTTAATTAAAAAACACAATGAAAAATAAGACTACAGAAAACCAAAGAGGGTCATCATCGACTTTAACAAGTGCATAGAATTTAATTAAAAAACACAATGAAAAATAAGACTACAGAAAACCAAAGAGGGTCATCATCGACTTTAACAAGTGCATAGAATTTAATTAAAAAACACAATGAAAAATAAGACTACAGAAAACCAAAGAGGGTCATCATCGACTTTAACAAGTGCATAGAATTTAATTAAAAAACACAATGAAAAATAAGACTACAGAAAACCAAAGAGGGTCATCATCGACTTTAACAAGTGCATAGAATTTAATTAAAAAACACAATGAAAAATAAGACTACAGAAAACCAAAGAGGGTCATTATCGACTTTAACAAGTGCATAGAATTTAATTAAAAAACACAATGAAAAATAAGACTACAGAAAACCAAAGAGGGTCATCATCGACTTTAACAAGTGCATAGAATTTAATTAAAAAACACAATGAAAAATAAGACTACAGAAAACCAAAGAGGGTTTTTATCGTCTTTAGCAAGGGATAATAAAAACAAAATAAAACTATAGAAAACCAAAGAGGATTTTCATCGACTTTAACATACATAGACTACAAAAAAAAAAAATGAAAAATAAAACTATTGGAAACCAATGAGACTTTTCATCGACTTTAACAAGTGTATAGCCTAATATAAAAAAACAAAGAAAAATAAAACTATAAAAAATCAAAGAATGCATCATCGACCTCAAAAAATACAACGCCTACAACTAAAAAAAAAACCATTCATGAAAAATAGAGGTATAGAAAGCAGAAAGGTACAACAGGTTAAAACTAGGGCCAAGAGAAATATGAAAACAATAAGGATGTTATAACTTTAAGGTTTAAACGTCTTATATACCTAGTTTCTTCACAAACAAAACTGATGAATCTCAAGACATTTTTTTTGCAAATAGCTTCTCACTGCTGTTTCTCGACGTAATACAATTAAACAATTTTGGTCCTTAAGACAAAAAAATACAAACATAAATATCCAACAACTTGAATATAAAATAACAAACATAATACAATACAATACAAACCCCATAACAACTAAATGTCAACAGTCAATTTGCTTAACATTTCCCAGCCTTTATAAATTTATATTCATACACTACTAAAAATATATATAATAATGTAATAAAAAATTTTACAATTACAATATATTATAAGAATGATAAAATGTAAAATTAAAAATAAAATGTATACGGATGTATTTAAAACCTCATTTAGACACATAACTATAGGCCTTAAGTATAATATTTTAAATTTTTTAAACGACAACAGTTGAAACAATCCTTACCGCAGTAAAATACGCAGTTAACCCAATACTGCAGTAAAACTTATAATCAATAAATATATTAATAAAGTTATATTATAATTAACCAATGAACAAAGTTACCAAAATTAAAAACTTTTTGGCTTTTCAATAACCATTTCACCATTATTAAAAGTTACTACTAAGTTATGAAACCAACTCTTACGTGTTAGGAATTCGTTTTGTAAATTAGTTATACCCTCTGATAATGTCGTCATTGAAATCCTCATAAGGGGTTAATCTTGGTAACTTTGTTAATTTAGTTATAGATTATATCTTGTGTTACCGTTTTAGCTGTAATATTGTCACTGTGCTCATCTTTTTTATAGCACCAAATAGCTATTTGGAAAAAACAATTGCCTTGCGATTCATTAAAGTATTGATTGTTTAGAGTCAATGAATGAGTTGGTATAAGAGAAAGGAAGGAATATATATATATATATATATATATATATATATATATATATTATAACCTAAGTTATTTAAAATATTACTTTTATTTTAGGTTATATATTTAATTACCTTAACACTCTTTGTCTCACCTTCAGGATTCTAATTAATTAACACAAATATCAAATTTTAACATAACTTGCATTTATTCTTGACACTTAATTAACACACATTATTTGTCTACCCATTGTTTTTAATACTATTGTGACAAGATTGATTCCTTAATTAATATTACAATTACTACAAAAAAAACAAAGGTGGACTCTTGAGGCTTAAGTTACTACATTAAAGTTTAAAATGACAGTGTTAATATCTCTTTCTCTTGGGTCGTTATTACGGATCTTTTTATAAATTAGAACATGGTGAAAAGAAAAAACTAGATTATTATTTTATACTAAAGAATTTTAAATGGTTCTGAAGTTACTGTTTTTAAAGTTCTGTTGGCTAATTTTCTGAATTAAAAAAGAGAGTACTTATTGTTTGTCGACTCTTTGGATCTTGACCGTTGATACTGCTTCGATGCACTTTCACATTACTCTTTTAATTTTCCTAATTTTGTATTAACTTACTTACGTCGCACTTTTACCTTTTAAATTATACAAATACAAATTACATTTCCCTTAATTTTACTAACAAATTTTAAACCTAATTAACATTACTGACACTTGCCCCCCCCGCCCAATAAATCTGCCCTCTTTTGCCTGAAGTTTTTCCAAGAGTCCCTGATCACTTCCTTTTTCAACCTCGCGTCATCTTTCCCCCCTTACTTATTTTAGTTAAATTGATTATTCCCATAGCCATCTACAAAGACCTTGCCGCAACGGTACATTATTATAACCCAAGTAATTTGGGAAGTCCTATCTTAAAAGGGTTGAACCCTTCTTTTGTTAAAGATTCCCCCCAGCCCCTTTATGACTACTTCGAAATAGAACAATGGTTAAACTGGTTCGTATATTTTAAGAACTATCTTTGTCGCTTTGGCTTAATTTTCTTCTGACTAATTTTCTTCTTGGAATAAGCTGAATTTATTCTTTAGCCTCAAACGTTATGTTATAATATACTGTATATAAGAGAAGGAAATAATTAAGCTTTAGGTAGTATGGATCATTGGGAAAGTGTTACAAGAGAAAGAAAGAACAATACCATTAGTAAGTTTAGATAATGTAAAGAGGGCGATGACAGGATCAATGGCTTCAGCATTATAATTTTGACTTGTGCGAAAATAAAAAAATGCTACGAATCTTTTTTATCTCAAGTTGGATGGTAGCACGTATGACAAAAAGGCGGCCCTCGCCTCGCATCAGAAATTCGTAGTACCGATAAGTAAACGAGCAACCACCACTTCCTCTCTACGCCCGGAATGAGATAAACATGGATGACTAAGCCTTTTTCAGTTTGCTGTGATACAGTTCTTCGTTCCATTTCTTGGAAACTCAGACGTCATGGAGCATAGCTGGTGTCTGATTCACACCATACCTTCTGCTTTTCTGTTTGCGTTTTACACTAAAATGTTACACCAACACTCGTCTATTACGCACGAAATGTTTTTAAGTAACATATCCTGAATAACATTAAGAGCAATTTTGAAGCTAGCAGGTAATTGATGATTACTTGTCTCCTCAATCAGGTTGAAAACAGATCTACTTTTAAGGGAGTGATCGTATAGTAAGGAACCGCGCACTTGGCCTTGAGAAATCCCAATAGCCGAGAAGGGAGGTGGAGGACTGCGTTTAAATCCCGACTGCGACCGTAGCATGATACGGTCGATATTAAATTCGATGATATATTAGCTTTGGTATGAAATAACAAAATATGAGTAGACATATCAGGATAGAAGCTGTTAATTTTTAGAACATTCTGAAAATGTAACATGTTTTCAGAAGTGGTAGTATACAAGAAAACGGGAGTGAGCAAATGCAAGGTTAACACTACAACACCGTTGCCATAATTTCCTTTATTTACGGTATCAGATCGTTACACCCTGTCTAATTTTAATATTTCTTTCCCTTTCTATTACGAGGGGGTATAATTAGGGACACCTAATCATGGCACCGATAGAGAGTGGGTCTAGCTTCAGATAAACAATCAATAAAAGTTTCCTAGTCCAGTATCACGGGATCATTATATCCTAGCTAACTCCATGATTCGTTTTCTTTTTTATAGGGGGTACATCGGGTGACACCTCAATATGACCCCAATAGAGGGTAAGTATACGCTATCATGCACACGTAATCACCTCTATATTATTTACATGGTTTTGTCTCTACTTAAGACGTACCATATTATATAATCATTTCCTCTTCTTCGCGGGAGACAGTCATAGACAGAATGATCGCCTTAAAACTACAAAACACTCTTGGAGTAGAAACACATAAGGAAATTTTAAAAAGTTGACTTTTTCTGTATTACACGTGTAGGCGTAAAGTTCTGACGATGGCAAAGAGTTCATCTTACGGAACACTGTAACTGAGGATAATCTGTATATTTAGGTCCATCAGGACATCAGTGACAATAATTTCACTATGGCGGAGGGTAGGTAACAACTTTAGGCATAAAACTACGTTACAGGCGTAGATCTCGGACCTCGGGCTCAATGTTTATTATTGGATTAATGCTTTAACTTATAATCCTACTCACAATTCATCCCTTACCCGTTCATGCCCGTAAAAAAGTACAGACCGTCAGGTATAGCGTGATCAAAGAAATGCGCAGAAGGAGAAAGCAGATAAACGTGAGTAGAAACTGCTACCGCGGGAGGGGAAGGGGCGCATTGTTGTATACTATACTATCAAATACCTTGTACATTGAACGATGCCAAGAGACTGTCCAACAATACCTCTACTACGCACATAAACTAAAGTGCTTCTGCGTATGTCAAAGTCATCGATCAGGCTAAACCTGACGACCTGTATACCATGGTTTTTTTAGAACTTGTTGGAATTCATATATTGCTGATTAAGTTGACATTTTTTAGCGTTGAGTACAATAGAGGGGCTATTATTTAAATGCCAGAAAAGGGAATCTAGGAATAGTTCAACACTATACCTCCCTATGACTGTCGGTTGTCCGAGCGTTATAAAGAAGTGGTAAACCTGTAAAAATCAGAATTATTGCTATAACTGTCAGGATGATCAAGATTCTTTGTAAATAAGTAAGATTTGACCATTATCTGCGAGTGAATGTAACTACTTCAAAATAACCGACACATAAACTCACAAAAATATATTTATCTGAACAGGACCTGTTAAAGACAGTCACCATCTTTAGGACTACACTTCACAAAATTTAAATATGATATTGTTTAATTTATGTGTTATAAGTTAAAATATATCTAAATAATTTTGTGTGATACTATGAACTTTGCTGTACCTGCCATTGCGAGCTGTCTAGGAAATCCTACAGATAGATTTCCATCCTAAAGCAACCAATATTTAATCTACCTTCTCTTTGTGATATTAAACTTAAGTAGTTAACTTTTAGTAATTACTGAATTACTACTGCTATAATTGCTCGGGAACAATTGTTATTTATAACTACTGTATTGCAAAGAAACGCATTTTTAAACAGGAAAACCAAGAATCAATTAACCTATGAAAATGGAATTAAAGTATATATCACTTTATGATGAGATCAAATTTAATAATCATGCTTCAAGCAGCATGCATAGGCCTTTCCCCTTATATTAGTTTTTTAAACAATTACAAAGTTTTCGTGTTTTAAGGCAGACGCATTTAGGCTACGATAACAAAAAGAGATAAGAGCAAACATCTGCGAACGAATATTATAATTCAACATGAAGACCTTGTATATGTTATCACCTTACAACGAGAAAAACGCGAAACTTAAGTGTTGCATATGCCAATATGAACTCTAGTCTAGAGTGATTAGCGGATGGGAATAACATCCGTAATTGTTATTCTCTTTGATCATCATTTATAGGATGGATCTGCGGATGGATTTATTGAACACCCTAATTAGTTTAGGAAATAATGAGCATTCCGAGGTGGATTTTGGAATAATGAATTGCGTTTATTTAGAAACATTTGTTCTTAATGGATCATATAAAAAAGAGGTTTATTTCCGTGTCGTTTTAGAGGCAACAGAATCTGTGTCTTATTAACTTTTCTTGGTTTACAGTTTAAAACGCCCGGACATCGACAGATCTGGTGTACCTCGAGTGGTCTACACCTTTTTAAGTCATTCAGCAACAGTTTCCAATGTACTGAACGCAAACACTGCAATCATATGGAGGCTACAAAAAAGGCATCGTTCACATTTTTGTAGGGACATGAACGAGTACCTGGCATGACGCTTTTAGCTATCGTCCTCTTGCGTGTATTTGTAAAATGAACACAAGACAAGACCCTCTGCACATCTGGGGAGCGACAATATAATTTGGAATGTCTAAATAGTTGAAATTTCTAGAGACAGGATAAACCTAGTTTAGGATTATGGGCGTCAACTACTATGTTTAAAATTCGTACAAATTTGATCATGCAGGTAACGCAGACATGAGCGTTAAAGAAACAGCTTGCGTTTTCGTTTTTTGGTAGGGTTCAGATGGCGTATAAAACTATCTGCTTTCGGATGGATCTGTGGTCTGAGGATGTTGGGAGGGGTTTCAGATGGAGTCTAAGACTATCTGCTTTCGGATGGATCTGTGATCTGAGGATGTTGGAGGGGTTTCAGATGGAGTCTAAAACTATCTGCTTTCGGATGGATCTGTGGTCTGAGGATGTTGGGAGGGGTTTCAGATGGAGTCTAAGACTATCTGCTTTTGAATGGATCTGTGGTCTGAGGATGTTGGGAGGGAAATAAGGTGTTCAACTAGCTTTTCTGTTGGGCAACCACTCACTGAACCATCTTCATTTTAAATTGCACAGTACAACAGAAGAAAGTTCACAAATGAAAAAGTAACAAAAATATTCAAAGTATAACAAAAAAAGTATTGAAGAAATTTTTCAAGTTATAAAGTTTTAGAGTGTGAATGTTACAAAAGTAACACAGGCTTGTAAAGGCACAGATAATGGGTTCCACTAGTCATGCCCGGCACAGTTGAACCGGCAGGACGATAAGAGCTTTCTCCAGTCACAAAATAACGGTCATTAAACAGAGAGCGCAGAGCATAACACACTTTTGGCACGGAGTGTACCAATGTGTGACAATTTTATTTCTTACTTGTTTTGCTTAATGTGAGAGACAAACGTCTCTAAATAAATGTCTAAAATAACCTTTTTTGCAAAAATAATAATGGGCAGCAGCACAAAACAGAGTTTTATTTTAGCAAGAACTACTAAACAAAATATAATTCAAATATGGAGTAAATTCAAAAGCAGTGAAAAATTTGTTTAAACTTTTTAACGCTTTCTTTACTTTTATAATCCAAAATAATCGGAGTTGGCCGTAACTATCGCAGCCATTCAAAGAGAAAAACAAACTCATTTTCAAAGCCTTTGTCTAGTTCTTTGATTTATATAACAGAAATGCAATAAATATTATAAAGTTTAAAATAAACAATGCAGCAGTGCTATAATGTAATAAATTAATTAATACAATAAAACATGAGCATTAAACACGTTAATTGTATACATTTTACTGTAAGTGGTTAAGTGCATATAGACAATGTATTTTGTTGCGTTATATAACATATGTTCCACCTCATATAACATATGTTTTGCCTTACAATGCTGGATAAAGCAGTAAATAATTGTATTCAACATGTTTGCATAAAAAATGACAGAAATTTAGATTTATAATTACAGATAACATTATTTAAAAGGCTATTACTTTTAATTTTACATTTCTTCATACATTTGGAAAACTTTTGCTACAAATAATTAAACAAAAAATATGTTACATAAACGTTACGTAATCCGTTAACCGTGAAAACATTAAATTTTTAACGTCGGTAAAAGGAAGTCTATTTCATCGTTTAACCTAAGACCTTTCTATATAAATATCTTTACAAGTACCTACCTTCTCGGTCTGAAAATGTCTCGTACATCGTGTATACGTTGCAGAATAGCTTAGTAAAAACCTGCGCCAGAAAAACTTCGAACCGCCTTCATGCTCACTCGAATCCGAAGTGAGAACCGGTCCCGCTTTGTGCAACGTTTGCCGAGTGGGAAGCCTAAGGCAAAGGCTGAGAAAATAACAGAATTAACTTTGGCCTTTATCTGTGTGTAAGATGAAAATTTAATGACCCCAAACAGATATATTTCATAAATAACCTAAAACTTTTTATCGAGCAAGTCTTTTTTCAACACAGTGTCTACATGTCTAGAGCAATCCAATTAATTTTAGTGAAAATTACGCAAAATATAAATAATTTGATGAACGAACGAAACAGTTTGGAGTTTTCATAAAAGAGTTGAGTTTAAAGTTTTGAAAATGGAGTCCATCTGAAATGCATCAATGAAGAACAATGTTTTAACTGTAAGGAAAGGCAGAAGTTACTCAAATGCATATACAAATCTAATAGGTTGAAAAATAAAATTTTCCAGATTCATCTGTATATTGTTAATGTATTTAAATTTAAAGAAAATGTTTCGGTAATTGTATACTTTATACAATACAAACTCCAGTTAGTGTTTACTTATGTTTAAAAAGTACATTCTAAACATAGGTTAATTAGGTTAATTAACATAGGTAAATGGGTTAGATTTTGAAAAAAATACGGACAACCTAAATTTACAAAAACACGCGAAAAGTTGTAAGCCTAATGTTTCGTCATAAAACAGACTAGTTTACACTACATTTCCCTACCATTTTGCTATTTCACAATATATCAATACCTAGCTAGGATAGTTTTGACCAGAAAATACAAAACGTTTCTTATCGGAAGCTACAAAACGTACACTGAGCAAGCTGAGGAAACCGACACACCTTCAGTTCAGCAAACGGTTAGCTTACGCTGATAAACTTAATGGTTATTCATAACCAAACCTATCTGAACCAGTTTCTTTATAGATATTAAATATAAACACAGTGTTTTGTAAACAAGTAATATAAACAAAACAAATTTTCATTTCAATTCCTACTTAGGCCAACAAAGAAATATTTTATTTCAGGTACTTTTTATTAAATAATTACAATTGATATAAATAAAGTAGCGTAACTCATGCCTTGAACCACTGTTCTGCACTTAACCTAAAACATAAAATGAAACAGTTTTATGAAATCATATGTTATCACTTATTTTAAACCAAATGGGACTAAATAACTATATTGCATAACTTGCCCTTTTTGTGGAACGTTTTTCTCCCATATAAAACTCAAATCAATTAATTAAATTTAATTAATGAATTGATATTTGAAAAAATAGTATTAACATCAACTGTCCTCCATAAGAATGTATTTGAATTTGAGTGGATGAATAATAAGTAGTTATAACGATTTAAAATTTGAAAAAAAAAAAAAAAAAAAAAAAAAAGAAAATATATATATATATATATATATATATATATATATATATATATATATATATGTATATATATATATATATATATACGTATATATGTATATATATATATATATATATATATATATATATATATATATATATATATATATATATATATATATAAGTAGAGTGTGAACAACAGAAATTACAACAACAAAAATTACACAGGGATCTACAACCTGCTGGCAGGGGGCACAACAATTTGATAAAAGTGAAATATATTGAAAGTGAAGTATATTTACTATGACGCAGGGGTTCCAAAACCTTTAGGTACCACGCCCCCTTTTTTGAAATGATAACCTGCCACGCCCCCACCCTTTTACACTATTAATAAATGGTATGGACACATGAAAAAGAACCAAATATTATATACATTGAAAACAATTTATTTGTTTATAAATATTTTCACAAGAAACACGATATAACATTTCAAGTTTTTTCAAGGTAAATTTTAACGGATAAGAGAAAAATCTGTTAGTGAGATACTTAAGCTTTCATATTTTACAGTAACTTGCCTATTTGAGGTTGTATTTTAGTAAGGGCAAGTCATTAACGACATCAAGTTTGTTCCTATAGTATTAAATAGTTTTAATTTTCCAGCTGGTCTCGCGAGCCCCCTGACTTGCCTTCACGCCCCTGCCCCCAGTTTCGGAACTCATGCTATAACGGGTTCTGTGCCTTACATCTATCTGTATTTTAAAGAACTTTAATCTCTTCTACACATCGATTTGAGAGGTCTGACGTAATAGAACACGAATGCCCTTCGACTATAACACCGTGTGACCTTGTAGTACAGCGTACTTTTCAGCAGGGGTTCTCGGACTATGAGGTGCAAAATATTTTTAGAGGTAGCGTGGATAAGTACACTGGAAGAGCCTACAGAGAGGCGAGCGTCCTTACTAAGGCGTAAAAGTGGACATCCTCACGTGATTAATGTGCGTACTGACTTACGTCATTGTTTTGTGTAGGATGTTATAGAGTTATGGTCTTTGTGCTACAGATAAGCCATGATCTACACTTCTGATGACTAATGGAATGTTATCACCTCTCAAACCATCGAGCATAAAGGAAGTAATTTATAGTCGACCTGCATTCTCCGAATGGGAGGACAAATAAAGTTAGATTTGTATACACTTATTTGTTAATACTATCTTTTGTCCCCTCAGGTCTCAGATTCAGCTCTTAGTCTCGTCTTTGCTACGTTAGATAACGCAGATGCGTGTATTCCGGTGGTGTCTTTATGGAAAACTCAAGTTCACAAGAGGATCGGTTGTTATTAGACAGTAATTAGTTTAATAAACCGTTTTTGTACAAATCTGAAGTGAACAATTAGTTGCGAAAATTTAGGAGCCTGCAGCCAACTGTTAAGCTTCAAACGGTAAGTAGCATTTTATTTGATTTTACTAATAAAGATTAGAAATGTAATAATCAATTAAAGAAGTTTTGGTAAAAATACAGAAGCCCGGCGCTATACGATATTTTGGGAAATGGTTTAACATCATTAAATAGCACGATATCTACAAGAATTTTTTTTAAATTGACCTCGGAAAGTTATTTTTTTTCAATTTAAAGTAGCGAAAAAAATTCAGCGCGGATGTAGAAGTTGTGAATAGGCGCGGAGTGATACAAATGCTTCGTGATACAACTGTATTTCAATGTATAAAATTAAAACCAAATCTAACCTGACTTGACACTTTTTAGGTATATTTTAATATAGGTATACAGTATTGTATAAATTTAAAACCAAATCTATCCTAACTGGAGACTTTATAAGTATATTTAAATATATGTATAAAAATTACGCGAAGTTGTGAATAGGCGCAGAGTTATGCAAATGCTTCGTGATTTTACAACTGAATTTCAATGTATAAAATTAAAACCAAACCTAACCTGACTTTACACTTTTTCGGTATATTTTAATATAGGTATACAGTATTTTATAAATTTAAAACCAATCTATCCTAACTGTAGAAGTTGTTTCTTAAATATATACACATGTAAGTTTGCGTGACGTACCGCGGACAATGCGTACAACCTTATGCGCAGCACTGTGACGTAAGTATCACTCCGCGCCTATTCACAACTTCTACATCCGCGCTGAATTTAGTACCCTACTTTAAATTGAAAAAAAGTAACTTTCCGAGGTCAATTTTAAAAAAATTCTTGTGGATATCGTCCAATTTGATGGTTTTGAACAATTTCCCAAAATATCGTATAGTGCCGGAGTACTGTATTTCAACCGAAGTTTTAAAGTAAAGAATAAGAAATTGCATCTCTATAAAATACTAGGGGCTTGTAGAGGCAAATATTCATATTTAAACAAATTTTAAACATTTGTATAATTTATTTTTTCAATACAAATTAATTTAATATAATTTAAATTTTTCATAACAAAATTTCCTCAAACTATATATTTTCAATCTGATTTTTTTGACCAATCTTATAATCAATATGTATCTTTAATCCATCTTGAGATTTTACTCGACTTGGTGGAACATAAATTTGATCAGGTGTAAAAACAGGTTTAGTCGATTGAAGCCTTACGTATATATAGTCTAGTTATTGAAGTGTAAGTCTTAAAGGAAATTGGTTCCTTTTCGTTTTAAATGGCATGTTAGGATGTGTTGATATTAATTTAATTATTGGTACAAATATGATGTTTCCTTTTCCAGAATCAGTGATTATTTCTAATTTAATACACTTGTTAAACATATCTAGTACGATAAGACGTACTCTATTAACTAAACCAGATCCAAAGTTCATATATCTAAAACATTTGTACTCATCTGTTTTTAATATATTTTTACAGCTGTTTCTCAGCTGAAATATTTAAAAATCATACTCAGCTGTTTTTCATTGCAATGTATTTCTTATGGAGATTTTTGGTAACTTTAAGTTCCTCAAAATGAATTAGTTCCTCATGAATGTCGTAAATTGAGAAAACCTATATTTTTCTCCGATCGTGTCAACATGTTTATTTGACCCATCTCCCAGCTCTGTACTACCTTTCAAGCTCCCACAAATTTTCCCTCAAAATTCGACTGACGAAATTATATATATAGATGGATATAATATTTAGCAGCCTCGTCATTGAATTCGCGTATAGCTAGTCACACGAAAGCTGGCGCGTGACCTCGAAGGGTGAGCACAAACGGGGGGAAGGATAGAGGAAGCAAAAGACCGTTCCACAGACATTATATGAGGTTTAGTATTTATATTACAATGATGTAGATTTGACATGGCCGAAAGGCCACTATAAATATTATTTTATTTCATTTGTAATATTAACCAGATCATTTACATAAAGTTATGAAGAAATAACTGACGCACTATAAAAACCAATGTTTTTGAATAGGACTATCTTTCTCTTTTCTATCGATCGATCGACGCCAGTTTACGAGTGACCAAGCTATACACGCAGGGTAGATAGGATAGCTTCAATTAAATCACCAATGAGTTTAGGAATATAACAAGTAATATAAACAACGACATTTTGAAAGACAATTCCTACTCAGGGCTACAAAGGAAAACTTTATTTCAGTTACTTTTTATTAAACAATTACATTAAATATAAATAAGGTAACATAGCCTATGCATTAAAACAGCTGTTCTATCACATAACGTATAACATAAAACCAGCTGTTTTATGAAATCATATGTTATCACTTATTTTAAGCCAAATGGATGGAAATAACTGTATTGCATGTCTTGCCCCTTTTGTGAAAGGTTTTTCTCCCATATAGCACTAAAATTAATTCATTAAATTTAATGAATGTGTGTATTAACATCAAGTGTTCACCTCCTACAAGTTTAAAAACATGTATTTGAACTTGAGTGGATGAATAAAAAGTATTTTATTAACGATTGGAAATTTGAACAAGATAAATATATAAAGAGAGTGTGAACTAATAGGAAGTGAAAAACAATGCAATGCAGCCTAGAACTTTGGAACGACATTTAACTACTAATCATTTTGCTCTGAAGGGGAAGCCTATTCAAGTTACGTTTCCATGAAGAAACTCAATTATACTGGAAATTTTCGGATGAAAAATGAGAAAACTGATGAAGCTTTTGACAGAATTGCCTTATTGTTAGCAAAAGACAAGAAACCTTAAACGATTGGAAAATCACTGATGACACATTGTTGAGTTAACTATATTGAGTTCGTGCTAACTATACTCATCTAAAAATTATAAAGCATGAGAGATGAAACTATCTTTTAAAGTCACAAGGTTTCTAATTCTACGAATGATACCTCTTGAGAATAACAAGTTTTAATTTATTATATAGTCTTTTTTTCATTTTATTGTGAAAACTATAAGAAGTGTGGGTGCGTGCGTAATTTTTCAATTTATAATTTTGTGTATACAATTATATTTTCACCTGCGTTATGGTTTTTTAACAATTATTAAGATATATGTTTAAGATCGAATCAAGTCTCATCACGGTGGGATTACAGCACTATCAGTTGTAGGAAAAAATATATTTATGTATTTTATAAATATTTATATTGAAAGATAAATAGAATTATCTTATGTTTAATTTACGTGAACAGCTTTACTTTCATACTTTGACTGTAATTCTTGACTAAGTAAATGGGTGGAGGCTGCACCTCTTGTCCAGTATTATAAAGTTTGAGAAACTTAGCTTTACAGCAAGCAACAAGGAATGTAATTACGTGACCAGCTTTACTTTCATACTTTGACTGTAATTTTTGACTAAGTAAATGGGTGGAGGCTGCACCTCTTGTACAGTATTATAAAGTTTGAGAACCTTAGCTTTACAGCAAGCAACAAGGAATGTAATTACGTGACCAGCTTTACTTTCATACTTTGACTGTAATTTTTGACTAAGTAAATGGGTGGAGGCTGCACCTCTTCTACAGTATTATAAAGTTTGAGAACCTTAGCTTTACAGCAAACAACAAGGAATGTAATTACGTGATCAGCTTTACTTTCATACTTTGACTGTAATTTTTGACAAAGTAAATGGGTGGAAACTGCACCTCTTGTCCAGTATTATAAAGTTTGAGAACCTTAGCTTTACAGCAAGCAACAAGGAATGTAATTACGTGACCAGCTTTACTTTCATACTTTGACTGTAATTTTTGACTAAGTAAATGGGTGGAGGCTGCACCTCTTGTACAGTATTATAAAGTTTGAGAACCTTAGCTTTGCAGCAAGCAACAAGGAATGTAATTACGTGACCAGCTTTACTTTCATACTTTGACTGTAATTTTTGACTAAGTAAATGGGTGGAGGCTGCACCTCTTGTCCAGTATTATAAAGTTTGAGAACCTTAGCTTTACAGCAAGCAACAAGGAATGTAATTACATGACCAGCTTTACTTTCATACTTTGACTGTAATTTTTGACTAAGTAAATGGGTGGAGGCTGCACCTCTTGTCCAGTATTATAAAGTTTGAGAACCTTAGCTTTACAGCAAGCAACAAGGAATGTAATTACGTGATCAGCTTTACTTTCATACTTTGACTGTAATTTTTGACTAAGTAAATGGGTGGAAGCTGCACCTCTTGTACAGTATTATAAAGTTTGAGAACCTTAGCTTTACAGCAAGCAACAAGGAATGTAATTACATGACCAGCTTTACTTTCATACTTTGACTGTAATTTTTGACTAAGTAAATGGGTGGAGGCTGCACCTCTTGTCCAGTATTATAAAGTTTGAGAACCTTAGCTTTACAGCAAGCAACAAGGAATGTAATTACGTGATCAGCTTTACTTTCATACTTTGACTGTAATTTTTGACAAAGTAAATGGGTGGAGGCTGCTCCTCTTGTCCAGTATTATAAAGTTTGAGAACCTTAGCTTTACAGCAAGCAACAAGGAATGTAATTACGTGATCAGCTTTACTTTCATACTTTGACTGTAATTTTTGACAAAGTAAATGGGTGGAGGCTGCACCTCTTGTCCAGTATTATAAAGTTTGAGAACCTTAGCTTTACAGCAAACAACAAGGAATGTAATTACGTGATCAGCTTTACTTTCATACTTTGACTGTAATTTTTGACAAAGTAAATGGGTGGAGGCTGCATATCTTGTCCAGTATTATAAAGTTTGAGAACCTTAGCTTTACAGAAAGCAACAAGGAAAGTAATTACGTGACCAGCTTTACTTTCATACTTTGACTGTAATTCTTGACTAAGTATAAATGGGTGGAGGCTGCTCCTCTTGTCCAGTATTATAAAGTTTGAGAACCTTAGCTTTACAGCAAGCCACAAGGAATGTAATTACGTGACCAGCTTTACTTTCATACTTTGACTGTAATTTTTGACTAAGTAAATGGGTGGAGGCTGCACCTCTTGTCCAGTATTATAAAGTTTGAGAACCTTAGCTTTACAGCAAGCAACAAGGAATGTAATTACATGACCAGCTTTACTTTCATACTTTGACTGTAATTTTTGACTAAGTAAATGGGTGGAGGCTGCTCCTCTTGTCCAGTATTATAAAGTTTGAGAACCTTAGCTTTACAGCAAGCAACAAGGAATGTAATTACATGACCAGCTTTACTTTCATACTTTGACTGTAATTTTTGACTAAGTAAATGGGTGGAGGCTGCACCTCTTGTCCAGTATTATAAAGTTTGAGAACCTTAGCTTTACAGCAAGCAACAAGGAATGTAATTACATGACCAGCTTTACTTTCATACTTTGACTGTAATTTTTGACTAAGTAAATGGGTGGAGGCTGCACCTCTTGTCCAGTATTATAAAGTTTGAGAACCTTAGCTTTACAGCAAGCAACAAGGAATGTAATTACATGACCAGCTTTACTTTCATACTTTGACTGTAATTTTTGACTAAGTAAATGGGTGGAGGCTGCACCTCTTGTCCTGTATTATAAAGTTTGAGAACCTTAGCTTTACAGCAAACAACAAGGAATGTAATTACGTGACCAGCTTTACTTTCATACTTTGACTGTAATTTTTGACAAAGTAAATGGGTGGAGGCTGCATATCTTGTTTAGTATTATAAAGTTTGAGAACCTTAGCTTTACAGCAAGCAACAAGGAATGTAATTACGTGACCAGCTTTACTTTCATACTTTGACTGTAATTTTTGACTAAGTAAATGGGTGGAGGCTGCACCTCTTGTCCAGTATTATAAAGTTTGAGGACCTTAGCTTTACAGCAAGCAACAAGGAATGTAATTACATGACCAGCTTTACTTTCATACTTTGACTGTAATTTTTGACTAAGTAAATGGGTGGAGGCTGCTCCTCTTGTCCAGTATTATAAAGTTTGAGAACCTTAGCTTTACAGCAAGCAACAAGGAATGTAATTACATGACCAGCTTTACTTTCATACTTTGACTGTAATTCTTGACTAAGTAAATGGGTGGAGGCTGCACCTCTTGTCCAGTATTATAAAGTTTGAGAACCTTAGCTTTACAGCAAGCAACAAGGAATGTAATTACATGACCAGCTTTACTTTCATACTTTGACTGTAATTTTTGACTAAGTAAATGGGTGGAGGCTGCACCTCTTGTCCAGTATTATAAAGTTTGAGAACCTTAGCTTTACAGCAAGCAACAAGGAATGTAATTACATGACCAGCTTTACTTTCATACTTTGACTGTAATTTTTGACTAAGTAAATGGGTGGAGGCTGCACCTCTTGTCCTGTATTATAAAGTTTGAGAACCTTAGCTTTACAGCAAACAACAAGGAATGTAATTACGTGACCAGCTTTACTTTCATACTTTGACTGTAATTTTTGACAAAGTAAATGGGTGGAGGCTGCATATCTTGTCCAGTATTATAAAGTTTGAGAACCTTAGCTTTACAGAGAGCAACAAGGAATGTAATTACGTGACCAGCTTTACTTTCATTCTTTGACTGTAATTTTTGACTAAGTAAATGGGTGGAGGCTGCACCTCTTGTCCAGTATTATAAAGTTTGAGAACCTTAGCTTTACAGCAAGCAACAAGGAATGTAATTACGTGACCAGCTTTACTTTCATACTTTGACTGTAATTTTTGACTAAGTAAATGGGTGGAGGCTGCACCTCTTGTACAGTATTATAAAGTTTGAGAACCTTAGCTTTACAGCAAGCAACAAGGAATGTAATTACGTGACCAGCTTTATTTTCATACTTTGACTGTAATTTTTGACTAAGTAAATGGGTGGAGGCTGCACCTCTTGTCCAGTATTATAAAGTTTGAGAACCTTAGCTTTACAGAAAGCAACAAGGAATGTAATTACGTGACCAGCTTTACTTTCATACTTTGACTGTAATTCTTGACTAAGTATAAATGGGCGGAGGCTGCACCTCTTGTCCAGTATTATAAAGTTTGAGAACCTTAGCTTTACAGCAAGCAACAAGGAATGTAATTACGTGACCAGCTTTACTTTCATACTTTGACTGTAATTTTTTACTAAGTAAATGGGTGGAGGCTGCTCCTCTTGTCCAGTATTATAAAGTTTGAGAACCTTAGCTTTACAGCAAGAAACAAGGAATGTAATTACGTGACCAGCTTTACTTTCATACTTTGACTGTAATTTTTGACAAAGTAAATGGGTGGAGGCTGCACCTCTTGTCCAGTATTATAAAGTTTGAGAACCTTAGCTTTACAGCAAGCAACAAGGAATGTAATTACGTGACCAGCTTTACTTTTATACTTTGACTGTAATTCTAAGTAGATGGGCGGAGGCTGCACTCTTGTCCAGTATTATAAAGTTTGAGAACCTTAGCTTTACAGCAAGCAACAAGGAATGTAATTACGTGACCAGCTTTACTTTCATACTTTGACTGTAATTTTTGACAAAGTAAATGGGTGGAGGCTGCACCTCTTGTACAGTATTATAAAGTTTGAGAACCTTAGCTTTACAGCAAGCAACAAGGAATGTAATTACGTGACCAGCTTTACTTTCATACTTTGACTGTAATTTTTGACTAAGTAAATGGGTAGAGGCTGCACCTCTTGTCCAGTATTATAAAGTTTGAGAACCTTAGCTTTACAGCAAGCAACAAGGAATGTAATTACATGAGCAGCTTTACTTTTATACTTTGACTGTAATTCTAAGTAAATGGGTGGAGGCTGCACCTCTTGTCCAGTATTATAAAGTTTGAGAACCTTAGCTTTACAGCAAGCAACAAGGAATGTAATTACGTGACCAGCTTTACTTTCATACTTTGACTGTAATTCTGGACTAAGTAAATGGGTGGAGGCTGCACCTCTTGTCCAGTATTATAAAGTTTGAGAACCTTAGCTTTACAGCAAGCAACAAGGAATGTAATTACGTGACCAGCTTTACTTTCATACTTTGACTGTAATTTCTGACTAAGTAAATGGGTGGAGGCTGCACTTCTTGTACAGTATTATAAAGTTTGAGAACCTTAGCTTTACAGCAAGCAACAAGGAATGTAATTACGTGACCAGCTTTACTCTCATACTTTGTTTGACTAAGTAAATGGGTGGAGGCTGCACCTCTTGTACAGTATTATAAAGTTTGAGAACCTTAGCTTTACAGCAAGCAACAAGGAATGTAATTACATGAGCAGCTTTACTTTTATACTTTGACTGTAATTCTAAGTAAATGGGTGGAGGCTGCTCCTCTTGTCCAGTATTATAAAGTTTGAGAACCTTAGCTTTACAGCAAGCAACAAGGAATGTAATTACGTGACCAGCTTTACTTTCATACTTTGACTGTAATTCTTGACTAAGTAAATGGGTGGAGGCTGCACCTCTTGTCCAGTATTATAAAGTTTGAGAACCTTAGCTTTACAGCAAGCAACAAGGAATGTAATTACGTGAACAGCTTTACTTTCATACTTTGACTGTAATTCTTGACTAAGTAAATGGGTGGAGGCTGCACCTCTTGTCCAGTATTATAAAGTTTAAGAACCTTAGCTTTACAGCAAGCAACAAGGAATGTAATTACATGAGCAGCTTTACTTTTATACTTTGACTGTAATTCTAAGTAAATGGGTGGAGGCTGCTCCTCTTGTCCAGTATTATAAAGTTTGAGAACCTTAGCTTTACAGCAAGCAACAAGGAATGTAATTACGTGACCAGCTTTACTTTCATACTTTGACTGTAATTCTTGACTAAGTATAAATGGGTGGAGGCTGCACCTCTTGTCCAGTATTATAAAGTTTGAGAACCTTAGCTTTACAGCAAGCAACAAGGAATGTAATTACGCGAACATCTTTACTTTCATACTTTGACTGTAATTCTTGACTAAGTAAATGGATGGAGGCTGCACCTCTTGTCCAGTATTATAAAGTTTGAGAACCTTAGCTTTACAGCAAGCAACAAGGAATGTAATTACGTGAACAGCTTTTTTCGTGAATTACGTGAACAGCGTAATTATGTAATTTTCCAAAACAGCGAGCTTGTGTTCTGAGAATGAGAATATGCTCAAGGTCCTGCAAAAAGACTAACATAAGGTTTAACTGGTCAAGACTGTTCGCAATCTAGATTTACACCATTATCGCCAACGGAGTCAAAAATCAGTTAGCTGACAATTAATCAATAGCGACTCAATTGACCTGGCAATCAAACATTGTAGTTATCAATCAATCAATTGAACTGGCAATCAAGCAATGGAGTTATCAATCAATCAATTGAACTGGCAATCAAGCAATGGAGTTATCAATCAATCAGTGGAGCCAGAAATCAATCAATCAATACAGAAAGCAATTAATCAATGGAGCGAGCAAACAACCAGAGGACGCAGCACTCAATCAATGGACCCAGCAGTCAATCAATGGAGCAAAAGAACGAAGAAGAAAGAGATATCACCATATTGTTACGTCACAAAAATTTAACAAAGTCACGAGACATCTCGCATGTCGCGCAAGGTGTTTGACAAACAAGTGAATGTAAGGGACACAGACCACTTGAGCACTTAGAAACCCGATAACGGCGGCCACAGATCATGATCCTGCTTACAACGCTTCATTACATCTCTGCTGAACTCTGACGCTAACGCCATCTGTTGAGCATGAAGGTGCTAATGCCATCTGTTAAGCATACAGGTGCTGCACTTAAGCTATGAGCCAACATTTATTCCAGACCGAAATTTCTTCACTTTGTGCCTAAACGTCAAGCAAGCCTCTTATTTTATCTACAAATCTAATCCATTTATTTGAATAAAAAATGAATAAAATAGGTTAAAACTTACTAAAAAAAACAGTATTTTTACAATTTCTTATGGGCTATAAAATGACAATTATCCACTTCTGTAACAAATTTTATAACAATTTTAAAATCTCACATGTAAATTGAAATGATATAACTTCATGATGATAATTTTCGTAATAAACGAGTTGACGGTAAACATAGAGCCGGGTACGTTGCCAGGGGATGCTCTAGCCTCCAGAAAGTGTCTAGGGAAAACAAGTAATATAAACAAAAATGTTTTAAAGCCAATTTCTACTTGAGTCAACAACAAAATTTCATTTTAGCTACTTCTTATTAAATAATTAAAATTAATATAAATAAAGTAACATGGCCTATGCGTTAAAACAGCTGTTCTGCAACATAAAATATAAAATAAAACCAGATGTTTTGTGAAATCACATGTTATTTAAGCCAAATGGGACGAAATAACTATATTTCGTAATATGTACCTTTTGTGGAAATTTTTTGTGTCATATTAAACTCAAAATAATTCATTAAATTTAATTAATGAATTAGTATTTTAAAACAATATCAAGTGTCATCCACTAAAAGTTTAAAACAATGTATTTGAACTTAAGTGGATGAATAGAAAGTATTTTATTAATGATTAAAGTATTTTATTAATGATTACAAATTTGAACAAGATATATATATCTAAGGAGTGTGAACTAACAGAATGAATTGAATAAGAATTGGTGCCAGGGTGCCAGATCTACAAAACATATTAGCATTTTGCGAATGAAAGTAGAGGACCATATGATTTATCCTGTATTTCATTATACGACGAATAAAAGCAGCTGCATAATAGAAGTTGTTTCCTACAAACCATGCAAACACCATAGGCTACATTAGGTGCTGCTATGTGGCCACGCTCCTCTAAAAGAACCTGATGAGAGCTGTTAATAAATGGGTTCATTATGTCCATTAAATACTTTAATTTGCGGAATTTCGTTCCGTAAAAAAAAGCTAAGACTCAGAACTTACGAAGAGGGCCTAAATGGAGCATCTACGTAGAACACAATATCAAGAGTACAGGGGTACAATATATTACAATAAAAATATTGGAAAACCCCCAATACCACAAAAATAATTAAAAATAACTAACATTACAAGTTACTTAAGATTAAAACCTTATGTGGATTTCGATGACCATTTCATCATCATCAGAGGGTCTTATTACAAAATTACAATCTGGAATACAACAAATTACAAACTAGACTCTAGGTTGTTCTAGATTTGAAGTATTCTGGTTTGTAATAAGAGGATGATGATGACGTGGTCATCGAAATGTGCATAAGGGTTTTAATCTTAGGTAACTTGTAATATTAGTTATTTTTGTGGTATTGGGGTTTTTCCAATACTTTTATTGTCATATAAGTAAATAGAGTTTAACTTTTAGAATTTATAAGGTTCTAGAATTGAAATTCGCTTATCTGAAGACGTTGCGGCTTCTAAAGCGTTTACTCCCTCTTTATCCTTATTATAAGGATATCTTAGCCTCAGGGTTTCTGCATGATCCGTCGCAAGATTTTTCCTGGGATAGTTTCTTTCTTGTCAGGTTTTTTAATCCCGCTCTTAGCGCAACAATTATTGTACTGTTTCGATATCATTTCACGTACATTTCGTATCTCCTGATTCGTAATGGAAAGAGCTAAACATCTTGGTACATGGGGAATCAATCCCGTTTCCTTCACTCGCGGTAGAAATACTAACAGCATGGGCATGTGAGACGGAGCTCGCTCGCTAGAGGATGGATTTCACGAGGACTGGGCAGGTTTTGGGGGCCCAGATCCGGGTAAAAAAAGTGATCCAATGCACGCTGTGCTCAAGGTACAGATCCGGGTAAAAAAAGTGATCCAAAGCACGCTGTGCTCAAGGTACAACAGTCTCCCTACCTTTAATAGGCCTATATATTTACTGAATAATGTTAGGGGTCACATGTTTTTATCGTTAATTGTTCCAAGTGGTTGGCATTCATGAACGGGAATGGGCTAAAAACTAAAACAGTTCCATAATACCTCGAAACATTTTTACAAAAACAGATAGAGCGATGTTTTTGTTTATTGAACCGTGTAACAATGGTATGACTAATGATAGGTCTATATAAGTTATGACTAATGACGGTTCGACTCATCGACTTATCGTCGCGTTTGGCGTTTTGCACTTGATCAAACAAGACGGCAGCTGTTTTTGTCGAACTTCTTTACCTCGCGACAAATCAAAACAAGCGGAGGGTAGAAATTAATAAAGTCGCTGCCGAGGAATGCCGCCATTTTGTGAACACTTGCGCAGTGCGCGGAGGGGCGCCGGCAACATGTTACCAACCGCCCTTCACCCTCCCCACTCATTGCCAACAAATGTATCTTAAATGATTTGAGTCATTGAAAATTTAGCTATATTTTAACTATATAACTAACCCAGGTCATAATTATAATTCTAGATGAGTGTATTAAGATACAGTAGAACCTCTCTAATTCGCCACCTTCTGTAATTCGTCACAATAATAACAAACATCGTTTACACTGTCACGCAGTCTGCCAACAGACAAAATGACAGACGTTTTTAAAAACTAAAACGTAAATAGATTTAATATATTGTAACTCTTCTTGCTAGTGTTATTGTTTTAACAAAGTACTCTAATATGGTTTTTTAACCTCTTTTATGAAAATTGAGTAACGTCCTGTATTTGTAATTACGAACTATACTGCACGCCACTAGTGTTTTTATAGTGTTGTGTAATAGGTTTTTTTTTAATTTTTCGGTCGACATAAATAATGTAAGTGCAACATTAATTACATTACAAACGTTTCTACGTTTACCCACAATTACATGTTAATTTCACAACTTCCGTAATTCGTCTTTTACCCGAATTTAACTCCCCCTCGGTACTGAATGTGACGAATAAGAGAGGTTCTACTACTAGAAGAGAGAGGAGACCGTGACTAATAGAATGGATTACGGAATGGATCACTAGTACAGAACCGCATACCTGCAGTTTACTGGGTTCACAGGGAGGCCTAGCTATTGCCTCAAGGCGTAGGTAAAACTTGGGCCAAAAAAGGTAGAACTAGGTGAAACATAAAAACTCCCTGGTACGTGGAGTAAGAGGGAATGAAAACTTACATGGGAAGTCTCACGTGCCTGAAGTAGACATGCTTTCAACTGGAGTTACCAGTAGGACTATTAACGACTTCGAAGGATGAAAATTATCATGAATAGGGGCTCAAAACAACCTGGCGTAAGATATGGGAGGGATCATAGACTTAAACTTGGGCGGAAAAGGGTAGAACTGAGTGAAGCATTAAAATTCCCTAGTAAGTGGAGTGAAGGGGAATTTTTTAAAGCTTACGTGGGAAGTCTCACGTGCCTGGGGTAGACATGCTTTCAAATGGATTTACCACTAGGACTATCACCGACTTCGAAGATTAGGAATTGTCATGAATAGGGGCATGAAACAACCTGAGGAGGGATCATGGATATGTGCAAGGGAGCGTACCTGAAGTATACCTGACGCTTTAATAGAGATAAGTTTTTTTTGTAGGTTTTATGGCGATCGTCCAGTACGAAGGATACGGATAAGGAAGGATTTTGAACACAAATCCCATAGTATTGTTGGATCAAAACAGGGGCATACAATTCGCTATGATGTAATGTGGAGTCACAGCACATGCTTGCTTCAAGAAGGATGAAGGGTAGATAGAATTTGGAGTTGAGTAAGGCTACGAGATGATATAAATCCCCTGGAAAGATGAGAAAACTATGGCACCATAAGTGCATGGGCGTGTACAAGAATTACATCTTTATTGGGTTTATAGAGGTGTCTACTCGTTACATCCACGCATAAGAAGAAATTGGGAGAGTGGGTGGAATAACTGTTTCTGGGGAGAGAACACTTATTCCGATATGGAACCAAATTCACAGATGGAAAATGAGTACAAGATAATTAGTCGAAACTCGGCTATAACAACACAAGACGTTTTCTTTATTTTTGCCTAAACGACAGTTCTCTCAGAAGATCTTTGAGGAGTATGCGTGTAGCTCCTCCTTAGTCCATCTCCGAACTTGAGTAGTGAGAACTTGTACTGCAGTTCCCCTATACGGAGTCCACACACTTCGCACATGCCATTGTTTACTTTCGATGCCATTCTTTGAAGCTGCTTTCCTTCTTGCCTACTTCAAGGAACCACTATTCATTATACAGAAGTTTCCATCTCCTCTGGCGTTTCTCCGTTACCGAAGACTTGTCTCGGATATTTAATTATCGCACAAATAATAAGATTCTTAGTTAGCACAACCTCTTTCTGAAAGAGACACATATAATTGTGAAAGTGTATCGCGTGATTCTATTTACCTTCCACTTAATAGTGAGTTACACGTTTGGTAATAGACAATAATAATTGTTTGCCAGTGACTTGCCACATTAGCAACCAAATTTCAACGTTATCTAAATTATTGTGAAAGTACCTAAATCATTGCCTATCGATTAAAAGCGTTACAAAGATCGAACTAGTTCGGAAATACCAATTTTACTGATTAGATATTTTCAGGATAAATACACTGGATTATAAAAACATAGTGCTTTAATATGAACTAGTTGTAAAGATAAAGTCTATATCAAATGGATTAAAAAGAGTTAACTTGACCCACTCTGCCTTTATCTACATGCACATGAAAAAAGGGCAAAAGTTGTTCGCAATATCATGGAAATATGTTTCTGGATAGGTTATGACGGACTCCTCACTATGCCCGAACCCGCCAGCCCTTGTGACGGCTTCTTACGAGTCTCCTCCGTCTCACACGCTCATGCGGTTAGTATTAGAGATGGGTAAAGTAACTATTTTGGGATGAAATCGGGATAGCTCACTCACTGAAATAAGTTAACCCAGTTTATAATCCCCCCTTCCCTAAACTATTTTAAAAGCGAAAGGTAAGTCTATTTAGGAATTTTAATCATAATACATTTATTATTTAATCATAATATTTAAAACTATACCTAAATAAAACGTTTAGGTGTTTGAATAATATATTGTCTTTAAACAATATAAATTATTTTGTACATTATTGACCGACATTTTTTAACTGATAATGAAAAACAAGTAATATTTTAAAAAAAATAATAAATAAAGTCAATTCCTACTTAGATTAACAAAGAAAAATTTTATTTTAGTTACTTTTTATTAAATAATTAGAATTAATATAAACAAAGTAACATAACCTATGCATTAAAACAGCTGCTCTACCACATAACCTATAACGTAAAATCATCTGTTTTATAAAAATATACATTATGACTTATTTTAAGCCAAATGGGAACAAATAACTATATTGCATAAGTTCTATTTTTTGTAAAAGGTTTTTCTCATACATAAAATTAAAATTAATTCATTATAAATTTAACTAATAATTTAATACTTGAAAAACACTATTAACATCAAGTATCATCCACTAAAAGTTTAAAAAAATGTATTTGAACTTGAGTGAATGAATAAAAAGCTGTAAAGTATTTTTATTAATGATTGAAAATTTGAACAAGACATATATAAGGAGAGTGTGAAGTAATAGAAGGAATTGAATAAGAATTATTTTTAGCACATATTTTTTCAATAAGAAATTGTTATAATGGGTAAAACAGGCATTGAAAAATGTTATCTTTGGGAAATCGTAAATATAATCTGACTGTTTCCAATTTTATTTACAAATATTAAGGAAATTAAAATTACTAACGAGAGCTATTGAGTCCGCAACATCACAAGTGGAGCGAGGATGAAAAAAGAGATTAATTCTTTGTTCTCTTTCCACTCCTGAAATATTAATGGTTCAGGAGCGGTAATCTGTGATGGCAAGGGGGTTATTAAAAAGTAAAGAGTAATGAAGATGTAGGAGAAACAGAATGAAATAGCGACCTCTGTGTCTGAGGCGCAACGAGTGAGTTGTAACGTAGCGGGAGACTTGGAGCTACGACTCCTTTTTTCAGGCTCGTCGTTCAGTCTCTAAAAGAGTTACTTCTTGAGATTACTCGTAACTGGACCGCCCATCTCTAGTTAATATCCCTAAACACGGATGAGAAAATCAGGATTCAACACACACCAACTTATTTAGCTCTTTCCATGGAAATTCGAAAAGATAGTGAAAGGAAATAGTACGTTCAGTGTTGAAATAATCTGGCAAGAAAGAAACCCTGCAGGAAAAACTCCGCGATCATTCAGTGAACTGAAGTGTCCGTATAGTGATGGGTAACTCTGGGCAGAGAACACCTTACGGATTCATTGTACGTGTATGTGTGTGTGTGTTGGGAGTCTTTACTAATGCCAGACGGTTATAAATGTAACTCAGAGCAACTGCACCGTGTAGGTGGCTTTAAATCGTCGCCATATTTCATTTGACCAAATGATTTTAACTGGACTAAGAAGACAGTTAAAGTATAACAACCTTTATAAACCTCAGCATAAACGTAACAAGCATCAGGACCTATCCACAGACATCACAATCTATATCACAGACTGACATTTTCTCTTTTCCACAAATTGTCAATGGCCTAGTTATAAAACACTCGTCAGTTTGACAGTATCACAGATTGACAGCAACCACACTCTGGCTATTGTTTCGTACTATAACGTTACATGCGCCCTTCTCGGGACTGCCTCCTCCCGGTGACTTAACTCTTCAGATAGTAATGACACAGTTTCCAATTCATTAAGAAATTGTTCTGCTTTATTGATACTGTACTTCTTGAGGCAAGAGTTATCGATAAACAAATCGATTACTGAAAGCACAATAAAACACATTGCGTAACTATCAGTACTTTGAAGAAAGTCAAAGTACTTTTGATTAATAATGCCGGTTTCAAACCAAATATATAACCATTGATGGAAATGGAATAGGTAACTGGCCTCATCCTTTTTCTTAAAAGAGTATACGCTTTATTTTCCAACTTTTTTTTTTATTTGGCAAAATGCATACCTACATGTTTGGCAAAAATAAAGATACGTTTGTTATGAATCCACATTATCTGAATATGTTTCACCGGATGCTATACAACCCATTGTATTTAGAATTATATCTTATCTTAGCGGTTATTCTGTTAAAAGAATGATACAACAGACCGCATTAGTCATTAAACTTTTGATGAATGTGCAAATTTCCCAAAAACTATTTGATTGCGGAATAAAAAGCAAACGTTGAGAAAAACCCAAAATTCTGATGTGGGTTGTATCCCATCAGGTCCCTCCCAAGCGACACTGATAACGTTCCACATTATCAGATCTGTTGAAAATATAAGTCGCGAGACATAGCAAAAGAGTTGACAGGTCGATGCATACCTTGCCTACTAGAATTTATAGTGGTGGCGGAGCCACTAAGTGTCTATCAAATTTCGCTACTATTCGTACCGGTCCGTCAACTATAGTACAGTACTGTGTTTTGTTCACCATTGTGCCTAAGGCGAGATGAAGGAGAGATCTAGGGAGGGGTAGAGAGCCTAGATTTCCACCTCCACTAGTCGACAAACTCCCCTCCTGCGCCTCTCGTCTCTTGCTATATCTCGTAACTAATATTCCATGATTAAGGAAACCTGAAATTCTTTTTGCACTACTTCAAACGCTACCATTGTCTACATCCATGTATCTACTAGATAAATCTCTAGTATTTATATCATTCCAGCTGCACATTACCAACACTGCAAAAAAATATTCCTAAAAAAATTACTCAGGAATACGAAACGTAGCGCTAAAAGCCGCAAAATAACAATATTTGAAAAATACTCATTCAACCTCACTTTATAGTAGTCACAAAATGTCTGTAACAGCTTTTTTAAGAAGCCCATTCATTCTTATCTTACGCCTGGCCTATCTGTCTAATGGTGCTATATTCAACGGAAAAGTTTAAATTAATTATATACATAGTAACAAAACGTCTAATTCGAAAAACACGCATAATTTACAAGCATTAAAATGGAAAACGTTTAAAAGCCTGAAACGTTTCAAGTAAAAATAAACTGTTTAGATTTAAAACAACTTTATTGTGCCTTTGTACTTTTGTATGTTTTGAGTTTCCTTTATGTGTTATTTAATAAAGCTGTTAAGCCACTCCTAACAATTTTTGTTGTTTACTGTAATTCTTGGACTAACCCCATCCCGATCGTTCGGCAGTGGTTGCTGGCTGAGAAATAATTAATTGTAACGAGCAAGGTACTATCCGTGATTCATTGCACACGACTTAACAAGTTCTTTCATGCTTGAACGTACGCCGTCTCGTACATACTAGAACTTTTCAGAAGTAAGGTGATAGAAATTTCTGAAAGCGGCAAATTGAAGTACAAGATTTTGTTAAGCGAGAAGTGTTTAAAATGTAATGAAGAGAGTTAAAGTGTTACTGACAGAGTGAGAGTACATATCAAGTGCAGACTATTGTGAACCTAGTAGTTATTAGTAGATGTAATTATTACACTAATTTGGACGCTTTTATAAATGTTAATAATAATTTTGGCTTTATGACGCGTTTATCATGTCTAAATAATGAAAGTATTAAAGTGTGTAAATTATTAAATAGTAATTTAGTATGAAATTGCCTTATACTTTATTGAATAGCCGTAAGAATGGAAAACAGGTTACACACGTGCACGCTTATGTCACGTGCACACACATACTTAAACCATCGCCACAGCTAAACTTCAGTTTGTCCGCCTGGCTGTAGCTGCTGGCTAGCACGTGACTTCTCAATGAGACACACACACACACACTTATTTCATTCTCATACGTCATGTTGCAAATATATATATATATATATATATATATATATATATATATATATATATATACCTGGCGATGTAGACTCCTTAGGAACACGGGAAAATAAAATAAAACCTGGCAACCCAAAAATTAAAAAGACAATAATTAACATTAATTTCGGGGTGCTGGCTATCAATCAAACGACGACTTATTACTGCGCGCGCGCACGCACATGCACACGGAGAGAGAACCAACGTATAAGGACTTGGCACAGTATAACTTTATTCAAATTATAGTTCCTAATTAATTTGAATTCCTAGAAATTTCGAAAATTGCAGTTTACAGTTAAACCATAATGATATCTGAATATCGTACACTTCTCTCGTATGGTAATCTGTAAGTTTGTACGTTTCGCAAATGCTCGATCACTAATATTATAAAATAATTCAAACAATAGCAATATTACACTTGAAAGGAAGGGTAGAGGGTGTGAGTTATGGGGGTGGGGGTTTCTGGCTAAGCAGGCATGTAACCGTAGCAAAGTGGATCATGTACGCCCGGATAAAGGGGATTATTGGACAATATGTCAAGCTCCCGCACGCGTCGTCCAAAGTCGAGCCTATTTAACCTTAAAATCCAACATAGGGTCAACCTTTCTTCCTCAGCAAGTAGCTTAGGCACTAAAGAGGAATTGATTGAGCTATACTCGTTATGAGGACGACATTGATGACGTAAGGAATCTTGTACTATTTTTGTTTGTGCGCGCGAGTGTGGGTTTTCTTTCCTCTGATACTTCGACCAGTTCATGTTTCAAAACGACACAAAAATATCTAGGCTGCCATCGTCAGAAAAATGAAGTAAAGATCAAATAAGAGAATTCCAAATCTCTGGAACTGAAAGATTGAGTTAGGCAAAGAAGGGTGCTCACCTCGGTAAGCATAGATAAAGATATTGTTTGATCTATGCATACTCGACTCTTAACACTCTCCTAAATTTAAGTGTAAACTACTGTCACCGACACACGAGAAGAGCCCTGGCCCAAGGCAGGTCAAAGCGATAATGTCATTTCCAAAAACATGTAACACAAACGTCAGATTTACAGAAAATTACAATGCGGAAACGGGACCATATAAAATGTATTTAATGTCTGTTAATAACTATTACTGTTTTATATAGGCTAATCAGATATGATTGACAGATCACAGACAATTAATTCATGCTTTTTTAACACTCAACGTTTCGAATTTCTTTCTTGTGAAAATATTTTATTGGTAAATGAAAATATTTATTAAGAATTTTGTATTGTTGATTTTTATTAGTTTTAAGTAATGTTATAAATTTTATAAAGTGTAAGCTATGCTGTATTTTGGTCTAATAACAAAATGAGCTCTTGATAAGGAATGTCGGAAAGAAACCCGAAACGTCCAGTGTTAAAAAAGCATGAACTAATTGTCTGTAATCTGTCACTAGCATATACAAAAATATAATTGATTTTTTACACCCTTTCTGAATAAAATTAGGAGTTTGTAGTAAATCTGTAAATACTTATATTACTTACTAAAATATAACTACTAAAAAATTATCTTGCCGTTAGGTGTGTTTTTAGGTCAGGAAAACATCGACAGCGCATGCGCAGAACTGAAAACTGAGCGAGACTCATTTCTACTCCAGGGTTCTTCTCGTGTGCCAGTGATAGTAGTGATATATGCATTATTCATAGTACATTACTGACGTTTAAATAGGGCAATCGCATTTTGCATATTAATTAAATATACAAAAGGTCATACGCTATCGCTGATTTACAACGACATATTTATATGCGAGTTTTATTTACAGAGATTAGGGTTGGTACAGAGATGAGAGTGAAGTTAACCTACAGTGCAAAATATACACAGTGTAAAAATTAATAGGAATATGTTAAGCAGATAAAGCTCATAGGATGATGATAACGGGAAGAATCACTAGTCACAAGTACAGAGTCGCATAACTGAAGACCTACTCTCTACCGGGGACACAGAGAGACTTAGGTACTAATTGTTGTAGAAACAATTATAAGGAATTTAATAGTTTGAGGAGTAGTTTTATTTACTTATATCCAATCAATTTTTAAATACGCTCCATAATGATACAAAGAACGCATAATTCACAACATAAAACACTACCACGAGGCTAGTACTGGGCACAGGTGTAGTAAATCTAACAAGCCCCAGTTAGATCTATACCATTCATCATATGACACTAATTTAATTCCCGATAAAATCCATTAAGAACGTCTTTTGGTTCATGTACTCATGTTGAAGGTGTTATTTTGAGCATTATATTTCAATGACAAACGTTTATACAATCTTTTCGATTTAAGAAACAAATATCGTGATAAAACCTTATTAAGTAATTAACCTAGAGTTTTTAAACGATAACGCTTTTTTTAGTATATATATATATATATATATATATATATATATATATATATATATATATATATATATATATATATATACACGCTTTGACATTTCAAAACATATATAAAAGTATAATTATGCAATATAAACATTTTTTCCTTCGTGACTCTTCCTCCCTAAAATTTAAAGACGACAATTTGTCAGGATAACTAATTTGATTTTTTTATGCTGGAGAACACAGATGCATATAAAGATAGAGAAATATATATTTCGATCGGTGTCAGGGTATCTTTTTACCATCCGTCAGCGGCCCGGAGAAATATAACTCTTTATACCGAATACGAACGATGGTTTATAAAATAATAAAGTGGCGGACAGACCAGGCGCACGGGGCGGCTTTAATATTATTCTAATAGAATCAAAGCGAGGGCAAGCGGGGGATGACACCCCTTGTTACGCCGAGTTACGTTAGCGCGCAGCTGGGTAGGCCACACATTTTCTAACATTTAATATCTAATCATATCTGAACGTTATTGAGACGAGAAAGAAATAAATTAAGCATATGCTGGGGGATCGTAATGGAATTGCAAATGAGACAGATATGCATGGGCTGAATTTGAACTGAACAAGTAATATAAAAAAAAAAAAAATTTAAGTTGATTCCTACTCAACATTAAAAAAAATATTTTACTATATGCTATAAATACACTAAGTATAAATAAAGTAACATAACCTATACGTTGAAACAGCTGTTCGACTACATAACCTTTAACATAAAATCAGCTGTTTTATGAAATCATATGTTATGACTTATTTTAAGCTAAATGGGACGAAATAGCTATATTGCATACCTTGCCCCTTTTGTGAAAAGTTTTTCTCTCACGTTACACTAAAATTAAAACATTAAATTTAATGAATGTATGTATTAACATGAAGTGTTAAATTTTAATTAATGAATTATTTTTTGAAAAAACTCTATTAATATTAATTAATATCCAGTATAAGTTAAAAAAATGCATTTGAATTTGAGTGGATGAATAAAAAGTATTTTCTTAACGATTGAAAATTTGAACAATATATATAAAAAGAGAGTGTGAACTAGGCCTAATTGTTTTTGAATATTTTACACCGGACCGGAAGTTTATAAAAACACGAATAACTTTATTAATTTTGCAGACGATTTTTGCATTCCTCTCTTCAACCGTAGATTTGTCAACAACAAACTAGCTCAGAGCAAAAAAAGTAAAATGTTTTTAGAACATTTAATTTACTATCATTATCAAAACGACACGCAAATTTACAACACGTAATATCAAAGAAAAACAAACCATTAATATTTTGCCTAACAGTCGCCATTTTTATATCCAACTTTATACAACATTTATTTATTTATTTTATCTGACAGTTTATTTCATAACTCATAAAAATGCACATTTAAAAGATTGAATGCAATTTAATTTAACCAATTTTAATATTTAACTTTAGTATTTATAACAATATTTTTTCTTGCCGTACTTCTTTCATGTTTAAAAAGGTATTAGTATTTCGATGGATAGCTGAGCTGTAAAATAGGATATCAGATATTTTATTATGTAAAATAATGGAGAAATATGATACAAAGAATAAAAACCAAGGATAGGGAAAAGGGTTATTGCACTATGTAGAAACAACAAAAGTCGCCGAAGAAAATGGAATGACGATATTAGATGAACGAGTTGCCATGATGTGATAAAAACCTGGGAAGTGATTTGAAGGCTGTGGCTGGTACCCAATATGAGTTATATAATTGTGTAATGTTGCCAACATGATAAATCTGAAATAAACCTATAACCTCAATACTGTTTTTACAGGACATCAATCCAAGATACAACAGAGCAGGATACATCAGACAAATGGCTTTGAACACCTAGAACAGTTCGGGTACTAATGCTACACTAAAGCAACGTTATTATAAAATTAAATAATGTTGCCGGATAGAAATGTTTAAGGTTAGGTTTTTGGTAATTCGTGAAGACAGAAAAGTCGTCCGAGATTATTTTAGTAAATATTTTACGTAAAATACATTCTAAACAAAAACACAATTGATTTTAAATATTGCGAAACTATAAATAGAAAACAACAATGGATTTTTTCAACAATGGAAAAAGTAACATTACTGAAAAACACACAAAGAAATTCAAAGAACCAATGCTTCTTTATAAAACGATATAATATATGCGTTACAAAATAGATACAAATTCACTGGTTAGGTTAGGTTTGGTTACAATAAACGAATTTAAACTTATCCCAAACGTCTTTGCATACGTATATTGTTGCAAGGTCAAAGAAAATGACGGTCGTTCAATTTAGTAATCGGTTATTTTACGTAAAAAAACATTTTTTTTAATATAACCTAGTAACTATCCTAATTGGATCCTTCTAGCTATATTTTAATATAGTTATATAGAAATGTAATTCCTGAATAATTTCACACGACAAAGGAGCATGTTTGTAAAGTGAGGTTATGTTTGTAATGATGATTAAGTTTTAAACACTGAGCTATTTATAATTTGCGATATTTAAAATCCCATTTTAGTGTTTAGAATGTATTTGTCTGAAAACACGAAAAAACTGGACTGAAACAGTCTTTGTTGAATATTGCTCACATGTTACTTGAGAATACGTTCTAAAAAAGTAAAATATTTTTGTTTAAAGTTAACTCCTACTTCTCTTAATAAAGAACAAATTTATTTTACTTTTTATTAAATTCCTTCTATTAGCTCACACTCTCCTGATATATATCTAGTACAAATTTTAAATCATTAATAAAATACGTTTTTATTCATCCAATCAAGTTCAAATACATATTTTCAAAACCTATAGTGGATGACAATTGATATTAATACACTTTTTTAAAATATTTATTCAATAATTGAATTATAAAATTTATGAAGTTCAGGCGGATTCGAAATGAGAATCTTTATGTTCGAAGTCTAGCGCGCTTTGGCACTGCGCCAACGTTCCAACACCTAAAAATATTTTTTTCAAAGATATATATCCCCCCCCCCCAATCTGGTTGTCGTCGAAACCTCCATTGTACAACCTTAAACTGCTGCCATGGTTACGACACAATATCATAAATGTGATATTTATCTACTTTACTCTAGGGTAACAAAAATAAAATTTTTCTTTGTTAATCTCAGTAGGAATTTACTTCCATATTTTTTATATTACTTGTTTTATAATTAATATGTCAGAATAACAATATTAAGTGGCAAAATAGAAGGCGAATTTCCTTGCAATTTTCCATTTCCTTTTCTGTGTATGGTGTTGGACTAATATTTTTGCATGTTACTTACTATTAATAGGTTTTCTTCTTTTTGTCGCTTACTTTGTGGTGCAGTTTCTTTTTGCTTTCCTTTCGCATTCTCTGTTTGTGAAGCAAGGTTCGATACCTTTAATCCAGTTTGTTTATTTTATTATTTTCATTCGTTTTTAATACTTGAGCATTATTTATGATATTTGTTTGGTAACCATGACAACCATAGGTAGATAGGAGCAAAAGAAAGATCCATATATTGCTTTGAGAAATACACTGCTAGCTACGAGAAAGTTGGCTCAGTGCAAACAAACGCTAGACTTTGAATATGAATATACTCAGTTAGAATCCGACCTAAGCTAACCAAATTTTCATAATTTAATTACTGAATAAATATTTTTTTAAAAAACTGTAGGGTATTAACATCAATTGTCATCCAATACAGGTTTAAAAAAAATGTATTTGAACGTGACTGGATGAATAAAAATTTATTTAATTAAGGATTTAAAATCTATACAAGATACAGGCTATGAGGAGAGTGTGAGCTAATAGTAGGAATTTAATAAAAGGCTAAATTAAGTAGAAAAGTTTCAGAATAAAAGCTGCATCTAGGACGTAATGATAAATAATATTAATTCCAGCAAAATATTCACTTTAACCATCGAATTTGTTCACAATACCAAACACCTTTGGAAGAACCTCAATTACCAAATGGTTTAGTGTCACATGAAAATAAAAATGCTCAAAAAGACAAGCATTTATTCTTAAAAAAAATAATAAATAAAATGTTTTGTGTGGAAATATTTTTAGCCTGCAATTTTTTATTAGCGGTTTAAGTGTATAAAAACTAAATACGGGACATATTTTAATTCCACGTGTTTTGATTCTGACAAATAAACATCGTCAATCACTATATCTTAGTAAAGCTTTACGGACTTACGGTGTAATCACAGCTTCGATAGACTTTAAAACGTTTGATGGATGATCTAGACATGGAAAAACCTTCCAATACTAGAACTTGACTCGGTCAATGCGAACCACACTCAAGTTTTGGTTTTATAACAAAGATATCAAACACTTCAATTTAGATGATTCTATTTTATAGCAAAATACCTCATTTATTGTGCATCAAAATAAAAATTATAGTATATTTTGCAATTTTTTTATAAGTATACCGGTATCATGGTAGCAAGAAGGTTAAAGGAACAAGGAATTAAGTTCCTTCCTCAATTTTAATATTTTCCCAATACAACGCACCTTCTACATCCCCGGGAGGAGGGGGGTTGAAACAAACAGCCTTGTCTCCCGTATATACTGTGTCTACTTCAGGTGTGCAAATCTGCACTTCTAAGGTCATATGTTCACCCTAACTCCAGTATCAGGAGATAATAATGTCCCTTCACGACTATATTTTCACCCTGTTTGCAATAACAGGATAAAATAATATTCCTTCATAATTACCACCTCAATATCACCAGTCCTCTTTTCTATAAAGGTGGTGATGTGATTGACAGCCATCTCCAATTCATGGCGGAATTACTTCCAATACCAGGAGATCATAGTTTCCTTCTTTAAACAATACCAGGAGTCATCTCCGCACGATCCCGGTATGTATTAGGGCTACTTTAGGTTAATAAAAGCCCTGCCAAAGTAAGGAAATATTTTCAACCTACTCCCAAGATATCAGAATGCTTGTTTTTCAACGCTATCTACCCAATCTTCCTAGAAGGAAATGGCTCCCAACATGCTAGGTATCTACTGCAGGATTGCGACCCTGGACACATGAGCCATAATCCTCTATATCCCAGACGTGGAATATATGTCCTTACGCCTTACTTTAACCCATTCACAGAATTTTTAAACTCATTCATTGGCGATAGTAGTCAAAATATATTTTTCGAAATCCTTTCTTTGAATTTTCTCGTTTTATTACGAATCCCGATCATTGTCACAGGACGCAGTGTTTAATTGGTCGAAGGAATGACACTTGTTCAATTGCCTAATGACCGCATTTTTCTCCGTGACATCGGTGCCATGAAATGTCGCGATACTCGCAGCTGTGACACTGCAATGTTTCTATGCGACTAAGTGTTTTTGTCTGGATGACATTTTTAATATATGGTGAACGTCTTAGAAACATTAAACGAGCATAGAACTGAAGCCTATCCATTAGCGAGCTTCTTGCTAATAATTTTCACCTGTGAGGGAATAGTGAGTTAGACGAGGCCATCCCTCTGAGAGGACCTGCCTCGCTCCGACCAGCACAACTCCCTCAGCTGAGTCGATGACGCAATCCACATGAGAGGCCTGAACTTCAAGTATAACCAGTGGAACTGTAAGGTTTACAACCTGCACAGTAAGGTTCTCTGTAGGAGATAAAAACAATTTAAATAGCGAGAGCAGCAACTCTATTGGACAGAGAGCAACCAACTGGAGCAGTAAAGTTATCCTACTTGTACAATGACTTCTGCACATCTTTAATCTTTCGAAGCAAGGTAGAATATTAAGGTCATTTTGTATAACTTTAAAAATTATATTGGAATTTAATCACACAAGAGATAAACGCGCAATCTTCAACGAGGAGGTGTTATGTTTATTTCGAGGCAGCTGTATTTTCACTTTCACCGACAGTTGTATATCTGTCAACAGTAAATCTGACAGTTCGAGATCGGCTTAATCCAGTCTCCAGCTGCAAAAATCTTAATTACAGCCAAACTACACCAAATCCATAATTCAACGCTCCAACCCCTCCCCGCCTCCGTCCCGAATCTCTCCGCCAATATCCAAGCGTTTCCAGTTTTACGCGAATTAATTTCCTAACAAAAGAACTCTTTTCGTTGTTAACGCGATTTATGTTTCATAAACTTCAGGCAGCAACTATGTTTGAAAATATGTGGATCCAGTAAATGGCTTCGCTTAGATGAAAAGTTCTTCAGTTAGTGTACTTCTTAACTGTGACGCATATTTTCAGGAAGAACCGCCGAATTTAGAACCATAAAAATGTTACTTCTGCTATCTATACTTTTATACTGCTTCTTTAGATATTGATACGAAATAAGTACTACATTTATGTACTCTTTTTTAGTATTTGCATTTATGTTTGTTATAATTTGACTAAGAACTCTTCTGGGAGAGTACAATAGTGCACAGTGAAACACTACATTTTTTTATGTATAAGAAACTTAACAAACGAATAATTATTAGGGTAACAAACTTAAATAAACACCTCAGGTATCTAAAAAATACACATAATTATTATTGTAAAAAATTCTGTTTGTATACAATTTTTCTTTCAGGATCTTTAAATAGAATAAATAAATACCCTCAATGTTTTTATGAAGAAAATATTCATCTTGCACCCTCTTTCAAGAAAATCCTAGATTTAACTTTGCTATGCTCATATCATCTACATTTATACCGTATGCGCCAAAATAAACAGTACTGAAACATTTGCAAGATTTTATGTTATTTCATTTACAAACACATACAAGTAAAATAGAAGCTAAATCTGTTAAAGTCCGGTATAAAATGTTCTAAATGACCTCCGTTCACAATTGAGGAAACACTCGTACCGTTATTGCAAGTTTTACAACAATTAACCTACAGCTGATTCAGTTCCAGTACTGTTTATTTTGGCGCTTACGGCAAAAGATGCCTTAACCGACTAATTCATAACCCACGCACAACCAAATTTATAATAGCTACATATCTGGAATTTTTAGGGAGCTTGTGTTTAGTAATGCAGAGGCGTGTAGAAAAAAATATTTCGAAGGTTTTTAATTTCAAGGCTTTTTTTTACTTTCGTCTTAGACTGTTCAGTTAAACGTTAATGGAGAACATATAACTAATATCATAATTTCTATTGTGGATGATGGCGCTTCTCCTTCGGTGGCAACAGCTTATTGAAGATTATTTCATGCCACCATTTAAAGTTTACAAGTTTACCATTTACATGGTAGGTTGATACCATATAGTGAAGAATATGCACGATTTTTATAAATATATTTAGCAAGTGATGACCAGAGAGGGGCGCAGTTGATATGCTGCAGGAGAAACCGCTGGGAGGGCGCTGGTAACCTGAAACGCATTACTCTACAAAATATGAACGATTCAGAATTCAATAGGACGAATCTTTCATATAAGAAAAGATCACGAGTAAAGCCATAGGCCAGAGTTATGTAGAAGCTTAGTCTGACTCAAGGTCAACGAGAAATACTTGAACGTTTCCAGGATTCTCGGAGCTTGAGAAGTGAGTCATCTTGTAGGTAGGATAAACATTTTACATAAGAGTTCTACGTTTTCTTTAGATACCAAAATCGTAACCCAAAACGAAAAATACAAATTTACTTTCCAAAATTGTAACCCTAACCCTAATAAAACTTTCAGGTTTAAAACGAAACAAGTCCGCCAGTCTACTACAGTACTTTTTAATGTATAAAATACACAATTTAACTCTAAATGAGTGTCAAAATTCAGTATCTAAACTAATCTAACACAAATCGATCATTTTGTATTCGACATCCTCCTGACCATTGAGAACGGTTAAGAATCTGTATCCCCCCCCAACTCAAGATTCATCCATTTACATTCCATTTGTGAATCACGGGTGGTTAACCATGGGAACGGTTCTAAACCTCTGTCCGGTCATAGCAAATTCATCCATTTACATTCCATCTGTGCCTCACTGGTGGTTAACCATGGGAACGGTTCTGAAGCTCTGTCCGGTCATAGCAAATTCATCCATTTACATTCCATTTGTGCCTCACTGGTGGTTAACCATGGGAACGGTTCTGAAGCTCTGTCCGCTCATAGTAGATTCATCCATTTACATTCCATTTTTGAATCAGGGGTGGTTAACCATGGGAACGGTTCTGAACCTGTGTCCGCTCATAGCAGATTTATCCATTTACAATCCATTTGTAAACACGGGTGGTTAACCATGGGAACGGTTCCGAACCTGTGTCCCTTCACCGCAGATTCATCCCTTTACATTACATCTGTGCCTCACTGGTGGTTAACCATGGGAACGATTCTGCACCTCTGTTCGCTCATAGCAGATTCATCCATTTACGTTCCATTTGTGAATCACGGGTTAATCTGTGCCTGACGGGTGACTGACCATCGGAACAGTTCAAACCTGTATCCCTCAAACGCAGATTCATCCCTTTACATTCCATATGGATCTAACGGGTGGCTGATCATCGGAACTGTTCGAGCCTGCATCCCTCAAACGCAGATTCATCCCTTTACGTTCAATCTGTGCCTGACAGATGGCTGACCATCGAAACGGTCCCGAACCTGTGTCCCTTCATCGCAGATTCATTCCTTTACATTCCATCTGTACCTCTCGTATGGTTAACCATGGGAACGGATCCGATGCTGTATCCCTTCGTCGCAGATTCATCCCTTTACATTCCAACTGTGCCTCACGGGTGGTTAACCATAGGAACGGTTCTGAACCTCTGTCCGTTCATAGCAAATTCATCCATTTACATTCCATTTGTGCCTCACTGGTGGTTAACCATGTGAACGGTTCTGAACCTCTGTCAGCTCATAGCAGATTCATCCATTTACATTCCATTTTTGAATCAGGGGTGGTTAACCATGGGGATGGTTCTGAACCTGTGTCCGCTCATAGCAGATTTATCCATTTATAATCCATATGGGCCTCACGGGTGGTTGACCGGGAACGGTCCCGAACCTGTGTCCCTTCATCGCAGATTCACCCCTTTACATTCCATATGGGCCTGACAGATGGCTGACCATCGAAACGGTCCCGAACCTGTGTTCCTTCATCGCAGATTCATCCCTTTACATTCCATATGGGCCTAACGGGTGGTTGACCATGGAAACGGTCCCGAATCTGTGTTCCTTCATCGCAGATTCATCCCTTTACATTCCATATGGGCCTAACGGGTGGTTGACCATGGAAACGGTCCCGAATCTGTGTCCCTTCATCGCAGATTCATCCCTTTACATTCCATATGGGCCTCACGGGTGGTTGACCATCGGAACGGTCCCGAACCTGTGTCCCTTCATCGCAGATTCATCCCTCATTAAATATGTGTCTCATGGGTGGTTGACCATGGGAACGGTCCCGAACCTGTGTCTCTTCATCGCAGATTCATCCCTTTACATTCCATATGGGCCTCACGGGTGGTTGACCATGGGAACGGTCCCGAACCTGTGTCCCTTCATCGCAGATTCATCCCTTTACATTCCATATGGGCCTCACGGGTGGTTGACCAGGAACGGTCCCGAACCTGTGTCCCTTCATCGCAGATTCATTCCTTTACATTCCATATGGGCCTCACGGGTGGTTGACCAGGAACGGTCCCGAACCTGTGTCCCTTCATCGCAGATTCATTCCTTTACATTCCATATGGGCCTCACGGGTGGTTGACCATGGGAACGGTCCCGAACCTGTGTCTCTTCATCGCAGATTCATCCCTTTACATTCCATATGGGCCTCACGGGTGATTGACCATGGGAACGGTCCCGAACCTGTGTCTCTTCATCGCAGATTCATCCCTTTACATTCCATATGGGCCTCACGGGTGGTTGGCCATGGGAACGGTCCCGAACCTGTGTCTCTTCATCGCAGATTCATCCCTTTACATTCCATATGGGCCTCACGGGTGGTTGACCAGGAACGGTCCCGAACCTGTGTCCCTTCATCGCAGATTCATTCCTTTACATTCCATATGGGCCTCACGGGTGGTTGACCAGGAACGGTCCCGAACCTGTGTCCCTTCATCGCAGATTCATTCCTTTACATTCCATATGGGCCTCACGGGTGGTTGACCATGGGAACGGTCCCGAACCTGTGTCCCTTCATCGCAGATTCATCCCTCATTAAATATGTGTCTCACGGGTGGTTGAACATGGGAACGGTCCCGAACCTGTGTCTCTTCATCGCAGATTCATCCCTTTACATTCCATATGGGCCTCACGGGTGGTTGACCATGGGAACGGTCCCGAACCTGTGTCCCTTCATCGCAGATTCATCCCTTTACATTCCATATTGGCCTCACAGGTGGTTGACCGGGAACGGTTCGGAACCTGTCCCTCTCCAACGCAAGCACAGCCACTTCAGGGCGCTTCCCAATGTAACAGATTACAGGTAGGGAATGCGCACTTATCGATGAAACAACGCCTTGATTAAACATTCAACTTGGGGAATTTTTGTATGCTTATCAATTGTTGTCGAGATATCTTATCGACTGCTCTAAATTAATGAGTGAAATGGATATTTTCGAGTGTGTTAAAGCTATTCTGGTTTGATGCAACTCCGGCAACAACTTATTTCAACCAATTAACAAACCACAATGTAACAATAAAACCTAGTAGTTTAGAACTGTTACGGCAGTGGGCACTGAGCACTTGCATTCCACCAATAGGAAAGCGATTGAATGGATACTATATACCTAGACAGCAGTGTACCATCAACGTGATGCCATTAAAACGTTCCTTAAATAACACAAAAATCGTCTCCCTTTTTTTTATAAAGGTATTTTCTACAGTCAAGCTTTACACAACATTAAGTAGATAATTACAAAAATAAATGTATGTCAGCAAACTATTCAAGGTTTTCCAATGCATAAGAACAAAGCACAAATTGTTTCGAACACCACAGTCTCAGGATTAGAGCTTCACACAATCTAGGATTTCTCCCTATTGTTACAATACTCTACGTTTCGTTAAGATCAATATACGCCAATAGAGATAGATATCCGATATTTTCTGTCACGGTGACTTGTCACTGATATTAGTTTGTGCCTGGCGGTACCAATGACAATATATGGAAAATCCCAGTTCCAATGACAATGGATCGGTCGAAAGTTGGCTCTGTTGTGATTAGGCAAAATGTCGCAATCACTGAATGGACCGGCTGTCATTGGTTGATTTGTCGCTGTCACTAGTTCTACTCATTTACGTCTGTGTGGGTAGTCAATTTGTGTCAAGTTTCAAGATAGTGACAGTGTTGTGTACAGTAGATGCTATTTCGCACTTGGTAGTTTGTTCTTCATTTTGTAGGAGTTTATTTTTAAAATGAGCTTTCCGAAAAAAGAGAGGTGAGCAATCATTTCACCAGTGGGGTATGCCTGCCAGTTATTGGCACATACAGAGTAGTCTCAGTATCCCTTGTCACCGGTAAAAGTCACTGATCCAAACATGGCGCTGTCACTAAAATCAACGAACCGTTAAAGTCACTGGATCGACCATCCCTATGCTAAATACAGAAATCTTGTTATTACTTGCGAAGGCTTCTCTGACAGTTTAAGGTTTAACACAACGCAAACGTGCCACTGCAAAGATGGCTTGGCTAGAAAATGCAATAGATTCGTCTACTCAGCTTAAGTAATATTTGTTAAAACTTTTTGTTACCTTCGACTCTTGTATCTTCGTTTTTTCTAGGGCTTGAATGGTTTTTCCGTGGTCTCAATTTAACCTCTTCTCCAGTCATACTACGCTCGAGTCAACCTAAAACAAACAGTGAGTATATTAACAATTAACTCGTTTCGGAAAAACTTTCATTCTCAGGGCTTTTAATGCGCTACCTTTTCTATAAAGAAGGCGTACAATTGCTTATACGTATTATACTAACAGGTGATGATAGCGTGTAGATCAAGCCACTTCAATGACCTTCAATTTCAGGCCGTATGTAAACAATTTGTTATTACATGATTAAATCAAAGTGTTGTTATCGAAATCATACAAGATTCTAGAGGGATTCTACACTCATAATAATAGAGGAATTTATTTACCTTAAGAAAGGGGTAAAATGAGACACATTATATACAACTGTGAGCGTTACATGATATTGTCAAATAGTTATATGATATTGTCAAATAGATATATATTGTCAAATAAATATATAATAGTGCCAAATAGTTATATGATATTGTAAAATAGTTATATATTATCAAATAATTATATGATAGTGTCAAACAGTATATGATATTGTCAAATAGTTATATAATAGTGCCAAATAGTTATATGACATTGTAAAATAGTTATATATTGTCAAATAATTATATGAATGTCAAACAGTTATATGATATTGTTAAATATTTATATGATATTGATAAAATAAGATGACATTTATAACCTCAATCATGAAATGTACTTGAGAACAAGTGCATACAAGTAATTATAGTAATGATTTGACGATTTTTTTATATCGAATTATTTCGATAAATTACTTTTAACGAACATTTTATAATAAAATGTTGGTGGTTTTAACATGTTAGTGCTGAGTATTATTAATCATTTTCTTCTATTAGCTTACACTCTCCTGGTGTGTGTGTGTGTGTGTGTGTGTAAAATTTCAATCTTTTATAAAACACGTTTTTATTTATCCATTCAAGTTCAAATACATTTCTTTTAACCTATAGTGGATGGCAATTGATGTTAATACTGTTTTTTTGAAATATTTATTCAATATTTAAATTATAAAAAATGGGGGGTCTAGGTAGGATTCGAACTGAGTATCTTTATGTTCGAAGAATGGAGCTTTTTGGCACTGAGCCAGCTTTCCATATCGAGAAATAAATTTACTTCTCAAAGATCTATATGAAAAACCTCTATTTTATAATCTTAAATTGTTGCCATGGTTACCACACAATATCATAAATAATCCTCTGGGATTAAAAATGAATGAAAAGAATAAAACAAACAAACAACTTATTGAATCTTGCTTCACAAACGGACAAGAAAAGCGAAAAGAAACACAGTGCAAAAAAAAATAGCATATAAATAGTAACAAATGAAATAGTCCAATACCACACATAGAAAGGGGAATGTAAAACAACAAGGAAATTCGCTTTCTATATTGTTCTTTTGACATATTTATATTAATTGTAATTATAAAATAAAAAGAAACTAAAATAATATTTTTCTTTTTTAATTTAGGTGAGCATTTACTTTATTTTCTTTTAATATTACTTGTTAATGTTAAATATACGTACAATCTACTTCTGTAAAAAAGCTTCGGATGAGGATGTCCGACTACGACGAAACTGGAACTTCAAGCAAGGCTTTCAAAACACGAATTTAACTTATACAATATTAAGAGCACATTGGTACATAACATTACAATAGAAATATTGGCAAACACCCCAATACCACAAAAATAATAAACATAACTAATATTACAAGTTAGCTTAGATTAGATCCTAGTCAGTCTAGTTTGTAAACTATTGTATTCTAGATTGTAATAGGACTCTCTGATGATGATATGGTCATTAAAATGTACACAAGGGTTTAATCTTAGGTAACTTGTAATAATAGTTATTCAATTCCTTTTATTAGTTTACACTCTCCTTATGTACGAGTTCACTCCTTATATACACTCTCGTATATATCCTGTTAAAATTTTCAATCGTTAATAAAATAGTTTTTATTCATCCACTCAAGTTCAAATACATTTTTTGAAAACTTGTAGTGGATGACACGACCTTAATACAGTTAAAAAAAATAATTAATTAATTAATTAAATTTAATGAATTAATGTTAGTTTTATCTGGGAGAAAAACTTGTCACAAAAGGAGCAAGGTATGCAATATAGTTGTTTAGTTCCATTAGGCTTAAATTAAGTGATATCATATGATTTAATAGCCAGATGATTTTATGTTGCAGGTTATGTGGTAGAACAGCTGTTCTAACGCTTAGGATATGTTTCTTTATCTATATTCATTGCAATTATTTAATAAAACGTTACTAAAACAAAATTTTTCTTTGTTGACCAAAGTAGAAATTGTCTTTAACATTTTTTTATTTATATTAGTTGTCAAGATATAATACACACTATTTCACTAGGGAATTAATTTTATTTGTAAACTTACATTAAAATAGTTTGGCTACGCCAGGACATTTTCCATTTTATTATACATATATATTTCCATTTTCCCTACATGGGTTTAACCCAACAGTTTAGCTAGCTTTAAATAGAGGGGGTGACATGGCTCTCAAAGGCAAGCGTGAGAATATACAAGATAGATACAAAACCTTTGAAACGCTGTAGATAGCAATCTTGGCATCTAACCTGTACGTGCCAGAAGCAAGGTCGTTTCTGATAAGCCAGTGCGCATTGCCTCGAATGCCACAAGGCCACAGGAGTTTGGTCAACATCACACGATCGACAGTTTCCAATGGTACGCGTCACACAAGGCTAAATATGGACAAATACAGGCACAATTTGGCTGTTATATGTCTGTTGCTGCTTAGAATCATGAAACCCGCCTGGGTAACTTCCGTCGAAACCTTTCAGTCGTCCACTCTCCGTCGAACCTTTCAGTCGTCTACTCTCCCAATTATCTCCAACTCTTCTTGGTGCCTCTTCACATCACTATCCGACACAACTTCTGCTCTCTTATCCTCTCTATCCCCCGAAGGCCTTTGACAAAAATTTGTCTTCAGTTTGTCATCAGTGTCTATATTAGGGCTTTCAATTTGAGAGCGTAGAAGAATTACAAGAGGACGTAAGTGATCTTAATCTGAGAGCGGGTGTATTTACTTAAAGGAGGGTAGAAGAATTACAAGGAACGTGTGAGCGCATTCAAAAAATAAAGGAAAAGTAAAATCTTCTACTGTGTTGAATGAAGAAACGAACAGCGACAAAAAACTTTTGTTTCATCGCTGTTGTGGTTTCAAGGATTCTCAATCTGGGAGAGTAGAAGAATTACTAGGGGGCGTGAGTATTTTCTGAACCTCTAGGGTGTACCTTTCGAATGGAGTGTATGAGAATTGGAAGGGAAGCGTATGTGCATTAAGAGAATAATGAAAAAGTAAAACTTTTTAAAGCGTTGAATAAAGAACCGAACACTGACAAATAGCCTTCGTTTCCCCCACTATAGTGGGTCTCGGGAGCTCATACCTGGGAGAGTAGAACAAAAATCTGCAATTGGTTAAAAGTATGTTTAACTAGTTGTCAAGCTATTTGTATTCGAAATATCATGTTATAAAATTAAAGATTATAATATATACTACAAATATCTATCTTACACGATTGAATAAAACGTTCCTATTAACCACAATGTTTAATATATTAATATGTGAATTTTTCATTCCTTAAGTGGGCTTCACAAACTAAAATTCAGTGCCGTATAGAAATTATCTTTAAAATTAGCCGTAAGAACTGAAAGTGTAACAGTATATGCGTGCCGTATTGCAGTGATATGTGCGGTGTATTGTGTGCATTGCAGCGTGAGATGCTGTGCGACACCTCTGTGAACCTTCACAGTGCCGAGGTAGTTATTTGTTATTCATATAACAATGAACATATAAAAACCTATTTCGAAAATCTTATGCCAAATGAATGTGAAAATTCTCTTTAGCCTATGTTAAAAAAGTCCACAAATGACTGGTTTTGGTATTTAATACTTACAATTTGTTTATTTTAAATTATTTTTTCTAATTTATATGCAGGTTATTTTATATAAATATGTATTACTTGATGCTAATGCAGTTTTTTCAAATATTAATTCATTAATTAAATTTAATTAATTAATTTTAGTTTTATATGGAAGAACAAGTTTTTACACAAGGGGCAGCTATGTAATATAGTTATTTCTTCCTTTTTGTCTAAAATAAGTAATAACATATGATTTCATAAAATAGCGGATTTATATTATATGTGATGTGGTAGAACAGCTGTTTCAACGTACAGGTTAAGTTACTTTATTAATTAATTGTAATTATTTAATAAAAAGTAACTAATTTTTTAAAATTTAAGTAGGAATTGGCTTTAAAAGATTTTTGTTTACATTACTTGTTTATCTACATACAATACTGGGTTCAAGTGTTGGCAGTTTTCTCTTATCTACTATCTTTTACAAGCCACTCCAGTCATAATTAATTACTGTTTTAGCGATTTGATTTAAGAAAAAAAGTCAGTATTATAGTTATAACTGACGTCGTTTTTAATTTAAGACGGACTGTAAGTGACTCTATCACCGATATAGGGAAGAGTTTCAGCCTTCTCTGGGTCGTGGGGAAGGATTTGCGGACTCGAGAGCCCAAGTAGCAGGCCTCAGTACGCCTACTCTATATTGTTATAATATAAATCAAGCCTTATAGAAGACGATGCTTTTATTCATACTGTCTCTGATTTAGCAAAGCTTCAATTTTACATATAGGCAGAGCTGCAAACTGGTGCCTTCCTTTCCCCACAGCCCAGATCAAGAAGTTATAAACTGCCGTATTGGTACATCTGTGAGCAGATTTGTTGAGTTTCGACTGAGTCCCAGCCACATCATCATGTCACTCCGCCTTTTTTTTGCACAGGTTGAGGAAGAGGAGGCAATGACTTATCTGATGACGGTTACATCACTAGTTAGCCTCTGGTAGGACAGACCTACGAAAAGACTTAAGGGATTATACCTGGTCCTTAAACTTGTTCGGGGATGTTCGTGTAGAACGACAAAGGGATTTCACAATAAATAACGGATAACTGCATGATCGTTGAAAAAACTCAAGAAATCATGCTATCTAACCCAGTTCTCAACAAGCAGACCACTGCAGAACACACCCTTAAAATAAATTACCATGCGCCACTTATATTTAACACACGCACACACACACACACACACACACACACACACACACACACACACACACACACACACACACACACACACACACCCTAGTTCTAACAAAATCCAAAGGTAATGAAATAAAACAACTTTTTAAAAGCAAATTTCTCGAAAACATGTTACGAAAAAGATGTTTAAACAAAAAGTAAGAAACTATTACAATTACTGTTATTTTCAGAACTTAGTCTTATTGTATATAACAAAAAGTAAAGACTATTTTAAATGTAAATTGTCTTTTAATTGACAAAATCTGTCGAAAATAGGAACGCAATTTACGTAATTTTTTACCATGACTTTGTGCACTAGTTTTTTTTATCAAGCTGAATAATTGTAGGAGTTCTTAGGGAGTGTACACAAGTTATAATGTCATTGAAAGCTAGTTTTCTACGTGTCAGTATTAATACGTTTGTGTTAAGGTGTAATCTGATAACTTTTATCTATCAGATTATGTATTAAGTATCAGACAATTATTATGTACGATGGACATAATTCTATATATATATATATATATATATATATATATATATATATATATATATATATATATATCTGATATTCACCGGGACGAATTATTTACTTAATCTTGTTCAACGAAAGTAAGGTATTTTCATTTAATCATGAAAAAATATTTATAAATATTTACTTAAGTATTCTCCGGCTTCTCCTGCGGACCAGCGTCGAGGCTCTCACGGGCCACTAGTGTCTGACTACTGGAACTTTAGGAGGGTTCGCTTTTAGGAGGCGGATGGGTTGTTTAGCGTTGTTGCTGTGTATGGAACCGGCCTCGCGAGATATGGTCGAAAGTAGCATACCCCTGAGTATTAACTGGTAACCCCGTGCGAACAGCATTGCCTAGTGTAATCGTCGGGCTTACAGTCTGTCACCTGTCCGTGACTCGTCTCTCGCCCATGTGGACTTTAGTTTCGTTTCCAATAGATTAAACAACCACAAGAGAAGATCTATAGATCGGAGAGATCAGCTTAAATGTAATGACCCCTGTATCGTATGGAAGATATACAAACACAATAGTTCTTAGTAGTAAAGCGAGAAGCAAAGAAAGACCTTGAACAGAATGCATTGCCCTGCGAAAGAGACAGGGTGAAGTGAAAGAAATTAACCGAAGAACTAAAGGACCAAGAGAAAGAAAAAAGAATAAGAGTTTATCAATGTGCGGATTATTACGTTTAGCCTAAAATAGTTTTTTTATTGTAATAAATGGTTCGTGAATTATCAACTATTACGCACAAAGCTAGGTACGAAGCGAATCGTGCCAAATGTTTTTCATCATAAGTTCAAAAAGTCCTTCTAAAAATCTAATTTAAATTATTTTTTAATATTTTGTTCGTATCCGATTCTAGTAAATCGATAACATAAATTTGCTGCAAGTAAGGTAACAGTATGCTACCATAATTAGCAACACTAGGGAGCAATGGTGGGTCGCGATTGGGCACAGGCCGCGCAAGATCCCGCGTGCAACCAACCCGCGCTGGGGGCGTGACGCACGTGGTTAGGGGTGGCAATCCAGGGTAACAGATTGTGTAATACATATAATATTGCAGTCAGCGGGTGCAGGGTTATGAAATGTCTTCAAGTTTTGTTACGACATCAGCCGGAGAGCATTTGCCCCTGTGGGATATAGCTTCTGCTACCCAGTCAACAACTCCTGCCGTGAGTATTGCATACCTATACGTTAGCAGTATAATACCTGAATCATCAGATGCTAATGTAATGGGAATTAACTGTTCTAGAAACTAAACAGCATAATATTAACACTTAATCTTAAAACACTATTTCAGACGATATAACAAACAGGATCTAACCTAATTTATACATCTCATTTTATCTCCCGTGACTAACGTTTATTGTTTTACAAACTGTAACCTATCACAGAAAAGCAATTAGTTTCTTTTATTAAAAATAAATCTTTAATCAAAGTTTTTCCTATAATTTAATTTATTTTTCCAGCCAAATTTGGTCTGCTTTATTAAAAATTAATAAAATATAAGACACAAAGATAAGCAGTTTAAATATTTTTTAAAATTTTTATCAAAGAATACTTTTAAAATTTTGCAATTGTAAAAAAGTAGAACAACTTGACATTTTACAAAGGTAAAGTAAATTGTAAAACTAGTAAAATCTCATATTAAACATTCGGCCTCAAAGTTTGACTCTGCTAGGTTAAAAATTCTAAAAATTATTCTAAACCATTTATAAATTTACAATATGACAGGAACAATTATATGGCGACAGAAGGGAACACTGAAATGTGTAGGTAATAGAGGTTTAATAGATTGTAGTTAATGATAACAAAATATACTAATTTTACACTACTTAACTAAGTGAATACGTAATTGCTTACTTGCTGACGCGTTTTAAAACGATTTTTCGTTTTTCGAAGCTAACCTTCTACTAGCGGCTTTTGGCTCTTTACAAACGGTATGACAGGGTTGGATTTATGACATTAGGTGAGGTGTCGGCGTCTTGTGTGAGTATTTGAAAAGACTATTGGCTTCGAAGTCTATGTGGTCATTAAGTATATTTTCCCTGTCTGTTGTGTAGTGTTTGTAGATTTCATATTTTTCTAAGGTTGTAGGAAAACACTATTTAAGATAACGATATTTTACGTTATCCATTGTTTTTCCGTTGCACTGACTTTATGAAGTTATATATTACTATTGTAAGTAATTTTATCCACCATTAAGTGCAATAATTTTACCTTGAGTGATGAGGCACCTTTCGGTCACTTGACCATTGTCGAATCACTCATATATATATATATATATATATATATATATATATATATATATATATATATATATATATAAACCATTATCTTTATAATGAATTAATTACGGTAAGATAAATAGAAATATAAATTAACTGATAGAATATATTGATAACATATAAAGCTAATGATGAGCAATAAGTAAAGTAACATAACCTATGCGTTAAAACAGCTGTTCTACTACATAACCTCTATCGTAAAATCAGCTGTTGTATGAAATCATATGTTATCTATTAACTTGAGCTAAAATATGTAGGAGCGTCTAGTGATGGAAAAACGCGTAAAGAATGAGATGGAATTTTCTGACGGGCAAAACAAGCAGTCATGCCCAATGATAAGAAGTATTTTCTTCAAACATTTTTTAGTTTTTATAACTTGAATAGGCTAGTACGGGATTTTTATTTTAGCAAAATAGTCTTCCATTAAATTACTTTATCCACATTGATGGTGCATTCGCTTGTTTCATTCGATTGCTGTTGACGATGGTTCACCTGATTGAGAGCAGGCCTCACTTGTCTAACAGCTTACAGATAAAAGGATTCTGACGAAATTAGAGACCTTATTCAAAACGCTTTACGTAATTCCTGTCAACTGTACGACCACACCAAGCACGGCCCATGATCCTTCCCAAGACTAAATTTTAATAATTTTAAAAAGTAATCCATACCTCAAAGACAAAATAACCACATTAAATTGGGTTTTAGTGTTTTCGAAGAGTTGGCATGAATTAAAACTATTTGAATATTGTCTCTAAATTCAAACACACAGAATCCTTTACGTATTTGGAATTAGAACGTCAGAATCGTAATTCTTAAAAACACTTCACGTAAGCAGCCCTGCCCACTTCTTTCGGTAATTTTCAGATATTTCCAGTAAAGAGATATTTTCTTAAAGATTCATGTCCATTTCTTATTACTACGTAAGACCATCTACCCTTCCTTCTCCTACAAAGGGGTGTAATTCTCTATGCGACAATAGACATATGATAGCATGCTGTTCCTTAGACACTATATCAGGAGGTGTTATGCTCATATTTTAGTCCTACCCTATATTCATATACTCTACCAAGGAGTTTATGACCTTATCTTAATCCTACCTATATTCATGTACTGTACCAAGAGGGGTTTATGGCCTTATCTTAATCCTACCTATGTTCATATACTCTACCAAGAGGGGTTTATGGCCTTATCTTAATCCTACCTATGTTCATATACTCTACCAAGGAGTTTATGACCTTATCTTAATCCTACCTATATTCATGTACTGTACCAAGAGGGGTTTATGGCCTTATCTTAATCCTACCTATGTTCATATACTCTACCTAGAGGGGTTTATGGCCTTATCTTAATCCTACCTATGTTCATATACTCTACCAAGGAGTTTATGACCTTATCTTAATCCTACCTATATTCATGTACTGTACCAAGAGGGGTTTATGGCCTTATCTTAATCCTACCTATGTTCATATACTCTACCTAGAGGGGTTTATGGCCTTATCTTAATCCTACCTATGTTCATATACTCTACCAAGGAGTTTATGACCTTATCTTAATCCTACCTATATTCATGTACTGTACCAAGAGGGGTTTATGGCCTTATCTTAATCCTACCTATGTTCATATACTCTACCTAGAGGGGTTTATGGCCCTATCTTAACCCTATCTATTTTCATATATACTCTACCAAGAGGGGTTTATGGCCTTATCTTAATCCTACCTATGTTCATATACTCTACCTAGAGGGGTTTATGGCCTTATCTTAACCCTACCTATTTACATATACTCTACCAAGAGGGGTTTATGACCTTATCTTAATCCTACCTATATTCATGTACTGTACCAAGAGGGGTTTATGGCCTTATCTTAATCCTACCTATGTTCATATACTCTACCTAGAGGGGTTTATGCCCTTATCTTAATCCTACCTATTTACATATACTCTACCAAGAGGGGTTTATGGCCTTATCTTAACCCTACCTATTTACATATACTCTACCAAGAGGGGTTTATGACCTTATCTTAATCCTACCTATATTCATGTACTGTACCAAGAGGGGTTTATGGCCTTATCTTAATCCTACCTATGTTCATATACTCTACCTAGAGGGGTTTATGGCCTTATCTTAATCCTACCTATGTTCATATACTCTACCAAGAGGGGTTTATGGCCTTATCTTAATCCTACCTATGTTCATATACTCTACCAAGGAGTTTATGACCTTATCTTAATCCTACCTATATTCATGTACTGTACCAAGAGGGGTTTATGGCCTTATCTTAATCCTACCTATGTTCATATACTCTACCTAGAGGGGTTTATGGCCTTATCTTAATCCTACCTATGTTCATATACTCTACCAAGAGGGGTTTATGGCCTTATCTTAATCCTACCTATGTTCATATACTCTACCAAGGAGTTTATGACCTTATCTTAATCCTACCTATATTCATGTACTGTACCAAGAGGGGTTTATGGCCTTATCTTAATCCTACCTATGTTCATATACTCTACCTAGAGGGGTTTATGGCCTTATCTTAACCCTACCTATTTACATATACTCTACCAAGAGGGGTTTATGCCCTTATCTTAATCCTACCTATGTTCATATACTCTACCTAGAGGGGTTTATGGCCCTATCTTAATCCTACCTATGTTCATATACTCTACCTAGAGGGGTTTATGGCCCTATCTTAACCCTACCTATGTTCATATACTCTACCTAGAGGGGTTTATGCCCTTATCTTAATCCTACCTATTTACATATACTCTACCTAGAGGGGTTTATGGCCCTATCTTAACCCTACCTATGTTCATATACTCTACCTAGAGGGGTTTATGGCCCTATCTTAACCCTACCTATGTTCATATACTCTACCTAGAGGGGTTTATGGCCTTATCTTAACCCTACCTATTTACATATACTCTACCAAGAGGGGTTTATGGCCCTATCTTAACCCTACCTATGTTCATATACTCTACCAAGAGGGGTTTATGCCCTTATCTTAATCCTACCTATGTTCATATACTCTACCTAGAGGGGTTTATGGCCCTATCTTAACCCTATCTATTTTCATATATACTCTACCAAGAGGGGTGTATGCCCTTATCTTAATCCTACCTATGTTCATATACTCTACCTAGAGGGGTTTATGGCCCTATCTTAACCCTATCTATTTTCATATATACTCTACCAAGAGGGGTGTATGCCCTTATCTTAATCCTACCTATGTTCATATACTCTACCTAGAGGGGTTTATGGCCCTATCTTAACCCTATCTATTTTCATATACTCTACCAAGAGGGGTTTATGCTCTTATCTTAATCCTACCTATGTTCATATACTCTACCTAGAGGGGTTTATGGCCCTATCTTAACCCTATCTATTTTCATATATACTCTACCAAGAGGGGTTTATGCTCTTATCTTAACCCTATCTATTTTCATATATACTCTACCAAGAGGGGTTTATGGCCCTATCTTAACCCTATCTATTTTCATATATACTCTACCAAGAGGGGTGTATGCCCTTATCTTAATCCTACCTATGTTCATATACTCTACCTAGAGGGGTTTATGGCCCTATCTTAACCCTATCTATTTTCATATATACTCTACCAAGAGGGATGTATGACCCTATCGTAACCCTACCTATATTGTTATACTCTACCAAAGGGTTTTACGTCTTTATCTTACCTACCTATATTCACAATCATTCGTAGGCGATAACGGTCGTCATGCTAATTTCGTCATACAATTACAAACAAACAAGTGGGAGGAAAAATCAATAATATTATTTTTTTTTTTTAAACTTACTCTTTTTAGTCCACAAAACACTTGAAAAATTATGTTCATGTGCTCGCATGTAAAGTGTGGGGGTGTAAAAAATGCTTTGAGAGTGTACACGTTCTTGCAGGGTATTTTAGTATTTTTCATTTAACTTTTAGTGCCAGTAATAAGACCTTTTACATGAATAATTTAGATTATTTCTAGAATAATAAAAAAAAAACTATAATGATAAATAATTATAAAATACCTTAGCTCAAGGAATTAACAAGTTAGTAAATCAGACAACTAAATCATCCCTAACATATTGATAGTTAATTTCATTTTCATTGAGCCTATATATTAACCTCTTGGTGTGATTTTAGATTTTTTAAATTTCTACTTATTTTAAAACAATACTTACAAGTTGAATCACTATAATTTGATAATTATTATACACTGGATGTTCAATATAGAACGTAACACAACTTTATAGAAAATTTTAATAACATATATTTTTATAATTATTGCACATTCTAATGTCCTATAGAAAAGGCATTGAATTACTTAATAATTTACGTAGGTAGTAATAATTTTAAATTACTAAGATATTATAACAAAGTAATATATTATAGTTATCCAAAATGTTTAAATTTATATTTTATATATACAAAATTGTTTTAAAATTTTACAATTAAATATAATCAAAGAAATCCCCATTAACCCATTACCTATAACTAATATCTTTCGCTATTTACCAAGACAGACCGAACTGACTTTAATACACGAACTTGGATTCTGAACATACAGGAAATTGAATTTCAAAATGCTTTAAACATAAGCTTTAAATAAAAAGAAGAACATTTTGTTTTACGAAACCACAGGTTATAGATGAAGATTGTCGTATAACCTATTCCGTATCTAGTTTGCTTTTCGCATATAGTAGGATAGATAGAAAGATTTTAATGCCGAAAGAAAACGTGTCGGGTGTTATTTTATAGAGGTTTACACTTTAGGGAAATAATATAACATAAGACCAATATAATTGATTTAAAATTGTAAAAACCTCACTCCCGTTAAAAATACTTTCACAAAGTAAATAAAAGTGTTTCAGATTTCAGTTAGGCACTGAATATTTTAAGATAACATTATCGAGTTTCATTACAGTAATTATTGTTAAGCTTGAGCTTGGAGGACTACAAGAGAAAGCCTTTGTAAGAGAATATTCTGGGCAAGTATTTTCAGAAAACCTAGCGGTGTTATTGCCATCTAACCGTGTTAATTTTCTGTTTGTTTTTTAATACGTTATTTCTTCCAGCAATTTGTTTCGCCATTTTTAGTTATTACTGAATTAAATCTATAGACACTACAATCTGTCACGGTGTGAGGAAAAGACAGAACCAAAACAATGTGTCCAGGGACGCTGCTAGGGTGTATCCAAAAATAAATTAAAATAGAATAACTTCAACATACTAGGGATATCCAAAAAATAAGTTTCCCACGTGTGTGTCACCAAGCGTGAGTGACGGAGCATCTTTCCGAGAGCGGGGACTTTTAGTTTGGGTGTAGTGGTACCGATTCCCCACTGTACGCCGTTTGATCTTGAGTCACGGGCCATTCGACATGGAGACTCCACTGGCGATATGCCGCCAGTTGTGGAGTGCAGAATGTTATTCGTGTTTTGACTGCAAAAAGTGAATCTGCCGTTGAAATTCATCGTCAGTTATGTGAGGTGTATGGTGAGCACATGCTCACCATGAAAATGTTCATGATGAACAGCGAAATGGACGGCCAGCTACCGCTCACCAAGATGGCGTCATTTCTGCGGTGCGCGACGTTATTGATGCTGACCAGCGATTGAGACTTGACGAAATTATGGATCAGCTTCCACCAAACATTGAAATTTGCCGCGCATCTCTTCACAACATCATCACTGAAGAGCTTCAGCTGTCGAAAGTGTGTGCAGGGTGGGTTGCTCGTTTACTGTCTGACGGCCTTAAGCAACAACGTGTGGCAGCTGCACAATCTTTCTTGCAATCTTTTACGGACGAAGGTGATGATTTGTTTTCAAGAATAGTCACTGGTGATGAAAAATTCACTTTTTGCAGTCAAAAAACCGAATAACACTCCGCACTTCACAACTGGCGGCAGATCGCAGTGCAGTCGCCATGTCGAACGGCCTGTGATTCAAGGTCAAACGGCGTACAGTCAAGTGAATCGGTACCACTACACCCAAACTAAAAGTCCCCGCTCTCGGGAAGATGCTCCGTCACTCACGCTTGGTGACACACACGAGGGACACTTATTTTTTTGGATAGTATAAACTATTAACAAGGAATCTTAAATACACAAAACCACGATATTATTTTCTATACATTATTAATATTAATGTATTTTGTACACATTACATGTAACTCTGGTTTTCACTGCCAGCTAATTATTTACATTGAGGAAGGCATTTTGTAGTGTTGGCGAAACCTGTATGTACAAATATTTCATAACTTTCGCCTCGCAAGAACGAGTTGACAGTAAACGAATTGCTGTTTACCTATATAGTATCTGTCTATAGAAGACTTCGATGTGCGTATTTCTTTTGGCGATGGCCTCAAATTTGAGAAATAAAAACTTACATATAGCCCTAAGCATTATGGATGAAAAAATTGCCGCAACAGGCGACTCAGTTTTTGTAGAACTTTTAAACCAAGTCTCTTTATATATAATAATGTTATATTGGTTTGTGTACGCTTTAAAAACTCAAAACGTTCCGCAATGGTTGAGCATACATTGTGACATGACATACAACCCGCTTCAAAGATTGTTTGCTATCTGCCGCATGGGAGAGGTTGACACGCCATACTAGCTAAAAACTACCACAGTCACACATGACACCTTACTTGTTCCCACTTACATTGTTTATTAAAAACAACAAACTTATCCACTTGTTCCCCATTCTGATTATTATACAATCTGAGTTAAATATTCTCCTTAATCGATGTATTTTTTGTAAGGTGTGGCGTTCGCCAAATCGTAAGTAGAGGTTATTTGGGAATGCCAGCAACCATCTGAGCTGCGAATGCTACATTTGTTGAAGATTGGCGCCATGAACAGAGTTACACACCGGTCATATGCCCAGTCAAGCATGCCCAATTTAACGCGGGAACATATGGGTATTTACTACTACGTAGCGCTGCAGCCCGGGGTGGCCCTTGGCTTCTTTAACAATGTCCCGTCATGTACTTCTGTCCTTAGCCTTCTGTAATGCCGAGTACCTTAAATCTTCCTCAAGGTCCTGCAACCATCGTCTTCGTGGTCGGCCAACTCTTCTTTTGCCAATCATAGTGCCATGTAAAAGTTTATTCCGCATTCTATTGGTGGGCATTCTTATGATATGACCCAACCATTCTAGACGAAGCATTTTAATAAAATAGACCACATTTGCATCTTGTATAAGGAATACAACTCGACATTAGATCGAAGCTTCCACACATTTGTTTGTACATCGTGGACAGGACCATAAATGTTTCTCAAAAGCTTACGCTCATATGGGCATTTATGATCGCATATTGCAAATGATAAATGACGGAGTAGGGGGAATTTCTTCTTGCATACGCCAGGAGGAACTGGGAAAACAACTCTTATCAGATTGATTCTGGCAACGGTTCGATGAAAATTTGACATAGCCTTAGTCTCTGAAGTATTGCAAAATTAAACTTCTATGAAACGTATGGTTCGCTTTGCTTCTCATTTCTCATCCATGCGACCACAAAGTGCCACAGCAAAGCTTAGTAGGCTATAGCTAGTTTTTTTATAGAGTCGTACAATATGAAAACACAAATTCCAAGTATCAAGACATTATTTCTTGCAAGCCTTAGCCTACATCTGGCAGGAGTCTAACCCCTACAGCGCCAAGGTGTTTGTGCATGTAACGGTTACAAGATAAAAAACCACTTCAGTTTACGGGTAAAGTAGGCACTTGTATACTGTATGTCACCTAATCAGTTTCAGGAGAGTGTTTGGAGTACGATAATGTGATTTAATCTATTTAAATATATTTCTCTAAGTGTTTCTAATATTATCGATAAATTAGCAACAACGTATTTTTAGTTAGTTTCAAATTGAGAAAATATGTAATCCTAAGTAAAATATCTATTAATTTTTACAGCAGTGTAAATTTTTGTATGACGTATATAATTAGTTCTCTTGAAACATATTTTTTTCAAATGGTAAAAAAAATTATAAAAAAATTATGTAGGCTATACAGATTACTTAATTTATAGAGACGTATGTAGGCCTACCAGAGATTTGCCAAATCCAAACATTGTAATAACTACTACAAGCGGCTCTAGTACGAACACTCACATTGTAAAGTGAACGCGTGAATTTATAAACTGTTGGAAGTCGTTGGTGCTAGGGATGGTCGATATTTTCTGTCACGGTGACTTGTCACTGATATTCGTTTGTCGCTGGTGGTACCAATGATAAAATATGGAAAATACCAGTTCCAGTGACAATAAATCGATCGGAAGTTGCCCCTGTTGTGATTGGGCTAAAAAGCCGCTGTCACTGGATGAAACGACTGTCATTGGTTGATTTGTCGCTGTCACTGGCTCTGCTCTCACCATTCGGCGCCGATTATCGTGCAATGTCATTGACTAAAGAGGGAGAAAGGGTTGTCTGTTATGATTGGGCAAAATGTCGCTTTTGCGACTGAAAAGCTACTGATATTTCACCACGGCTGTCATTGGTTGATTTGTCACTGTCACTGGCTCTACTCGTTTACGACGTCTGAGAGTGTTGTGCCAGGTTTCAAGATAGTGACCCCCTGTCACTACACATCCCTATGTGTACAGTAGATTCGCACCCTGTATTTTGTTCTTAGTTTTGTACGAGTTTATTTTTAAATAAATGAGCCTTCCAAGAAATAAAAAAGCGAGATGTGGAATCATTTCACCATGCTTGCATGTTATTGGACCATACAGAGCAGTCTCAGTATCCCTTGTCACCGGTAAAAGTCACTGATCCAAACCTGGCGCTGTCGCTAAAATCACTGATCCGTTGAAGTTACTGAATAAACCATCCCTAATTGGTCCTTTTTTTTATTTGGCCAGGGCTTATTTTGTTTTTGGCATTGAAGTCAAAACTAGAGCTACAACGACGGTAGTTTATTTAATTTCTTCTATTAACTCAAACTCTCTTTTATCTTGCATAAAATTTCAATCTTTAATTAAATACGTTTTTATCCCTCTAGTCTAGTTGAAATACATTTTTTAAGCTATAGTGAATGTCATTTGATAGTTATAGTTTTTGTCAAATATCTATTAATTAGAATTAAAAAAATCTCATATTTCGGTCGGATTCGAACTGAAGGACTACATGTTTGAAATCCAGCACTTTGGAACCAAGCCAACTTTCCCATAGCTAGAAATCTTTCTTAATGTTGTATATGAAATTATAAGAACAAGGTTTTCTGCAATAATGACGTAATAAAAGAGATGGATAGATTGAGAAATTATAGACCACCATCATCTTCATAAATTAGAAACGAAAAAAGGGAATAAATAACAACAAACAAAAATAATAGTCCAGTATAGAAGGAAATGGAAAATTGCAAGGAAATTAGTTTTCTATTTTGCCATTTAATATTGCGATTCTGTCATACGTATATACATATTTATATTAATTGTAATTATAAAATAAAAAGTAACTATAATAAAACATGTTTTGACCTAATTAGGACTTGACTTAAAAAACAAATATTTATAATACTTCTTTAAATCCAACAAACAATGTAGTCTACAATCAAAGGCTAAGACTTTTAAACTTTCATTTTGATATACATAAAAAAAAACTGTGATTTATTTAATATCTTTATTTACCCTTACAAAATGTCCTCCAAAGTATTGATGTTTACTGAGTATCATGAAAATGCTTACCACAACGGCTGGGAGACAATTTTGTATATTTCTATAGTTAAAATATTTTTAATACGTATTTTTCCTATAAAGCTTTACATTTTATGAATTTAGAAGGAATTCTCTACAAAATGTACTGTTATATATTGGAATATTTTAAGCGATAACTCATAGCGACGCCTACAAAAACTTATTGGATGGACATAAACATAGAATTTCGCTACAGTATAACTTCCGTCAGGTTATGCTATGAGTCCCCTCAAAGTAAATTATATGATAACATGATTTCATGTTACAACAGCTTATTTTATGTTATACGTTAAGTTGTAAAACACTTGTTTTACACGTAGGTTATGTTACATTATTTATTGAATAGTGTCAATAAGTTAATATTAAATAGACAGTTAATAAATTTATTAATGTATTAAAATTTGGACAAATCTCAATATAAATAATTGAGTATAGTCTACCGATAATATTAAGTTACTATTTTTAATCCAATTTTTAAAATTAAAACATTCTTGTCTGACGACAATAGTCAGGCGCGTATCCAAGGGGGGGGGCGATCGCCCCCCCCAACCCTCAAGAACTTTGGGTTAAAAATCGACAATATATTATTAAATTAGGACTTTCTATTACATTAGACTTTTACTTGAGTTAATTCATCTTTTGTTATAAATAAAAAATAAAATTTCAATTTGAAAATGTGACGCGTTCCCTCGGCATACCCTCGTAAACGTTTAAACGTTTTAACAACAGATAGCGCTAGTGAAGCTTAGTCTCGAACATATGATTTTCAATACGTAATTTTGCAAGCGTAATATTCGCAGTTGACTCCGGAATTGTTCGTGTTGGAAGAATAACTACTTATATTAATTAATAAACCATTTTTATAATAATAGCTTATTATGAAATTCATAATATTCTCTAGCCATAAGTGTTATCGAAACTGGAATAATTATTTATTAAAAAGTCTAATTTGTTACGAATCTTTATCACGTTACCGATTTCTAACGCAAGCGTAGAAAGAACGTTTTCTGTTCTATGTTTTTACATACACGCACGCGCGCGCGCGCACACACACACACACACATATTATATATATATATATATATATATATATATATAAAATACATCGATCGCCCCCCCCCCCCCAAGCAAGTCGCTGGATACGCGCCTGATAGTTTAGGTAATTTCTCATTACGCAAAATTAAATGTTTTTCTCAATTTAAACGTTCTGTAGACGTGGCTAAAAGTTTTTACTTCCGTCAGCACTCCCCCCGAGTGCCAAAACCTAATTTTTTTATGAATTTAGAAGGAATTATCTGTAAAATGTATTTTTTTATACCGGAATTTTCTTCAACTAATTTTTAAAAAAATGTGTTAGGCTGAATGTAACATAACATTTACAATTTTCTACAACTAGAAACGAGAGCTCTAATTACTTTGGTACTTCCCATAGTTTTAAAATAAAAATTATAGACTACATATTATGTTTTTGTTTTATTATGTCCCTTTAATATTTTTATCACAATTCTAAGAAAAAACATTACGCTACAAATTATTATTAAATTTTTTTCAACATTTCAAAAATAATAAATTTATGTTTAAAACTATTTCATACAAAAATAACATCGCTGTAAATACGAATATTACTGTTAGTTTTTCTGAAGCTCTTCCAAATACATTGTTACTTTTTTCTTAATAATATTTAAAACATTTAGAGAAATAATATACTGTAAATTACACCATATGAGAGCCTACAGACTCTCCTGAAAATGAATGCTTTTACTTAACGCATAAACTGAATGCCACACAACTTCCTGACCATTTAATGCAGGCATCTTCACTACGCGTCCCTGAGAACGATTTTTTGCAGACCTCGGACTGGTAGGAAATAAAACGGCAGTTAGGTGGCTGTGGATATTTGAAGGAAAAAATTAAGGATAAAGCTCAGTGTGAGTTTTGGAAAGCAGTTGATAAGGACAAATTTCCCAACTTAACTGACTGTGCTCAGGAATAATTGTTTTTGCAACTGACTGTAAATATACATTCAGTAGGCTGAAGTTCATAAAACACAAGTACAGATCTAGATTAACGAGTAGAACGTTAAACACATTTTGAGATTTTCAGTTTCTTCCCAAGTTGCTAACACAGATGCCATATTAGAGAGCTGTGAAAGATTTTGACCATCGGCTTCAAAGTATTAACAAATTCAGGTATTTCTGGAGTTAAGTAAAATGCCTATTCCTACTTTTTTATATGAAATTCAGTTGTTTATTTTAGTGAAGTAACAAACTTATGTTATAACCATACTTTGTAAGTTATTTAATGCCACTTGTACTTGCGGCCCTGAAAAAAACTTGGTGCAAAACTATTTGGCTCTGTAAGAAATCCTAGTGAAGGCCCCTGCTTTAATGTTATTTCTACAAACAGAGGCGTCACGTGGTTTCTTGGCAACGGGGTGAGATTTCATTAGAACCCCCCCTAAAGTCAATCAGCCCCCCCCTAAATATTACACCTACCTATAAGGATAGAAAGACAAGCACACAGCGAGCGACGTGACGCGCACTATCACATACATTTAAATGGAGTTAAACACACAGAGAGCAGAGCGGGCAACATACTTAAAACACAACTCCGCATTGCAAGGCAGGGGTCGACAACCCACGGCCCGCGAAATGATTTTGTGCGGACCTCTCCAGCTGTGGTTTTTCGAATTCTGAGTGGTCAGGATAGCTTACGCTTGCGGTTTAGAATAAAAATAGGTTGCTCAATAGCTAGGATCATTACACTAGCCCCAACAATAAAAACCTAATAATAAATTACGGGCGCGATATAAGTGAAAAGTAGTGTCTGCGATGTGCATGCAGGCAAGTTTACCTCTACGGAAATTGTTGTATTTTAGTAAAACTTTGTTAATTTTTAAATGAACGTGTTTTATTTAATTATTTCAGCGCTCAAAACATTAATAAAGAAATTTGTCTGAATTAAGTTAAAAAATTGTCGAATTTGTTATCAGAAAGTAAGTAGCTTATTTTATAAGAAATTACTTTTAAAATCCATTATTAGCCGTTAGTTAAAGTTACCTATTCTACTTTATTAAAATCAGTTACAATAACGATCCTAAATTAGGAAATACTGTATATTAAAATGCATGGTTATTTTATATTTGCAGCCCTTACAGGCATGCTAGGTTGAACAGAGGCCCTCAAGTACAAAAAGGTTGCCGACCCCTGCTGTAAGGCGTCATGGGTCAGCTCTGAACACATGCAGCGTAATATTAACCTAACTTTAAAAAATACGATATCTACATCTAACATTTTGCAAATTTTGTTGTTTTATTTTTGCCGTTGCCGCTGACTGGAAAGCGACTGCCCCAGCGCCCTGCCCAAGACATGAAAAATACCTTGCCACTACAGAGGTCATACCAGGGGTCACCAAACTTTTCAGCCTTGGGCCATACTGATTACTTCAGTAAGTTCCATGGGCCAATACAGCTTTAATTTTCCTGCCAGTATCTATAATTTCCTAATCTAAACTATACTTTGGTTTAAAGTAGAATAGGAATGGGTCTGTGGCAGGGCAGGGATGCGATATTGTTAGTTCGAACGCATGGACAGTCAAACCGCCAATGCCAGCAACTGAAATTGCAGAACGAAGCAAGCTACAGCACTAGTAAAACACAGTGACACTTAGCGACGAACGGAGGTTTAAAGTCGAATTGGCAACAAGCCTCGCCTACGCAGCAAGATGTGAATTTCCTATTAGCTCAGACGGCTGTAATCCCCACTGCCTCTGGTTGATTTCACCTACTCAGAATCCTATTCTGTTTTAAATCAAACTATAGTCGTCGAGTAGGGCAGAGCGAGGTGCTACGTTACAATTATGTGCACATTTTATTTTTTATGCCTATATGTTGGCGTGTAAATCTAAAGCAATTGTACAATCATAAACTTTGGAGTTGAAGACAGATTATATATTTTTTTCAATAAGTTATTAAGTTGCTAAGTATATATTTTGTTACTACTTCTGGAGTATTGCAAGTGTGACAAAATACCCTGTATGTGTAAACCGAGTTATTATCAATGTTTTTTTTAATCCAACTTATAATAACAATAAGCCATTAGCCGTCGCAGGGTGGATTGATGACATTGGCGGACCGAGGACCGTAGTTTGGGGATTTCTAGGTTAGATTACTACCAGTGTAAAATTTAATTACATAGACAGTACCACTGTATTTATTTAGGAAATATAATTTAAGGCTTGCCAGTTATAACAAGGTGTTTGTAGTAAGCTTTTATTTTCACCATAACCGTCAATATGAGTATTTTATTAATACTTTATAAAGGCTGAAAACCCCATACTATTTCTAACCGTTGTTCTCACAATTTTTAATTGAGAAATTAATTTACTCCAATATTTTATACTTTAATGGAATGTAAGACGTTATTTTATGAAATAACCAAGTACAGTGCGTGAGGTTTAACGGTGTCCCTCGTTCTGCTCTACTACCTAGTTTGACTACTATCCTAATTGAAAACACTATACAATACATATATCGTCTCTTTCGTAATCGTTTCTCTTTCTTTGCAGAAGCAGAGCAACACACTTAAAAATCATGTCTACATCAAACTATTACAGTATTGTCATTTAGTTAATTAGAGCTGTTTACACTTTAAACAAGACACCGATGTTTTCTGAAATGTTGGGTTTTGGCCCCGCACTGCAGCCCAGTCCACCCTAGCGATCTCAAGGTCAGAGACACGATTAAACCTCACACACTGTACCTGCATGTAATAACGGATTGCATACTCTAATGCTAAGATATGTATAGTAATCAGGCTTAAAAGCTTTCTTAAAGTCGTATTTTAAGCAAACAAATCACATACTAACATTGTTTGGTTGGGATGTGGGAGGCACACAGTCAGTGTGGGTACAATTTGTTAAAGTCTGTGGAACTTGGAGGACATATGAAGTACACCAACCACGTAGAAAGAGGTTGTCAAAAATTCCAATAATAACAAATTGTGTGACGTTATACAAATTTATGATGACAAACTTATTAATCATATATTAATCATTAATATTTAATTAAATATAATTCCTAAATCATTATTAGCTAAGCAACTTTGGTTCTATTTATTATTTTTAACAAATTTATATAAATACATAAATCCATTAAATACATTTAATATAAATACTGATATTGGTACCCAGGGTACATAACAATACCACTTGACAAAATTAAATCAATATTTAATATTTCAAATACAGGTTAAAAAACACTAAATTTGTTTATGTTCTAATTTGTGCAGCAGCTGTTTAAAAAAGAAACACATTGGTTTACATTATATTTTTTTTTAAGAAGGTACAAGACAAAACCACAGGCCGTGAAATCCTCTTAGAATAAAGAGAACTAAACAAAAGTAGTAAAGGTAAACCAAAGGAGACAATTTAAAACCATAGGGATCCGAATCATGACACCTCAAACTCACTATGTCAAGTGTTGGTAAGGTTGAAAAGCTGGGTTAAAAAGTCAGAATATTAGGCAAATTAAGTGTCTATTGTTCTTTACATCTTGATTGATTAATATGTTTCCAGGGTTTGGCTGGGGAATTGAATGGTGGAGGGCCAGGCTATGGGGAGCTGGCTTACTCGGCACTGTGGGATCATCATCACTCTGCTCAAGGATACCATCCTGAACTATTATCTGGCTTTCCTTGTTCGTCAGACCTCTGGGCAGTTAGTCCCCAGTTACATTCATCCACAAACCCGGCACACAGAGCTCAGTGCATGATCCAACAAAGGTAAGATTGTGTTCACTTTAATAGAACACATTTAATGACATTAAATGTCCCCGCACTTATTCAGGTCAAGTTAAAATGTTCTCAACTCTTAACACATTTATTACAGGGTATCTTATTAAGTTGAATTTTTAACAAATGGGTATAACACAATCCCTCGTATTGAGCAATTTCGACATCTGTATTCCACTGAAGTTTAAAAAAATTAAAAGCCAGTATAATGTATGCTTGGTATAAACTGACACCTACACTGGATTTAACATCTTTGGCCACTTATTTGTCAGCAATTTATCATAGCAACAGGCAGCATTTAGTCTGTAGGTATCCATTTGACATGAATTCTCAGAGCCCATTAGGCACTCCCTATCTCGCCCAAGAGCCTTGTGGCTGATTTTACAATCTGTGTGTTTTTCATTATCTGTTAAATTTACACTTGTTACACTGTTGTTACAATTTTAGTACTTGTGTATCTAACCCATGTTACTGATGCATGAATGCTTTCAAATTTATTTCAATCAAAAAACACGTTGAATCTTTTAGTTGTGCAAAATAAATATATAAACTATTAAACAAAATTCTATTATATTTATTCTCATCCCTAAATCTTCCATTTAAATCAAAATTTTCATTTTTCTTGAATATATCCTAATTTTCTGAGGCCAGGCATTAGATAGACTATAAAAACGATGGAGAAAGGTGTCTGATGACCCTTTTCAACACTCGCAAAGCTTTGAGTAATAGTTTCTTCCTATATTTATTCAGATACATTCACGTTTATCCACTTTTTACTTTTACGATTATAAAATTTTTCTGTACCTTTCTTTCTCAGAGCTACTTTCATAACTTCACACATTTTAATGATTACTTATATTACTTCCTTGTTTTAAATACAGAATCTTAGTTTTGTCAGATTTAGATTAGAATAAGATTTAATGAGTAGCAACATAATTACTCATCTCCAAATAGGACTTAATTTCTACTTTAAACATTCAAGTGAAATCAATACATTTTAGTAATTCATTTAAATTTAATTCAGTAAAGTATTGGATGTTTGAGTATTTGTATAGAACAATTTTTTTAAAAAACCTGAATAAATCTGTGTAATAATTCTCCAAATTGTATAATGATATAAAAACTTTTGTGCCAATGTTACTTAATTTGGATATTATGTTTAATTAGCTGAGAGAAGGTTTTAAAGTATGATTCTGATATTTTAAGTATGATTTTCTTAAGCAGGAAAATCACGTTCCTGCTTTACTTTGAATTTACGACTATGAATATCATGTGAAAATGTGCATTCCAAATTGACCTTTTGAACTTCAAATACAAGTTTGAAATGTGAATAATTTTGGAAATTGGTGACAAATTGCCTAACAAGTGCCCTAAGCTTCACAAATATTCTTTAAAAGTAATTTCTGGAATTACTAAAATACTGTTAGAAATAATGAAATCTACTCTTTTAATTTGCGTCAACAAAGATGGAAGAAGATATCTCAGCCCTCTTTGGCCCACACTGGCCCATATTTTCACTGAATCAAAAGTAAACTAATTTTGAATTTTGTTTTAAAATATTAAAAACAAGAACTGCCATATAATGAATGACTTGTGTACCTAAAATGTAATTCTGTATGGACAAGAAATACATCTAATAATTTATAATAGGGTAATAATATTCATAACAACACATTAATATTGATAATCATAACATAAATTCGAGGTAAAAATATAATACTGACCCTCAATGTGTTATAAAAAAAAAATTAGAGCTTCACTAAAAACATTTGGGACCACACATCATACAATATCAATACTAGTAAGTTTATGTGCACTCAAGGTTTCAAAATTTTGAATGTGGTTCTACAAGCTTTTATTGTTACTACAATTCATGCTTCATTGGTTTTCTTTTTAAGTACTCTAGGTCATCAAGAAGTTCATTAAAAAGATTATCTTTTGAAACACTTACTTTAACCCCATTAGTAGCTGTAGAAATAATCAGTTGATTTAAACAGAACACTTTATCCCTAAAAATGACAATTTCAAAACTGGAGGCCATCCAGTATCAATAGTTTGCAATTGAAACGAAGCTCCCTCGTAGCCATGAAAGTAATATTTTTATTCCACCATATATTTAAAGTTTGAATGTCTTAACCTAAATACATAAACATTATCAATACTTTTAATACCAATTGTAACTGCACAAAGAAAACCTCAAGAGGTTTGTTGACGATAGTGTACTATAGCCTGTTCTTGATAGTTTGGCAATGCTGTTTACCTATAGTTTTGAACAATGTTTGTATAAGATTTCTAGGTGTGAATTGGTTTGTTTTAACAATTAATACGTACTTGCTCAGTAATACAAACTATTATAAGAACTTTTTAAAAAAAAATATCTCCTTTATAAAAATTGAAAATCCATCTTAAATTTAAAATATATCTCCAAAGCATTGTAAGAGGTTTAATGGTACAATTCCGCAGCAAAACAACCATTAAATATTAAAATTCTTGGTTTTATGAATTTAATTTTTATTAATTATTTGATAAATACTTAAGTAGATTTTGAACATGATCCTCAGTATTCTCGTGAATTGAGATCCAGTGCGGTTCACTTGGTTTCCAAGATAACAAAGGAACTTCTTCCTACATGGTTGGTCTAATCTCGCACTTTTGAAACTTGTACCTTTCATGATTACACCACCTATTCTCCCCTCACCTGCTCCTAGAACTTGATTCCTCTCAAGTAATAGCTATAAAAAGCTATAATGTTTTAAATAATGTCTTGTAAAAAAGGCTTCAAGTACATTGGTCGAATTTAAAAGTATTCCTACATGTATTTGCCCATGATATTTAATAAATATGTTAGATATTTATTTCTATAAAGTCGTTTAACACTACGATTATTTGTCCTATCAAGGTTTTGTCAAAGGAGTAGCAGTAATTCGAGCGGTAGCAGTGTTCACAAGAAAACTCGCCGGCGTGTAGCCACAATGGCTCAACGGAGAGCTGCAAACATTCGAGAACGACGCAGAATGTTTAATCTCAATGAAGCTTTTGATAAACTGCGCAGAAAAGTGCCAACATTTGCATATGAAAAGAGGTTATCAAGGATTGAAACGCTCAGATTAGCTATTACTTATATTTCGTTCATGAGTGAACTACTAAACGGCACAACCAAAGGTTCAGATGGAATGAGGGATCCTTCACCATTATTTCATATGCAAAATCAGAGAGAATATATTCCATATTCTATAATCCCAACATAATGCACTACTTTTTCTTTATATTTACAACTATGAATACTTTTGTGATCTCATAGAAACCTTATAGAACCATAATTTGATTTTACATTCATCCTAGATTTTCTGTCGATGTTGACTTCATTTTTATATCTCACCTGTCAATACGGCACACTTAATTTTTATCCAAATCCAAAATTCATATACCACAACCCTTATTCGCTTTAGGTTAACCTTACAATGCTGTAATATTTACAAACAATTTATGCTTTTCAATTTTTTTACTCCAAAAATTATTGACTTTCAAAGCTAAAATTTTCATACACATTTTTAAGATTAAAGCGTTTTGTAACTACGAAAGAAAATCTCATTTCTTTCTAGAAACTACCTTCAATAAACATTTCCTTTATAACAAACACGTTCATATTTATAACTTAAAAACATTTATGTGTTTGAAGCTTCTCTTACTTTTACTTACTATTTTCATATTAAAAAATTATTTGTATGTTAAAATGTTTACTTGTTATTTAACATCTCACTGTCTATCAACAGCTGCTCAACAGTTTCTTTTGTAATTCCTTCTTGAAAACGTTGAACATTTTTGCACATTTAATCCACACTCACTTTCATTTATTGTGTATATTTTTATTACCACTTATGCAAAATGTATTTGCATATGATTCAAAATATAAACAATTTATCAAAAAGTTATCACAATTATTATTGTTAGTTACCTTACTAAAAATTTGAATGTGATATTAGTTATAATTTGATAAATTTAGTTTTTACAGAAAACGATGTTTGACTTCAGTATTACGATTATAACTTAATTTATTGTGATTTTTTTATTATTTTTTAATGTAAATAAACCATTTTAAAATCCTTAATGATTTGTAAAATTGTGTATAATAGAGAAAAATAAAACATAGAAAGTTCTGTATTTCTTGCAATTTTTTCATTATAGTACTTGTTTGCTTTGTTTCTGTTTAAATTTAACCTTCTTACCACCAATGTTACTTAGTTTCATTTATAACATCTCATTAAAAAAAGGTAACAATGCAAATGTGAGGTCTGAAAATGAGTATCATACAGAGATTTATAGAAATCTAAATAGACCGACCTAAATACAATTTCAGACAACTAAACAGTAAGAAACAAAATCTTCCAAATCCCTCCTCTAAATAAATGGTCAAGACCTTTTTAAAACACACAATATTTGTATTCAGCCTGGAAGTAAATAGAACTAAATGTCTGAAAACAACTTCAACTAAGATGTAGCCACCACCAGCACCAACCAGATTACAAATAGGTGATATTATGTACAATAGTAACTGTTCTTGAGTACATCGAATGATAAAATGTAAGCAATGAGGAAAACAGATTTCTCTTTAAACTATCCCTTCAAATTTTAAAAACTGTTCTTGTACTCTTGAATTTTGTAGTGCATTACATTCGGTAAAACTTAATTAATTAAAATTGATTAACTGTTCTTGTAATTTAATACTTGTAGCACACTTTAAAACTCAAAGAGCTCGACAACTTGCGTCCTGTGGAAATGGTGTTTGCCTTTAAGTAATTTTTTCAACCACAAAATTAAATGCTAAGCTTATAACAAATATTTTATAATATTCATAACAATTCAGAACCTTCCATTGATATACAGATGAACACCATTCCTGAAATTTTCAAAAAAAGGCATAATTTACATAATATAAATTGGTAGGTGAATCAGCTTCTGTAGATCAGTAGATTTGTAAAGCAGCATAAAAATTTCCCAAAGAAAGGTAAAAAAAAACAAAGCTGTGCATCATGACAAGTGTTTAATGCAGATGAGGCAGGACTCTTTTGGAATAAAGTGCCAAGAAAGAACTTTCTTCCTAAAATCCTTTGTTCTGAAACATATCTATCAGTTCCAGGCTTCAAGAATAAAAAATTATTCATAAAGAGAACTACTTATATCAGAACAAGAGGACAAGATTGTGAGACTTGCATTTCAGATAATGTGTGATAGGCGAGAAAAAATCAATGATCTCATAAAACCCCATGAAATTGAGTTAATTGAAGAAAAGCAATAAAAATAATTAAAGAAAAAACTTAAAACTATGAAGAAACCGATAGAGAGTTAAAGGAAAGTGAGACAAGTAGAAATTTCTGTTCACAACATTGAAAGAAACATTAACCGACGAAGCTGTTGAATATGACCAATTCCTTGCTTTGAGTTTACAAGTTAAAAATGAAATCGAAGCTAGGATGACCCCGCATTGAACTTCAGAAGGAACAAACTCGATTAACTAAATAATCATAAGTTTCTAACATCTTCAAATAAAAACCAATGTAAGTATGTAAAATAAACCTTCAATTAATTATATATTAATTAATTAATTAATTAATTATAATTACATACTTACATTTCTACTAGTTGTGTAGGGAATTCTGTATGTAATAATAAAATTTATAAATCGTATTTCAATTCTTAAAAATCGTAATCCTCTTATTTGCACAAAAGTGTGAATTCTGGCAAATTTGAGTTTAGAGGGTTTCAGGAATGAAAGCCTCATGAATGGTGAGGAATTACAGAATATATTTAATATAAATTTATTAAATAGAGATGAATATGCGTATGTTTATTTGAATATGTAGTGTACGTTATTTTACAAGACTATTTTAGAGCATTTGTCGTTATTTAGTTAAATGTTAGCTTCCGAATTGAGTCTCTTTGATAGCATAACTAATTAAATGGCAATACTTTTAACTTTTATTAAAATATAATTTCCAGTGCTGCACTTGATTATATCAAAACAAAAATTTTAATAAATGTTTATGGGGGCCAAAACTACAATACTTATTTTACTTATCAACAATTCCAATTCTTTCTTTACTTTTTCCACAGATTCTGATATATTTTTTCAAATCAACTAAATTTCTTAACAACTATAGCTTGTATTTTCATTATCTGAATGGTGTGATTTGATGTTTTCATTTTTTAAACTTTATTGCTTTTACCCAAGCACCACTTCCATTACCACACTCGGACATACTTTAGATACAGTCCTAGGTGGAAATAATACTATCGAAAACGGTTTTAACTATGCAACAATAAATAATATAAGCATTGTTTTCAGAAAAATTTGTACTTAATTGGTCAAGTTTTATATTAATTTCAGACATAAAAGATATCGCAAAAAAATTATCTCTGGTGCTGTAGAAAGTCCTTAGGGTAGAAAAAAACTGAGGCACTCTTACAAAAAAATATATACAGTAATACCTTGCTATACGGGATTCCCAAGTTATGTGGTTTTTAATCATGCTGATCGGGTTACATAGAAACTATCCTGTTCTGGAAGAAAATGCCTAAATGAACTTTTATAGTGCGAGGAAGATTAAATATTTTCAGGTTTTAGGGTTACCAAGACCAATTGACAGTGATGGTTGGCGCAAATGCAGCTGGTGACTGTAAGTTGCAACCTCTCATAGTTTATCACTCAGAAAATCCAAGGGCATTAAACAATATTTCTAAAGCTAGCTTGCCTGTGATTTGGAAGTCGAATCAGAAGGCTTGGGTGACAGCTTCCCTTTTTGAGGACTGATTTGGTCATCATTTCATACCTCAAGTAGAACGTTATTGTTGGTCTAAAAATATTCCTTTTAAAGTAATTCCTACTAATTGAAAATGCACCTGGTCATCCTCTTTCTTCTTTAACTAATATTGATTCAAGCGTGAAAGTGATATTTTTGCCATAAAAAACAACTAGTTTGCTTCAACCGACGGATCAGGGAGTCATCAAAAATACACAAGAAAGTCTTGTGCCTTATTACACATGAATTATTACTTTGTGCATCTACATGAAGCTAAGAGACAGAACAACAAGCTCTCTGTTGAAGATTTTTTGAAACTATTCAATGTTTTAGATGCTTTGATAATCATTGGACAATCTTGAATTACATTTCACAAAAAATTTTGAAAAAAGATGTGTATATTTTTTTCGCCACTGAAACAATCGGAATCAGTGCCAGAATCTGTTGAAATTGTTCTGATTGAAGAAGTTGTAGGTTTTGCCAGACAACTAAATTTTGAAGTGGATAATGATAACGTTCAAGAACTGCTGGATTTATACAACCAAGGAGCTAACAATTAATTGACAAGCTTATAGAAATGCATGAGCAAGAGCAAAATCTTAAAAACGCAGATTCTTTAGACCCAGTTGACATAGAAGATGAAATGATGGTTAGAAACTTGAAAAAATTCCTTGGTTTAATTGAGCAAGTCTTACAAATTTTGGAAAACATAGACTCTAACAAAGAGCATATTTCTGCCACAAAACAAAAAAAAAATTAGTTATTTACGAGGAAATTCTGCGTGAGAAGAAAAACTCTTCAATTCATCAAACGAATTTACTAGATATTACAAAGCCTTCTATCTCAAAATAACTTGTTTTCACTTACTTCTTTACAATATGTATATATATACAATATAATTTTTTGTTGTATTTTGTATTTAAAATTTTAATACATACACATTTTTGTTCTAAATTATTAGTTTATTTAGTCTTTGGTCCTAATTAAACTTGATTCCTATGTGATTGTAAGTAAAATTATACCCCGACTTATGCGAATTCGACTTACATGGTTATTGCACGGTCCCTCCTACTGTGCAAGTACAGGGTATTACTGTACATAACCTCACTTGAAAACACAAAACTTTATAAAATTAAATTATCCTTATAAGACAGAAGGTAAAAATATAGTCTTAATATTGTTGGTTATTTTTTTTTTTTTTTAATTACTCATTTCAATGTGTAGAACATTAATATTATCTTTTTTCTGCGGAAAATTAAAAAAGTCAATTTTTCTGCACATTTTTCATGTTAGTCTGCAATAGCATGTATAGCAAGAACCAGCCTCGCGGTAGCTACAGCGCACTGCATTACATCAAAGTCAGTTTATTTTAATACTAAACTTAAAATCTAAATATTTTACTTTTGGTTATATTTTATACAACATGACTATATACCTACATTAAAATACACCTACAAAGTATCCAGTCAGGATAAATTTGGTTATAATTTTATTCAACTTTACTATCTACCAATATTCAAATACATGTAAGAAGTATTCAGTCAGGATAGATTTGGTTATAATTGTATACAACATTACTATCTACCTATATTAAATTATACCTATGAAGTATCCAGTTGGGATAGATTCGGTTGTAATTTTCTGCATCGGCAATATGCATCGGTTGTATAAAATTACAAATCTAGACGTAGTGCAGTGCGCTGGAGCTACTGTGCGCCTGGTTTACACTATAGGCCTACATGCCCATACAACCTAACATTTAAAATGTGAAAAAGTAACTTTCCGTATTTTCTACGGAAAAGAAAGTTGATATTTGTGTTCTACACATTAAAACGAGTAATTTAAAAACAAAAAAGAATAGTATACAAACAGGATAGATTTGGTTATAATTTTATACAACATTACTATCTACCTATATTAAAATATACCTATGAAGTATCCAGTCAGGATATATTTGGTTGTAATTTTCTGCATCGGCAATATGTCTAAATATTTACTAAAATTACAACCAAATCTATCCTGACTGAATACTTCGTAGTTATACTTTAATAACGGTAGATAGTAATGTTGAATAAAATTATTACCAAATCTATCCTGACTGAATACTTCGTAGCTATACTTTAATAACGGTAGATAGTAATGTTGAATAAAATTATTACCAAATCTATCTGACTGGATACTTCATAGGTATATTTTAATATAGGTAGATAGCAATATTGAATAAAATTATAACCAAATCTATCCTGACTGGAAACTTCGTAAGTATATTTTAATATAGGTATATAGTAATGTTGTATAAAATTACAAATCTAGATGTAGTGCAGTGCGCTGGAGCTACTGTGCGCCTGGTTTACACTATAGGCCTACATGCCTTTACAACCTAACATTTAAAATGTGAAAAAAGTAACTTTCCATATTTCTACGGAAAAGAAAGTTGATATTCGTGTTCTATACATTAAAACGAGTAATTTAAAAACAAAAAAGAATAGTATACAGTCAGGATAGATTTGGTTATAATTTTATACAACATTTACTATTTTTTAAACCAATGTCATTAAGACTATATTTTTACCAGACAGAACAATAAATTATACTTCAATATAATAAAGCTACAGTTTATCTAGTTGGGGACACTACTGGACCAAATGAAGGTCAATTTGGACTTGTTACTCAAAAATATGTTCTAAAAAAACAATTTTAGATGCGAAAAACATAAATATTGGTTGAAAACTGACATAAAATATAGTGTAAACATATCCTCACTTTAAAAACATTATCCTGTAACAAATAATTCTGTACTTATAAAAACACATTATGCATACTTACATTAAAATATAGGTAATTTGGTACTCTTGATGCAATGCGTATAAAATAACTGAAAAACATTTCCTAAACCTATAATGTAGAAATTTTTTTTATGGCAGGTAATTTTTTTTATTGAAGTTTAGTTGGGACTAGTTTTTTGTTGATACACAATAGCAATGGTGTTTCGTATAATACTTTATATTGTAATACAAACCCTTTTACGTTTCAAATTTTATTTTTGTGTTCCTACTCTTAAGCTATAATTTGTAAATTTTAAGTAATTTTGTTTTTCACAACTTTAATCGACTGTATCCTCTTTGACATATTTTTAACTATATTAAATGTAGTAATGTATAAAAAAATTATTCTTTCTACTGTGTTTTTTGTATTCTTACTTTGAGGTTTATGTTTTAAAGTATGTATATTTCAAACAGTATTTATGTTTACAGCAACTAAAATCAACTGTTTCTTGTTTATAGCATATTACTGAGTAACCTATGTGAAAAAGGAATAAAATTGAAAATGATGCCCCCCTGGTCAAGTAATACCAGGTTAGGATAACCAACGTTTTAACAAAATAATAAAGCTTACTAAGATATAAGGTAGAAGATTCATCCCTGAAGTGAAACAAGGCCTCACTATAGAGGCAGACATAATAGGCAAACCTATGTCAAAATAAACCAGCTACTCTATATTAGCAAACTATATTTAATAGAAACCCTATTGTTAATAACAAATCAAGACACTACAAGGATATTATTGCAATTATTGACAGATTGGCACAAAATATCCGATTTTCATTAGAACAGTACCAAATTTTTAGGCTCTCTTCTAATTTCAGTGTATAAATTCCGTAGAACGATTTTTTTTTAACTGTAAACAGCTCGTGGGAAACCGACTGAAAGCACACCATAACACAACTAGTAGATGTACATTTTCATAAAACCAATTCATATGCGAATTTTTCAAAATATGGCTACCCTTGAAAATCCTTGATGTAAACATAGTAGTTCATGCAATGAAAAATTTACTCGTTATACTCACAAAAGAGACAATTGGTGACAGTTGAAATAAAACTATCAACAGTTTCAGTTTTTAAAGTTATTACACAATTTCCTGAACACACCAAAATTTCTAACGAATGTAACAAAATTACGTTTGATTTTACCAAAATAAAACTTGCTTACTTCAGTAGATTTAAAAATTTTACTAATCTAACCGGCTTATTGGTCACGTGGTAGAGATAAGAACGTATTAAAATTATGCGACAATATACAGTGTAGTTTGCGAATAATATAGTAACCTTAAAAATTGATAATAGAATCTAAATTTCCTGTATAAAATAAAAATTACGATTTATTTTAATTTTCAAGCAATAAAATACACCTTTTGTTGAAAATAATATTTTTTATAAATCTCTCTACACACACGCGCGAGCGTATTCCTTTATTGATACTTATGTGTGATAATTATATCTATATAGAAAGATATGTAAAACACACATGCTTTTGTTATATTCATAAACAAAATAATTTAATATTTTCCTTCTGAACACGATTATTGGAATATTTCAAAAATTACTATATACACATTTATACATTTATTTAATATAAATAATTGTAAATAAAAAAATTTTAGTTTGAAAAATAAGTTACAAATATATTGTAGGTCCTTTTTAAATTTTTGTTGTATAATAACAATATTGTTGCAGCTAGGCTTCGTAATAAAAATAACATTTTCGAAAAGCTTGGATATAGTTGCAATAGTTTTATCATTTAGTTATATGATTTACGAGTGCTTTATTTTAAGGAAACATCTCTATAAAACAATATCGATAGTATACCATCGATGAGAACATAAACAATCGACACCACCACAAGGATTCCTGCTATCCCATAATCTTTGCAGGAAGTAAAAGTAGAACAATACTGGCTATGAGGATAGTTGAACTAAATTCAAATATTTTAAAATTTGAAAAAAAAACCAATAGGTTTAATCTTTTAATCATGACTAAGAATTGCTACTAAAAGTTATAAGGAAGCCTAAATCCTTTTTATTTTACAAATAACTTATACAACAGGTGATTTTGACTTCATAACCTATTTAATTTTAAATGATTGGAAAAATGTATGAAGCCAATTATTTATATATCATTTTTGTTTTACTTCTAAGCAACGTTCACAATTCATTTACGTATGATGAATATGAAAATGATTTTGGAGAAGTTATATTTGCACACGTTGTAAGTAGAATTTTTACCTTTTATTTATAGTTGACATATGGTGTTATTGTTAACCTTATAACAGTATACATACGTATAATGTAAGCATAATTTGTAATTAAACTTTTCTATTGTTTATTAAAAAGATTATTTTAGAATGTTTAAATTGGTAGGAAATAGTATTACATTTCCTTCAACAATTTTGACCTAGGTTTTTTTGTTTAAAATTAAATGTATGCATTGGTGGAAGAAATCTTTTTCACTTATAAATATACCAATTTGCTTAGAAATTGTAGGTTGCATTGATAACCTTTCCCTATTTATTAATTTTATAAAATTAGCATCATCTTAAATTTTATAAGAAGTTGAATATGAAGATTATGGTTTTTCCCAAGTCCATTAACCAGCAACTTGCTCCAGCAAATTGTTTTCACCATTTTCTATATACATCATAAGAATTCTCTGCTACATTTAGTTTCAGGTTTTGCTTTAGAAGTGTCACTCTATATATACTTTCTTCCAGTCTCTTAATTTTTGACATGTTTTTTGTATACAAGGTAATTACAGTATTTGCTAAATAGATAATCGATTTTACAAGCAAACATTATAACTGGTGATGAAAGGGGCTTTCAGAAACAAGAAAATGGAATAAAATCAGCTGCAAAATAAAAAATGTTGAAAAATGACATATCTAACCTCTCTCTCAACACAAATGCTACTTTATAAAATCATGATTATGAGAACAGCCATACATTACAATGTAGCTACAAATTATGTGGTTAAGATAGATTAACTCCGGTTAATAATTAAGTGGTATTTAGAGAGATACTTCATGCATCATTATACGAAAAAAGTTTTACAATAATGAAGGCAGTTGCAATAGGGAGGATTCAATTCAGAATAAAAAATATCATTTTTTTGGAAAAAAATCTGTAAGTTATTGAATGATTTTACCAACTAGCTACTCTTGACGGTATTAGCCGCTGGCAATGGTGGGTTGACTGTCACAGCGTCGATCTGACCATCGCATCCCTAACATACCACAAACCCATTCCTATTCTACTTTAAATCAAAGTATAAGATAGTTAGAGCTCCTGGTTTCAGTAAAGTTCAAACTAATTTTTGTTTTTCACTATTAAAGTAATCTTAATAAAAATATGATTTTTTTATTAATCTGGCTAAAATTTGTAATCTGGACAAAGCTGTATCACAAGATCTAATAAACTAGGTAACGTTTTTTTAGGCAAAGGAAAAATGTATGAAATAGGTTGTGTTATGAAAAAGAAGACAAAATATAACAGATGCTTGTTCCCATGACAGCTGAAGAAAACTTTGTTCCTCCAGAAGGAGAATGGAACTGAAACTAACTAAAGAACCCACAAATACATTATTTCTTCTCTTAGACAGTGAATATATGTATAACTGATTTTTTGTTAGACTGACTAAAATATTTCAATTTGTATTACATGTTATCAGAGACAACACAGTCTTACTCATTCTTAACAACCAGAGTTTTTATTCCTCTATAGCTGCTATACCTTGTATTAACAACCATATCCTTGCCTTATATCTACTTCCCCAAACTTCTCTTAATGCAACCCCTTAATAAAACCTTCTTTAGGCCTCTGAAATAATACTATTTAAATGAATGCAGCTAGTGAGTGCTTGCCCATCATTCAATCAGAAGTAGCTGAAGTTTGCATACAAAAAATGCAGCAGTTGGGATTGATTGCAAAGGTTTTGAGGGTTGTAGAGCAATGCCTTTAAATCATGGTATATTTTTTCAAGTTAAGTACCTACTTGTATCAGGTGACTGATCTGCCACTTCTATTTGAATGTTTAAAATTGTCCAGATGATGTTTCAACTGAATTTAGGCCTAAGCGAGTTCTTTAGTGTGAATACTACTTATACCCAAGCTATTCTTAATGTTGATTTTGTGCCTGACTATATAATGTCATTAACTGTTACTTGTTTTTCAAATCAGGTCATCAATTCAACTTTCAAACACACATCTGTCTTTTCTGAAATATCTGAAAGGCTATCCCCAAACACATCTCACAAATGTAGTTCATAAGAAGCAATTTAAAACTATCAGTAATCTTAACTAGCTTGCCATTTCTAAAGAGAACTCTAAAAACAGTTTCTAAACAGGAATCTACTGAAGGACCTGGGGGTAAAGTAGTTCAGCCTAAATGTTTACAGCCAAAGTGAAAAGGAAGTAGTGCAAAATAACGTCTGGATTGGGGAAAGACAAGGTGAATCCTTTGTTCTGGTAAAGAGGCATATTGTGGATACTGTAATGTCCCTTACAGTGATCCTCCAACGTTGATTTAATCTTGTCTAATAGTTGTAAAATATGGTAGGAAAAGCCTTGTACGTCATACAGAGCGACAGGAGAATTCAAATATGAGATAAGTGAACCTAGGACTCTTACCCACATGAAGACATGTCATATGAACTTGTCCTATTCCGCATATGTTGCATATTTTATTTATATGAGTAACTAAATAATATTAAGTTGTATTACTTTTTCTTATAATAACATCTGTAAACGTAATTGCGTTAGTTAATAAATAAAAAGTTTAATAAATGAAAAATATGTTTTTCTCTTAAGTACGTACTCTTCCCCCAAATTGTCCTACTAGAAATGCTGACTATCAGATATGACTTTTTAATATAACTTGATTTGTAGTTTGTGCTTACCACTGTCTACATTTTGTAATGTACAATGTTAAATAGCTAAAGTTTAAAAAAATACTGACAGTGGTTAGAATTTTTATTTTATCTATGGAAATGAAAGTTAAATCTTTTATCTTTTTGACATTCATTGTATTTACAATATGAAACCTTGGTTTTGATATGATCACAAACCCTAGTTTATATGATTACTAGTTTTTTAAAGCATTTCCTACTAATAGATGAAATAAAATTCATTTTTGTTTAATTTGTTATAAATATATATTATAGATAAGTTAGAAGAAATAATAACTTTAAAGAATATATAAATATTACTTTCTGTTAATAAACTAAAAATAAGCTTAATATGTATTAAATTTAACAGACATTTTTTTATTAATGCATTAACTATAATATAACCCTCTATTATATCCTACGTGTTGCTATAACTTCATTCATTTTGTTTTTCTGTGAGAGATTCTTGATACAAATTTATTAACATAACTGGCCGTATAACAAGTGACTTTTCAATATACATATTTTAATACTTCTTTTTAGAAATATAAATAATGAATTGTGGATTTTAATATTTTATCATTAATATTATTTTATTTATTACAATTAAATTTACAAACAGGAAGAGGGTGTGATAATGATTCACCTTCGACGTAGTGATGTCCACAATATTTTCACAATGTTTAGACAATGGAATAGTTAAAATTATAAAAAGTATGATGTTTATGAACAGTTAGGATGATCACACAATTTTATGTGTATTTATATACATATACAAAAATTATTTGTATGATATTTCTACAAACAATGGATTAAATTTTAATATATTAAAGGAAATAAATAATATACCAAATAAAATACACTTTACGTAGGAAATGGAAATAAATAATCCAATAAGTTCTTTAGATATCACAATTAACGAGGTGAAAAATAAATATTGCAATTTTTAGGAAACCTTCTCTAACAAACCAAATAAAACTTATATATTTTTAAATATGCATATTTTTAAAACTTTTAGGCATAAAATAGCAATAAATGAAGAATATTAATGAATTAAACATCAATTAGCCATGAAAAATACTGGTATTACGAAATTAATTTTAATAGCAAATTAAAACACAAAATGGAACCAGTATGAAATGCATTCGGTAAGAAATATCAGTAAGTTGATAGTTTTAGTTAAATATTTAAATTGCAGAAATGAGGAAATACTTTAAACATGTTATATTTAGTTTTATTTTACAGCTCTTCAGACATGGTGATAGGACTCCAATAGATCCTTATCCTACAGACCCATATAAAAATTTAACATTCTGGCCTGAAGGCTATGGCCAACTTACAAATGTAAGTATATTGGTGTTTTGATGGGTTACTCATTCTAAATTAACATGTAATTTTTTATTTTTGTTACAAATTCTGGCAATTTTATAGTAAAGGGAAAGGACTAGTGAGATAGTCATATAACTTGCTAACATAATTTCCTGTGCTGGAACACATGATCGATTTTGTTTTGGTATGTCTTTCATGCATTACTAATTTCTTGTATTTCAGGGGGGGGGGGTAATGGTGAACCAAAGTTTTATAGAATTATTTAGAGCAAGTAATTTACCCTCTCTTTCTGTTTTTGTATCAGGAGTCATTCTAATCTCTAAATTACACTATTTATGGTAATGCTTTAGGAGTCCAAGCATTCATTTTACACTCTCCTTTAAAATTCCTTCTATTAGCTCACACTCTCCTGATATATATCTTGTACAAATTTTCAATCGTTAATAAACATTCTTGAATTTTATAGTCCATTACGTTCGGTGAATCTTATTAATCACTTAAACAATATTTTATGACTATCCGAACTTTGAATTTAATAAATTTGTTAAAAACTTACTGAGACAGAAAGTTTTTGATCGCTATATGCCGATCTTCATCAGTATCTGTGATGAAGATCGGCACATAGCGATTGAAAACGTTCTGTCTCAGTAAGTTTTAACAAATTTAATAAATCCAAAGTTCGGATAGTCATAAACTATTGTTTAAGTAATTAATAATAAACATTGTTCGTTTTTATTCATCCAAGTTCAAATACATTTTTTCAACGTATAGTGGATGACAAATAATGTTAATAAAATTGTTTCAAATATTTATTCTATAATTAAATTATAAAATTTGTTGGGTCCAGCAGGATTTGAACTGAGAATCTTCATGTTCGAAATCTAGCGCTCTTTGGCACTATTCAACTTTCCACTACCTAGAAATATATTTCTCAAAGATGTGCATGAATTTTCTTCCCCCATCTGGTTGTCGTCGAAACCTTCATTGTACAACCTTAAACTGTTGCCATGATTACAACACAATATCATAAATAGTGCTCTGGGCTAGCTAATATAAATATTTTCTTTGTTAACCTCAGTAGGAATTTACTTGAAAAATATTTTTCTACATTACTTCTAATAGCTAAGATTATCAGTAATGGTGGTCTGGAGACTAGGAAAAAGAAAAAAGGCTAATTAAATTAGTGAAATTAATGTATGAGAATTAAAATTAATTCTGGGCTCATGAGTATATCAATGGTTTGAAGTGCTTGTAAATATTATATGTTTTGTGAAATTTTATTTTAAATTGGTTTCTTTCTTAAGCATATTAGGAATATAGAGATCCAATGATATCTTATAACAAAAACAGATGCAAATAGGAACACATCATTGTTAACATTCGTTAGAGGCATTTTCTTATTTTGTTTTGTGATTGAATGTATATTTTTTTGGATTTTCATTTTGTTTGTAGTAAAGTGACATATTGTCATTTTGTCATTTCTATGCTACTAACTATTCTACAGGAATGTGTAAAGCAGTGTTTGAATATCCCAACAATACTTACATCAATGCTTTAAGTGGTCGGGTAGAAATAAGTTTAGCATTGTAAAACAATAGCAACTGACAAATATCGTAGAATTTTAATGTTGCTATATTCATATTTTAATATAGAACTACCATACAGAATAATCATTTGATAAAACTCCAATTTACAAATACACATTGTTTCTTCCTATTTTCAAAACAAACCTATTTAATGTCCAAACCTATTTTTCAACAATATATATGTCTTTTAAAGGGTGCACTTCAGGTTACCTCTTATTTTAAAATTCTTTTTTCATAATTTTTATCATAATTCACCACTCTTATCTCCTCTTCACTCGCCTTATCAGTTAAAGTGTCTTATCAATTACAGCCAAGATAATAAAGAAGTAGAAGAAAAATATTAAAATATTTCATCTTGTTTATTTATTTGTCCGATTTAATATAAAATTGAAACTAAAACCTCACAGAACTAAATAGTTTAACTATAATTAAATAATACTTAACTAAGTGAATACGTAAGGGCTTACTTGCTGACACATTTCGAAACAATCGTTCCTTTTACGAAGCAAAACCTCTACTGGCTGTGTTGCACTCGGTACAAAGGTTGTCAGGATGAGATTAATGAGTGTAGAAAGGGTGGGTTATTTTGGTTGTGTGCTATGTAATGGAACAGGGTGTTGGCTTCAAAATGTGTGTGGTCATTTAATATGTTTTATTTATCTGTTGTATGATGTTCTTATATCTCATATTTTTCTAATATTGTTAGGTTTTTACTTTGTTTTAATATGTGGAGAATGTTTAAATTAGTATCTACGTCCGTGGTTGTGTGTTGTGAGTTTTATGGTGTGTTGCGTAGCTGGATTTTTGGTTAGTTTGGTTTCTTTGATAATGTATTCTTCGAAGCGTGTGTAGAATGACCTACCGGTTTGGCCAATATAAAAGCTAGGCCACTAGTTACATGTTTATTTTTAAATACCGGATAAGTTAAATTTATCTGTTTGTTTTTGAAAGGGTTGTATGTGCTGTCTTGAAGTGTTTATCGTTTTGAAAGATATTTGGTAATAAAGTTTTTTGAAGTATGTTGGTAGCCTTTTTTTTGAGCGATGTATTTTATTGCATTGAGTTCTTCGTCATAGTCTTTCTGTAGCATATGTATATTGATTAGGCAGTGTAACATATGGTTAAATGCAGCTTGCTTGTGTTGTGTGGGGTGATTAGATGCATTATGTATGACAATATCGGTGGTTGTTGGTTTTCTATATATATAAGTTGTGTTTGGTGATGGTAAGGTCTAGAAAGTTTATTTTGTTTTCTTCTAATTCAAGGATGAATGTGAGGTTTTGGTGTATGGTATTTGTTTGTAGTTGTTTGATTTTCTGTTTGTTGCCGTTGTATAATATTAAAATGTCGTCTACATATCTAAGGTAATAAATTATTTTTTGTGTATGATTGTTGTTCTGTAGAATGCATTGTTGTTCAATGTGATGTAGGAATATTTCTGCTAGGATGCCTGAGATGGGTGAACCCATAGTCATGCCATTTTTCTGTATGTAGAATTTGTGTTGAGATGTGATGAGTTTGGTGTGTGTTATGATTTCGTAATTTTTGTGGAGTTTTGTTTTGCTGTGAGCATGTTTTGTAGTATTTGGAGTGTTTATTCAATAGGTACATTAGTGTATAAGATTTTTATGTCGAATGTGCAGTGGTGGTGTTGTGTGGTACAAAGATGTCTTTAATTTTGTGAATGAGGTCTATGTTATTGTGTATGGATGTGTGGTTGTGAAAGTTTATGTTGTCTCTGATAAGTTTATCTATGTATCTGGCTAGCTTATGCTAAGCTGCCTGTGTGTGATTGATTAGTGGATGGATTTGTTCAAAAACAAACAGACAAATACAACCTATCCGGTATTAGCAAATTAACATGTAACGGGTGTCTCAGCTATTATTTCAGCTAAACTGGTAGGTCATTCTATACACGCTTTGAAAAACACATTACCCAAGGAAACCAAATAAACCCAAAATCCAGCTACGCAACACACACACAGGGACATACATACTAATTTAAACATCCTCCACATATTAAAACAAAGTAAAAAGCTAACAACTTTAGAAAAATACGAGATATAAAAACACTATACAACAGATAAAGAAAACATATTAAATGACCACACACATTTTGAAGCCAACACCTTGTTCCATTACATAGCACAAAACTAACTCAACCTATCCTCTCTACACTCAAAAATCTTATCCCGAGAACCTTTGTACCGAGCTTGATGCCACCAGTAGAGGCTTCTTTATAAAAGGAATGATTGTTTCAAAACACGTCAGCAAGTAAGCCCTTATTTATTCACTTAGTTGAGTATAATTTAATTATAGTTTAATCAGTAAATTCAAGTTGATTACAACAAGCAACTTTAAATAATTTAAATAAAGGTTTATATAATATTCAGTTCTCATTTGTTTTTGTATCTAAACTTGTAAGAAATACTATTCGTCATGTACTTTAGTTGTTATTACAGTATCTATAAATATTCTATAGATGTTATGCCAACCACAACTAGAAGGGAAATGCAGGAAAAATTTCACAAAGAAAAATTTTACAGTTAACTGTAGAAAAAAGTGATTAGATAGGTATTATATTCTCAGAACAATAAGTTTGGCATCCATGTGATTATTTTTGATCAGCTTTTTGAATACATTTTTTTCAATATCAATTTCTTACTCAACTAAATGGAGAGTAACGTGATTTCTTCTGTGTGTAAAAAGAGCTATTGTTTATATTTTTCACTTATGAGATTAAATTACTATAGTAAAAGCTGTCTGAACTTGATTGAATTTTAAATAATTACAAATTTCAAAAAATGTTCAGACTTTAGTGGCTGACAAGCAACTGATGTTTATCTTCAAACTCATATATGAGGATGAGTAAAAATATTCAGACCTGTTGTACAGAGATCAAGGAAATGATCACCATCTAATTCTTTTGTCTGTGATTAATATCACAGAGCACTGTTTGGGTGATTATTTGGTTAGTATTAGTGTTAAAGATATTTCATTTTTAAAAAAATATTTAGTTGTCTGACTCTTGAAATCATAAAATAATCAGAACAAATTATTATTTTGAAATTTTAGATTGGAAAAGAACAAGAATATCAACTTGGCCAATTGCTACGCAAGAGATATAGTCCTTTGGTAGGTGAATACAACAAAAAAAATATTTATGTACAGAGTACAGATGTGGATCGTACTCTGATGAGTGCCGAATGTCTTTTGGCAGGAATGTTTCCTCCTGATGCAGAACAAAAATGGGACCAAAATGTACCTTGGCAACCGATTCCTGTACACACAATTCCGGAGCATTTAGATAAGGTAACCATTTGAATAAGTATTTGTTTCATTGTTAATTTCACAAAAAAATTAATATCAAAGGAGGCCATGAGAAAACCACCCCTCCAAAATCAAAAACATCCTACGATTCCATCCCTGAACAGGTGAATATGGAATCTGAGGATTCTAAGCCTGAAACGTCTGTGAAGGTTTCAGGTAAGAAAAGAGAGACCACTAACCGGTGTCGGATTAATCAATTACTAAATTGATAAATGTCTGCAATTAGCAACTCAGGTAAACAATGGAACATCAACAGTGTTAGGGGTCAAATAGAAGATCTTAAATTACTCGTGCGAAATGTGTATCCAATGTTTGTATGTCTACAGGAGACACATCTCCACGAATAATTTCCATTTAAGGGAGTATTCAGTTTTTAGATCAAACTTCGATACAGAAGATCAAGATATAGGGGGCATAGCCCTCCTAGCCCATGACTAAATCGATGCCATTTCTCTAAACTTAATAACTCCTTTACAAGCAGTAGCCGTTGAAACAGCTGTCCTGAATAAAATCACTGTGTGTTGTGTTTACTTACCACCAAATGAGAATATTCAACGCAGTGATTTTGTTGAACTGATAAGTCAGTTACCAACTCCGTTCTTATTGGTAGGAGATTTTAATTCCCACCATTTGTTTTGGGGATCTTCGACTAGAAACTCTTGAGGTCACCTTGTGGAGAGTGTAAGAACGAAACTGGACTTGTGTCTGTTAAATGACTGGTCGCCTATTCATTTAGCAGCATCTGATGGTGGCTGGACAGCTGTTCACCTATCAATCTGCAGCCTTCTTCTGGCTACTAGATGCACATGGTTAGTGCTTAACGGCATGTATGGAAGCGGCCATGTGCTCATTAAGATCAATTTATATGACTCCTCTCCTTGTTATGTTGGACATCTCCGTTAGATTTTGGGAATAGCCAACTGGGGCGCCTTTTCGAAATATTTTGAATCACTTGACACGGATTATCTGACATGATTATCTGATGCAATTGTCAACAATTTTACTAAAACCATTTTGAATGCCACTTATAAAACCATTCCTAAATCACTGTGCACGCACACCGTCCACCTGTTCTGTGGTGGAACAATGAATGCACAGATGTCCTCCATTTACGACGAAGAGCTTTGAGGAGATTTAAGTGACACCCAACAAATAAACACCTTCAGGAATATAAAATACTCTGTGCAAAAGCACGGAGAATATTTAAGCTGAGTAGGAAGAACTCTTTGGCACAGTACATTATCACAATTAGACAAACAACTCGATCCTCCACAGTATGGAGGAAATTAAGATCAGTTTGTGGTAATTCCATTCCATTACCAGCCATTGAGCTGAAGCAACCGGTTGGAAAATTGATCACAAACAGTGGGGATATCGCTAATGTACTGGGAAAATCATTTTCTAACTTTTCAGCTACTACAGCCTATAATAGATTATTCTAGAGACTGAAACTGAAGGAAGAATCAATACCATTTACTGTTGGGTTGTCTAGGGACTCTCTTTTGAACACGCCTTTCTCTATAGAGGAATTGGCGTGAGCTCTCGTGTCAACAAAGGATTCTGCACCAGGTTCTCATTTCATTGTATACTCCATGCTGAAACATCTACCATCATCGGCGAAACTTGTCCTCCTACGAATATACAATCGTTTATTCGAGGAGCAGTCTTTTCCCGATGCACGGTTAGAAGCGATTGTAATTCCTCTTTTAAAGCCAGGTAAAGACAAAACCAATCCCAGTAGTTACAGTCCTATATCTCTAACAAGCGTCTAGTGCAAGATACTGGAGAAGATGGTCAACCGCCATCTTGTCTGGTACCTAGACACCAACGATCTTCTTTGCAACAAACAGTGTGGTTTCAGGCAAGGACGATCATCTGTTGACCAATTGGTTTTGTTAGAATCTGCTATTCAAGATACCTTTTTCTTGCGTCAAACATTCGTTGATGTTTTCTTCAACCTTGAGAAAAGAGGAATTCGGAACACTTTGAAATCATGAGAAATACAAGGGAATATCCTAGAATTAGTCACTATCTTCCTGACAAATAGATCTTTCCACCTTCGTCTTGGAGGCACATATTCAAACAGTTATAAAAATGAGAATGACGTACTGCAGGGCAGCGTGCTGAGCGTCACGCTATTTGCCATTGCAATAAATAGTATCACATCTAACATACGATCTCCGGTACATTGTTCTCCCTTTCTGAATGACTTTTGTATTTATGTGCCTGCTCGTAGTATGACGACTGTGGAAAGATCTTTGGAGTTAGCAATAAGCAGATTAGAAGAATGGTCAAGGACTACAGGTTTCAAATTCTCTGCTTCAAAGACCCAATGTGTAGCATTTAGTCGTCGTAGGCAACACCAGGAGCCAATCCTTTATCTTGATAAGATTCAGCTTCAAACCACGAATAGTGTTCGATTTTTAGGTCCTAAATTGGATAAAAGAGTCTCATGGATCCCATATGTTCGTGATTTGAAGGTGAGATGCAGCAAGAAATTGGATATGTTAAGAGTCCTTAGTGGTATGAATTGAGCAGACAGAACTAGTATGCTCCGTTTTTATCGTGCGGTTGTTAGATCGCGTGTAGATTATGACTGTCAAGCCTATCCATCCGCATGATATACAGTTCTGAAAACTCTTGATGCCGTCCACCACTCAACTTAGACTTGCTACTAATGTATTTAGAACTAGCCCAATTCCTAGTCTTCTAGTCAAGACTGGGGAACCTACCCGGTCAAAACGACGTCTAACGGTACAAATATCTTACATTTCAGGTCTTCAAAATTAACCTAATTACCTGGCTTTCAAAACAGTCTTTAACACGTTCAGTACGGCTAGCATACCGGCACGCCCTGGGTTCCCTTACGAGGCACATTGAGCGTCCCTGTGCGCTCCCTGCTTATTTTCATAAAGACGGCGAGCTCACCATCACGCTCACTCCCAGGCTAATTGAAACTTCTATAGTGTCAATACGTGTTTGTATAAAGGTTTGATTTTTACGTCAGTGCTTCAGAAGAGTTTGGAGAACATTGTGCCTGAGTCGTTTTTAAATCCGACCATCCCTTTTGATGCTTCAACTAAAACAATGCTTCAGTGAGTTTTATGACAGATTTAATTTGGTTTAACTTTTATATTTTAATGTTTCTTTTTTAGTTTGAACCACTTGATGCGGCAAAATATCCAGTAGAATTAAAGATCATAAAAATGAACTAACACAAGAATAAACGATAACTGTCCTATTAGAGTGAATGAACCAACTCGAGGTGGGAACAGACTATTGTAAATATGAGTCATTGACAAAATGCTTGGACGCCCGAAAACCTAATGTGTCAACATAAGATTGTAGTAAACAAATGTCAGCTAATCTCAGCTATAAATAGTCTCGGACGTGACATATGTATTATCTATGTCTCCGTTTACATTATCGATCCCTATGGCTTTGTGAAACACATGGGACAAACAGAAACAAACATTCCGAGTTAAACGTTGAGTGCTTATTTTAGTATATAGTATATTTTAGTAATAAGGTCTTTAGTTTTGTATGTAAATTATCTTTTTTTTCTGTCTTTTTTATTGTGTGTTATTATTCGTCATACAGTAATTTATCATTTGTAATTCTTTTTTTTTATTGTGATCCGATAAGTAAAACAATATTTTAGTGTCTAATAAACTGTTCTGATGTCCCCAATAAACATGTATATGTTAGAAATAAAATTATTGAGATGAAAACAACGGGCTTGATAATTAGATGCTATGACAACTCGCATAACGTTCTACTGCCATCAGAGGTGGAAGTTAACGAAAAACAGACAGTAGTTTTGATGAGATCACCGATATCGCCGCTGTAATAAATATAATTATTGTTACATCTATATTGTTATTGCTAAGTTTTGTAAGCTATTCTTTATATAGTTTCTTGTTCTTGTTGAATTATACTTACATTAGGTTTTGTATTTTGGTTTTTATTTGATATTTATTGGTTTATTTAAAATGTTTTGCATTTGTCACTTCCGTTGATTGGCAATGATAACCAAAATTGGTTTTCGCCAGGGAGGGGGAGAACAAGCAATATCTGGTAGTTTTTTAAATACATAATAAATTACATGGAAATAAATAAATTACAAAAACAAATATTTAAGATAAACAAAACATATATTTAAATCCAATGCAGCATGGAAATAATACACAAGTTAAGTATCTAAATTCATATGACTAAAGTCCATTCTTTCAAACATTATTTAAATTAACGCATTTAATATGTACACATGTAGTTAATATCTGTTACTAGAATTTTAGAGTTGATTTTTAATATGGTGTGTGTGTGTGTGTGTGATTTGTTGGAGTTTTTTTAGTTGTTGATTGTGTATAAAACTCTTGATAATATCAATGTGTTCGGTTGATAAAAAGTTTTGAGTAAATTATTTTATAAATAATTTTGTAAATAAATTACATATGTATATTTTAATTTAGGTTTTGGCCAGTAAAGCGCCTTGTCCAAAATATGATGTTGAAATGGAAAAAGTATTAAAGTCTCAGGAAATTCAAGATTTAAATGAAAAATACAAAGGTTTGTATGACTATATCTCTTTTCATGCTGGTCGTGAAATTCAGAATATTACAGAAGCTGGACGTTTATACGACATACTTTTAATTGAAGTAAGTTAAATGTGTTTTGTTATATAAAAGCAAAATGTTGTATTTTATTGTGTTTGTTATTACAGTTTATTCACAGTAATTACTAACTTTGTAGTGTAGCATTATTTTAATTTTTAAAATATAATTAAGTATATAAATTTGAGGTTTCACCGAATGTAATGGACTACAACATTCAAGATAATTAAATAGTTTAGGTATAAATTCTGTTAAATTATTTGAAATTAAAAATTTTGTATCATTGAAAATATGCTATTTCAACATTTATACATTTTAACTTATCAAAGTTTACAGAATGTATGGACAGTTCACTATAGTTGCAACACTATTTAAAAAAGAGGTTTCTTGCTTTGTTAAAATCATTTATAGTGTTTTATTGTTAAACACCATGAAATTAAGAAATGTTGTTTAACATCTAATTATAAAAAATATCAAATCCGTACATTTTTAAATCAACAGATATTTTTAAGGAAACAAAAAACTGTTGACTTGCAAGGTGAAAGTTGTGCATGTAGCTTTTTTTTAAATCTTCAAAGATTTAGGGAATGAAAATGTGTAAAACAGATACTAGGCATTTACTAACATTGAAAAAAAAATTAAATAAAAAGAGAAAATAGTTTCATAATTACTCTTGGGTTGATGGATAATGACTGTGTAAAAAAAAATACACACATTGAGTATATAAATGAATGTAATGAAATTTTTGACATGATTTCTAGTTCAACCCGCTCTTAAACTTGTACTTTATTAATCTCCTTAACTTGAAGTAAAACAATAATTTGTTATCATAGATGACACTTAGCTCAGGCTCTACTTGCCGTTATTTATCATGCTACAAAGTATGGTTGGTAAGTCTGAGGAATGGAAACACAGTAAACAAACGGAGGTGCCTCCACTAGCGACAGTCAACAGCGGCCAACCTTTTATTGCACACTGCAGGATGAAGTTTCACGTGAAAAAAAAGAACTTGTTCTATTTTCGCACTACCCTCCGCTTCCAACAGGTTGCTCCACTAGCTGTAGACTGTAATATCCCGTCCGCACCAAGACGCAAGCCATGCCATTGCCTGGTTTTATAAAGTTATTTTTAAGTTTAGTGAAGTGAATCCTTTTGAAAGAAAAGCTGAAGATAGAGCTTGAGTTAGAGTGAAGTTATAATACTAGAGGTTGAGAAATAGCCCATTTTGTACAATAAAAGTGGTGAGAATTACAAGGATAGAAATGCTATAGTTGACGCGTGGTATCCTTCTTTAATCTTGGCAATACTCCTCGTAACAAGTTATCTAAAGAGTTTTCAAACATGTGGTAAAATTTTAAAAAACTTGTCTGAATATTTTATCACTTTGTTATGGAATGTATGGAACATGCCTTCACTTCAGACTTCCTGTTGCTTATTATTAGGTGTATCTACCATTTTCTCTTATGTAATCGGTGACGTCTATAAACTTAAAGTACACTCAGTACTATATGACAAATATTAACTCGCTGCATGGTCTGTCCCGGATCACGTCTACCGCCACAATAAACAGTAGTGAAGCCAGGCAGCGTGTGACGACAATGCTGATTGTGTTTGGTATTCTGTTTGGTTTCTAGCACACGAAACTTATGACACTATAGACTACACCAAGTGGAGCTCCAGCCTAAGGTTAAGTTTAACAGAATTTGATAGAATACTTACAATTAGTTATTTCCAGAACTAGTAGATGGTTAATAGAAACAAGAATTTTAAAAAAATCTTACAATACTAATGTTTACCTGACAACTGTTATTTTCAAAAAAAGTTTTAATTTGAAACTGATTTTTTCATAAACTGTTTGATCAAGTTCTCCTGTTTTTGTTACATAACTAATTGTTTTTCTTTGATAAATTTTCTGACGTTTTCCCTAGTTTTAGTAAAATTTCCCATGGTAGATTTGATTTTATGTTTGATATTTTTATGCAAAAATCACATATACTATATTTTATATAGATAACATATATATGGAGAAAGACATAACAGAAGCTCGCCACATCTTCATACCTTAATAATTTTTTGAGATTTGGGAGAAAAAACTTGAGGGAAGCCAAATATGTGTCTTATAAAAACAGCAATTATCTGATTAAAGACCAGATAAATGATTGATTTTGCTAGGGATATTTGGATTCCTAAACCCTTACTTTTAAAGGATTTTCTAAAATTATATATAAACCAGGTGCTTGTAGCAGAAATTCCTGCTTCTTATTTATTATAATAAAATAAAATGAAATATTCGCAGTTAAATACTTTTTAATTAAACTTGCTTGTTGTAATCATCTTGAATTCACTGATTGAACTATAAATAAATAATACTTAACTAAGCGAATACTTAAGAGCTTACTTGCTGATGCGTTTTGAAACGATTGAAGCAAAGCCTTTTTACTGGCGGTGTCGCACAAGGTATAAAGGTTGTCGGAATATGATTTATGAGGTTGTTTACTACGTAATGGAAACGGGTGTTGGCTTCAAAATGGTCATCGTGGGGTCATTTAATATGTTTTCTTTATTTGTTGCATAGTGTTTGTATATTTCATATATTTCCATAGTTTAAGGTTTTACATTGGTTAAAATGTGGAGAATATTTAAATTGTTATCTATGTCCATGTATGTGTGTTGCGTGTTTTGAAGATGTGAAGCAATTTATTACCTAGATGCACAGAAATTGACTGTTTAAAGGTAAAAATTACTCAACATGAATTAACAAATCTTCAATATTATCAATATTTTACTATAAATTGTACTTTAAACATACTTTTAAAATTCTGTTAAAAGGTAATTATATTATATTAGATAATTTTACCTAAACATGTCTTGCAATCTTATTTCTACTGTTGATTTCTAAAAAGTTACTACATACATTTTTTTTTAGACGACTCATAATTTGACACTTCCAAGTTGGACAAAATCAGTTTATCCTCATTCACTATCAGAGCCTGCAATAATGAGTTTTGTCTTGCCTACTTGGAACAAGGAATTAGCCAGATTGAAAAAAGGTATGTACAATCATTGTATTAATAATAACCACAAATTTCCAAATATAGAAAATATGAAACTTATAAAAGAAATTAATAAAGGATTAAGAATGAACATGGCATTCGAAATATATAAATATAGTATTCATATCAAATTAATAAATGAACAAATACAAATACAATCTAATTTTGGTATTCTATTCAAAGTCTATAATGTTATGGCAACAAGATAAACTTAAAATCTAATAAATTTGGCAACAATGATGGTGACTCGAATCTAACATGTATAATGAAAGTTATATAACATGCATTATTCATTCCTGATGATGTTGGACTGTTTGCCAACAAAAAGCTTTGAACATTAAAAATTAATATTCTTATTTAGAGTATCATAATTACCTGCCATTCCCAGCATTGTCACATTACTCATTGATGCATTTCAGAGGATCTCCATCAGTCAGAACTTTTTATGAACTGTCTTATTCGTAAAAAGTTCTGACTGATGGAGGTCCTCAGAAACGCATCAACGAGTAGTGTGACAATGCTGGGAATGGCAGGTAATTATGATACTTTAAAAAAGAATATAAATCCTAGTGGAAAAGTAGAAAATTATCAAAAGAAAAATTAATACATTTAATATAATGTGTACAAGTTAATATATATGTGTATAAGTTTTTCATGTATATAAGTCAATTTATTAGTTTTGATTATTTGATATTTGTTGTTTGTTTGTTTGATTATTTTAAGAACAATAAAAGAAATACAGGCAGTCCATGAGAAAATAGATTAAAATGGTATTCATAATATAAAATTCAGTTCAATCTCGGTAATCTGAATTCCGGTAGTCCGAAACTCCCATTGATCCGAAACTATTTTCAAAAATATCAAAACAAGGAATAAATAAATAACTATAAGAGAGGTTCAAAAAATAACGGGAACTTTATTTTGTTTACTTTGCATGACTTCAGTGTATCTATCCCTTTTGATTAGTCAGTCTACAGCAGTTCGGTTTCAACGTTTACAGCAATCAGTCTGTAAAATTGTTTCGTCATCACAGTGTGTTTAACTTCAATTTTTATAATGGTGTCTTCTTCTCTTAAAAAAAAAAACACTTTTGTTGTTGGATAAGTGCAAGATTCTAAAATGACTTGATGCAGGAGTAGCTGCTAAAAAATTAGCGGAAGATTTCAGGATTGGAAATTCAACAATCAGTGACATAAAGAAAAACGTCAACTGGTCATTGTCAACTGGTCATTGTCAACTAGTTATTGTCAACTGGTCATTGTCAACTGGTCGTTGTCAACTGGTCATTGTCAACTGGTCATTGTCAACTGGTCGTTGTCAACTGGTCGTTGTCAACTGGTCATTGTCAAATGGTTATTGTCAACTGGTCACTGTCAACCGGTTATTGTCAACTGGTCATTGTCAACTGGTCATTGTCAACTGGTTATTGTCAACTGGTCATTGTCAACTGGTCATTGTCAACTGATCGTTGTCAACTGGTCGTTGTCAACTGGTCATTGTCAACTGGTTATTGTCAACTGGTCGTTGTCAGCTGGTCGTTGTCAACTGGTCGTTGTCAACTGGTCATTGTCAACTGGTCATTGTCAACTGGTCGTTGTCATTGTCAACTGGTTATTGTCAACTGGTCATTGTCAACTGGTCGTTGTCAACTGGTCGTTTTCAACTGGTCATCAACTGGTCATTGTCAAATCACAAAACCCAAGAGCTCTGAATGATTGTTCCTTGCCACTTTTATACAAAGCCCAGAAAAAAGATTGGGTGAATCAGAAAGAAGGGTGTAGAAAAGGCAATTAACAAACCATAGCAAACAAAAAATCTGTTTCAATTAAAAAATACATGTTTCAATTAGTAAATGTTTTCTTTCAGTTATTACTGTACTGTACTCTAATTAACTATACTCTTAACATTAGCCTATACCTACTTTATAATACCATATAGGCATATTATATATAGCTGTATTTACATAATAGGTGGGCCTATACCTGTAGTATGCGTACATTCCAGTAATCCGAAAAATCCAATAATCCGAAATGGTCGTTCATTTATTATTTCGGATTATCAGGATTGGACTGTTTATATATTATTAAAGTTTTATTTTACAACATAATTTCTGCAAATTTAATGACATCAATTTTTTTAAATGTATCACTACACTTGTTGTAACTTTCACATTGTTATTCACATTATAATGTCTAGTTTCTGTCAGTATGAGGGCCTCAAGTTCATTAATATTATGTTAGCAAATTAACCTAATATTTCTGTATTCTGTGAGAAAAAGTCAATTTAAGTTTGAAGATCAAGAATGCAAAATCTTTCAAAATAACAAGCCCAATTGTGATGGTAATAAAAGTATGAACAACTTGGCAATGAATGTGTTGGAGGTGTTCATTATTGTTGGTTAGATCAATTTCACTCATATTCTTTCCGACATTACTATTCATAGCACAACTTTAAAAAATAGCCATGCTCAATTATATAATCTTCTAAGACCTTTACTTTGTATTTCTTGCTTTTAGTAAACTATTATTTGGTAATACTTGACCTGATATTTTTCAGCTTTGCTTTGTTGTATTTCTTGAATCTATATTCTAAACAAGAAATAAACTATTTTAATTCTATGAACTAAAAAGTCTTAAATATGGTTTGATTTTGGAAAAAATTAAGACTCAACAAAACTGTATAAACTCGAAGCTTCTTAATAGGACTATACTACATTACTATTAATTATATATCTATATAGCATAGCGTTGAGGTATCCAATTGGGAAATTTTTGTTCTATAATAAAAAAATAATATCACTAACAATAAAAACAAAGTTTAGCGATAAAATTTTGGCAAATGTTGAATAACATGATTTCAAACAACATTTTCCTAAAGTTGTTTCATAAGATTATGTATCAAGTAAATATTTGAGAAAATTATTAATATTTTCGCGCATGCGAGCATATGTGTGTGTGTGTTTGTGGATTTGTTTGTTTGTTTATGTTTGTGTGTATCATTAGAGATTTTTGTGATAACATATAGCACCATGAATAAATGTGAAGCACCATAAACAATTAAATCAATACCTTTCTCACCAGGTGTAGATATTATTAACCAAATCTGGGTAAATAAACTACATGACTTGATACATAATAAATAAATAAAATAAAATAAAATTTTAAAAAAATAATAAAAGTACGTACTGAGAGACCCTCAATACTATGTATCGAGAGTACTTTCCCTCAATATAAGATAACTTTATCCTCATTCCTTCTAACAAAATTTATATCTAAGCTATATACTTTTAAAGCTATATATCTGTGGATCAATATCATTTGGATATCTATAAACTTCTATACAGATCTCTTACACACTTCAGTTTCTCTCTATGACTGACAAAGTGCCAGGTGTCTGAAATATATCACTTAATGTTTTTGTGTATAATAGACCTGACTATTACCAACATAAGTCTGTTGGCCTCCTTTCTAGTCTAAAAAATCTCAAATAAATTTATTAAAATAGTAATAATATTAATCCTTAAATAATAAACTTTATTTCTTTTAGGAAACCAAACACATCCTAATCGGATAACTTACTGCTTTCTTATAAGATAATCTTGATTTTATAAAGTTTTGTGTATGTTGTAAATTAGGTTAAATTTGTATTTGTTTCCAAAAAGGGCGTTTCTTCAAAGTTTTATTATTGTTTCTGAAATTCTTAGGTCATCTACAGCATCAGGTATATTTTCTTTTGCAATATCTTTTACTTCTAAGATTGATACAACTACCATAATTATAGCTGTATCCCATAAAAAAGAAAACTTTGCTGTTGAAACACATTTGATTAATAAGATTATTTATTTAATTTAATTCAGACTACACTCGTACGGATTTGGTAATAGAAATAAAAGACAACTGTTTTGCTAGTCAAGTATAATATTTTATTCTGCTGCATCGATATTTCGATAACTAGATCGTTATCATTATCAGGCAAATCACCACTTGGAGCCACTTAGTGATTGTATTTGTTTTGTAGTCATTATTTTAATACAAACATTTTGTCTATATTACAAATTATATTTGTTGTGTTTATTAACTATAGCTAAAATGTTTTGCAATGATTTAGGTCTTCTTCTCAAAGAAATGATTTATCACATGAAACAGAAAAGTCAAAACCAAATGGATCCTGACAGAAACCTATGGTTTTATGCAGCTCATGATTCTACTCTTGCGAATTTTCTGAACATGCTTGGTGTATTCGAATTGAACTTTCCTACGTATGCTTCAGCAGTACTTTTGGAACTAAGGATGCAAAATAGTCATCCTGTTGTAACGGTAAGTGAAGTTGAAAATTGCAAGTTTAATGAGTTGTGCAGATTATTTGGATCTATTGAGGGTAATTTGAGTTGAATGTATTAATTATTTTTTTGTTAGAAAACATTTAATTCTCTTACAAAAAGTACAATCTCTTATTTAAAATTACATACATATTTCACTTATACATTTTTACATAAGTTATGTGATAATTTTTTAATGTTATTGAAGAAAAAAGTTTTTCTGTTTTTCTATTATAAACAAATAAAATATTTTATGTTGAAATAAGGGGAGAAAAAACAAAAAACTACTACTTTTGCTATCACTTGGCAAAAAACCACTACTTTTTTTTAGCAGACAGGTTTCATATTAGGTCAGCGGATTGTTTTACGATATAATGTTTTAAGACAAACAATTGACCCGGCAAGTCTCTGCAAGTATATAGAATAAAGGTGATCACTAGTAATTAAATCACACTACTACCAAAGTTTTCTCCTGTTGTTAAAATATGAAGAAAGTTGTATGTGGTGGATCACTTTGAAATAGCTCTATTCTCTACTAAGATCACGAATTAACTATTGGGATCTATGTAAATATAACAGCAGTTATTTCTGTTTTCAGTTGTTTTACCACAACACCACTTCTCAAGCGCCGTATTTACTGACTATTCCTGGCTGCACTGCTGCATGTCCTCTTGATCATTTTATCGCCCTTACTAAAGATATGGTTCCAGAGAATTGGGAACTGGAATGCCATGCCCATTATCTGTTTGATTTCACTTCTGATCTTCCGTACAACAATATTGCAATATTCGGTAAGTGATTAACCAATAATGCCTGTTTTTAAAGTAATTATTTAATGTATATTGCACAAATATCTATGTTCAATAAAATTCCTGAAATAAGATTTAAAAAAAAAAAATTATTTTTTGATAAGTAATTAGTTAAAATGTAAGTTATGTAGGTATGTATATACGGTGTAACTTTAAAAAAATCTTAATTTTAATTTAGGGTGTAATAAATAGTGGGGTGGATTTAGTGATGTGATATTATTATTCTTAGGTTCACTTTCGCTTTCATCTTCTGCTGCAATCTTTCCAGAACAAGAATTTATGGCCATATTTAAATCACTAACATAGAGAGTTTCTATTCATGTGCGTCTTACAAATTTTAAAGCTTGCTTTTGAGAATCATGAAATACAGACCTAAACATTTCTCTTATATATGCTTTAAGACGAAACTGAAGGAATGGTTTTTGTCAGTACATTCTTATTAAGTTGTAGTTTCCATAAATTTCCTATAAGGTAAAGTATTTTTCCTAATAAACTGTAAATCATGTAACAGATAATCATGACATAGTAGTAAGACGCAACTGACAAAGATGTTGCAACTGTGCAGAGAAAAATCTATAAAAGTACGTACTCTTTCAGTCAAGAGGTCATTACAGTGGTGAAATTATTTAAGAATTGTGTTTTCATTTCTGGACTTGACTTAAAAGTACGTAACTCCTCTTTCGGTTTAGTTGAGTACAGGACAGGTACTGTAAATACAGTGCCATAATATTCCTTTATTTCTGGTACCAGGGAACCACTATTTTCCTTCTTTAAGCCTATTTTTTCTCTATTGAATCTTTCTCATCCCTCTTCCAATATGGGGACGGGAGTGTTTATTAGAGACACATCTTCATATAGATAAAATACAGAATTTGATTACTTCAAGTATGCAACCCTTTACACGTGAAGGATTGATAATTTTCTATAACCTGGACATGGAGGTTTTGAATCCATTTCCTAAGGCTATTTGTCTTATCCTTATTAGAGTAAGCAAAATTACTGATCTTCTTAAAAACATCAAAAAAGTAGACCTAATTCTTACACAACCTGAGACAAGAGTATTCTTCCATCTATCCAGTTGTTTCCTGTCTTATAATAAAGTTCTGTAACATCAGTTTGTCGTTGCATTTAATAATTTATACACATAATAGGTCCTGAATGAGTGCATGAACACAATCTCCAGCAACAGTTAAGAGATATACATGAAATGTTGAGAAGATTTTGTTTATATCTTAGGGTTCACTATTAAGACATTGCCAATGACTGCCAACGCCTGTGTATAGCTCAAGACCCCATATTTATTTCTATAGCAGCAATGTAATTTCCATATATTTTCTGCCTTCGTCAATATTGTTCTTTAGATGAGATATTTTACTTTATATGTCTTTAACTTTCGGCTAGTCAGAATTCCTTTTACGAACAAAAACTTAATTTGTTAAGAGTTAAGAGGAGTAGACAGTTGTGACATGTTTATTTGTGGTCATATAGTGCGTGTTTTGTTAGTGCGAGTTGTTACGTTTCGAGTGTGTTGTTTTTCGCTTTACATTTCATCTTTCAGTTGTTTAGTTTTTATTTTTATTTTTAGTGGTATTGTGTTATAGATATAATAGCTAAGGACACTCCAGGAAGTGATTCAATACAAGATATGTGGTTTTTAGACAGTGTCATTGACAACGAAACCGTTCTCGGCCGAAGTTCAATGGACTGAATGAAAACGTAAATGACCCAATTTTATATTTATTTTCATTAAAATATAAAATATGTGTAGTGATGTACAGTGTTGCTATTTTATCAATTTGAAGTTTTTATATATTCAGTGACTATAATCAAATCTGTATGTTAGTAATCAATTCATATGTATATATTTCTTAAAACATTGTTTTGTTCTCTTTAAAAACAGGTATAATATGCTGTAAATATGATATTTTATTATATGTCAGGAATTATTTATATTTCCCATAAAAACCCCCAGATAGATCTATGTATATATGGGGACCTATTACAAGACCAGGCTTCAAAACGTTAAAAGGGGAAAGTTTTATTTTTAGGGGTATTTTGCAGTATTTCAAGAGCCAGTTGAGATATCCTCTTGGTTATTGTGTGTAAATCTGGTAATACAAATATCTAAAACCAATTATTTATTTTTTATTTTTTAATGGGTGAATAAGATTAAAAGTATTTTAGGCTTTGAGATGATACTAATATTTCATATACACTTACTACATGAGATAACATATGTCTAAAGAAGTCAGAGAATGGTGAGTAACCTGTTCTGCTCTGTGATCATTATTACTCAAAAGTATTATTCTTCTTCTATTGCTAGGATAGTCATTTTTTTATTATTTCAAACTAAAAATAACATTTTTTTTTGAAATTTATATATTTTATGGATCTTTAATGGTTTTTCTTTAATGATGTAGTACAAGCATTATGTTGCATACCTTACGTCTTATTTCTCAATAGCTAAGAAAGTTAAAGTCTGTGCATGGCTCGAATACAATTTGATTAAGTTTTTTGTAGTTTCTTTGTAACCGTGTTTCATATCTAATTGTTTTTCAGCAATGGTGACTTCAGCGTTACTGATCTTCCTCCTTGTTACTTCTATGACTTTCTATTGGCAAAGGAGGAAACGTAAACATTGGTATCATAAGCTAAAAACTGACAATATTTGATCCGATGACATTGGAGAATGCCCGGAGAGTTTACAATTATCATAGTCAATGCTTTCATTATAAATGAATTGCCCAAACTATTTATTTATGAAACCAATAGTTTCCTAAGAATTGTTTATGAAACAGATTATTTTAGCAATTATATTAGTTTTAAGTAAATTAGAAAATTTGTTTTTAACAAAATCACGGCAACGCTATTTTAAAAATTTTAATTTACTAGTAGAGTACTAGAAAGCATAATTTTTAAATTTTATTCATGTATAAAAGTTTTATATACTATTGTATGTATATATACTTGGCAGTGTGTACATAAAAGAAACAAAACAATAATACAAATTAATTTTATGAAATAAGTTACTTTACAAATAACTAGTAACTAACAATCAAAATTTAAGTTACAAAAAATGTCTTTAATTTTGTTATATTTCTGAATGCTTAGTTTTACTTACTTGTTGGACAAAAAAATAATAACTTTGTCAGAAAGATTATAGGGATTAAACAGGTAATCAAAATTTTAGGCTCTTGAAAGGCTCTCAAGCAGTGTTTTCCAAAGTTTTTCTTGCCAAGACATACTATGCAGATTATCAGTGGCTGGGGCACATCTGGAATTAATTATGAAGAAGAAGGGTGTTCTGTAACCACTAATGTTAACTCATTGCTGATCTAATTACGTGTGTGCCGCAGACACTAGCAATTAGGAATTAATTCCTCACGTCAATTAGGTTGTATTTTGTTACAAAAATATTCTCACTTATAAAGTACTAAATATTATATTTTTATACATGTGCAATTTTTTTATGTGTTAATATGTATCTTAGTTTAGATTTTTTGGACTAGGAGACTGACAGACTTACCTTGGTAAGAGTCCACACTGTAGTCTTGAAAAAGAAACACATAAAAGCACTTAAACAATGATATATTTCAACCACACAGTGGTCTTTGTCAATCGAAGAGAAAACACAAAAAGAAATATGAGAGAATGAAATAAAATAAATATAAGTTGTAATCACAGATTGTGTAGAGTAGAAATCAGATGACAGATGCACAGATTAAAGATATATATATATATATATATATATATATATATATATATATATATATATATATATATTGTTTCCATGAGCATATGAGTGATTATAGTTTATATAAGTCTGTCAGGGGAAAAGAGATAAGGCTATTAGGGGGGGGGAATGGATTTATCTGATGTTGAGGTTAGGGGATTCTCTGGACTTGGTATACCACTGGTATGATAGTTCCCACCTTCTTAGTTCTAAGGGATTGCAATCAGGGGGGGAGTGATTTAATTATTTTTGTGGTATAGCAGTCATCAAAAGTTGTGATGTTGTGACTCGCAGCATGTTGAGCTGTTGGTCTATCCATATTCATAATTTTAACATCATGTCTGTGGCCATTCATTCTGATATTCAGACCATTCGTGGTCAGGCCTATGTACTGTGCTGAGCAAAGTTTACATTGTAGCTGGTATATGACATTTTTCGATGTACAATTATGATGACCCTGTATTTTGAAAGACCATTTTTGTAGTTTGGCTGTTGAAACTATTTGCTGAGGGGTGTATTGGACACGTCTTGCATCTAGGTCTATTGCATGGGAAGGAGCCATGAGGAAGTTTGTGTGGTTTCTCTGCATCAGGGTCTGGTAGTTTAGGATGTACTAGGATGTTTTTCAAGTTGGGAGGTTGCTTGTACCAAATTTGCGGTGGATCGGTGAAAAGATTTTTGGTGTGGACGGAAGCTTGAAGAATTTTGAAGCCATCTCTCAATATCTTGTTGAGTTTATGTAGACCAGGATGGTAGTCTGTTATTAAAGACAGTTTATTTCGTTCTGTTTGTGGTTTATGGTGAACCGAGGATTGTGCTGAATGAATTTGGTTTTCAATGAGTTTTTTTGGGTATCTTCTTCTCTGGAAGGCTGTTGATATCTTTCTATTAAAATCTTCCAATTCCCTATCATTCGAACAGATTCTCTTACCCCTGATTGCTTGACTGTATGGAATGGATCGTTTTATGTTTATTGGGTGGTTGCTGTCGAAATGGAGATATTGTAGGTGGTTTGTCGGTTTGATGTGAATTCCTGTGTTGATATTTCCGTTCTGGAGTGTTACCTCTACATCCAAAAAGGTGATGGCTGATGTAGATTTCTCCCAGGTAAATTGAAGTGTGGAGAATTGTGTCAGGCTGTCTAAAAATGCCTCAAGTGTTGAAGCACCCTGTGTCCAAATTAGGAAGATGTCATCTATATATCTATCTTTATTGCTCTTGTGGTCTGCTCGAGTATAGCGCAGACTGTTGATCGTTCAGTCGAGAGCAGGGGGCACCACGTGCAGGCGATCAACTTCACCCCCCGTAACTCCCTCGTAACTCTGAAAAGAGCACGTCCTGTTGCATCGGGAATTCTTGCCGGTGTGAAAAATACAGTCATTGCTGAACATCAAATTATACATGAAATGACCAACGACGATAAGTCAGAGATAATACTTTTTAAAGTTTGGAAGCAGACAAAAATGTACAAAGTCTATGGACTTTACAATCCACCACTAAACAGACCAAGTCTTGAAAACAGCATTCTGGGTATTTGTGCAAACACAATCATCACAGGAGATTTCAACGCACCATCATTGAGATGGGGTTATGATAGAACAACCGCAGTAGGAAGATATATAGAGGACTTCGTTGACGAAAACCACCTCCACGTCCAACACAGCGACCCAACGTTTCTGTCCTACATCGGCTCACTGACCAGACCAGATCTTACGCTGCTCCACCCTGATCTGATGACACGTACCAGCATAGAACTGAAAGACCCAGCTAGTGGCTGCGGACACCGTGTAATTAACATCACTGTCGCACAGACCCGATGACCTGCAGCACCTAAGAGAAAACCAAGGTGGAACTTCAAGAAAGCCAACTGGACAAAGTTTAAATTGCTCTTCGATGACCTAATAACGGGGGATCTCATTACAGATTGCCCTGACAAATCCACAAAGGCCGTAGCATCCACTATACTTAAATGCGCCCAATCAACTGTGCCTCGAGGACAAGTGAAAAAGCACAGACCTTTCTGGTCAGCGAAACTCTCCATCCTGAAAAAGAAACGAAATGACGCCAGGAAAGCTGCTGAAGTTGAAAAGACAAGAGATAGTTGTGTAGAAGTGCGACGAGCGCAAGCGGCCCTCCAACGGGAAATTAAACAAAGCAAGCGACAAGCATACAGAACCTTTGTCAGCCGGTTGGACTATAAAAAAGATGGAATAAAAGCACATTGTTTCCTGTCAAGTCTAAACAATCAACAAGTAACTGCGTCTGCAGAACCTATAGTATACCACGGCAAACACATCCATGACCCCAAAAAGGTATCAAACGCTTTCTGCCAACACTACACCAACGTTGGAAAATTAAAGATTCCTAAGCTCCAGAAAAATGAATTCCTAAAGTATCGACAAACTACATGTCTATCAGAGGAGGAAAATCAGGTCATGAACGGAAACTTCTCCCTTGCAGAACTAAAGGTAGCTTTATATACTCTAAAGCCAGGAAAATCAGCTGGACCAGACTCCATATTCCCAGAGTTCCTGTTACATCTTGGGACATCCGCCCAGAAAACTCTATTGAAGCTTATGAACCTAACTCTGAATAAATTCATCCCTGACCTGTGGCGCAAAGCGGAAATCATTCCTATCCTTAAAAAAGGAAAGCCTCCATGCGAAGTAAAAAGCTACAGACCCATTTCTCTCACGAGCTGCTGCTGCAAGCTAGCCGAGCGAATGATTGTCAATCGTCTGAGTCCCTTTCTAGAGAGAACCGGTGCCCTGTCAGATGAGCAAGCTGCCTTTAGGAAACACCGTGGCACTATGGACCAAGTTGTGAAGCTCGTTCAAGCAGTGAAGGATGGCTTTCATAGAAAAATGTTGACTGTGGCAGTCTTTGTAGACTTCAAGGAAGCCTATGACAGAGTATGGAGGAAGCTTCTGTTGCACAAACTCCAAAAATTAGGAATAACTGGAAAACTCTTAGGATGGGTGAAGTCCTTTCTGGCACAGAGGCATGTTCGAGTCCGTTTCCGAGACACAATTTCGTCATTTAAACAGCAACGCAACGGCCTACCGCAGGGAGCAGTACTCAGTTGTATCCTTTTCAATATTATGATAAACGACCTCTTAAAAATAGTAAAAGAAGTACGGGGCATATCAACCTTACTTTTTGCGGACGACCTTGTCTTTTGGGCTTCAAGCGGGACTCCTTCAAACCTGGAAGAAACTATAAATCGAACCCTTAGCAGAGTTGCTGACTGGGCCAACTACAACCAAATGGTAGTTAGTGAGAAAAAGACTGTTTTCACTCTATTCACCCTTTCAACTAAGCCGCCAAAACTGAGGATCAAGTTAAACAACAAAACTATAAACCATGAAGATACTTTACGATATCTTGGCATCACGTTAGACAGGAAGCTAAACTTTGCAAATCATATTGAGGCAACAGCCGAAAAAGCTACCAACAGAAGCAAACTGCTGAAGAGATTAACAGCAACTACATGGGGTGCTACCCAGGATGTCCTAAGTTCAACGTACCGGACCTATGTACGACCAACAATGGAGTATGGAGGAGAGGTGCTCAACCTGGCCAGCTCAAATTGCCTAAAGAAGCTAGACAAGGTTCAAAATAATAACATGAGGCTCATAACTGGAGGAGCTAAATCGACTCCAATACTAGCTATGGAAATCCAAACAGGACTGGAACCCTTGGAAGTCAGAAGAGACAAGTGTCTCCTAAAATTCTGGGAAAAAAATAAAAGAACAAATAGAAAGTTTTGGGAAACATATAAAGCTGCCACTTCCCGCCTCAGAACTCAGATTACTCCAGTAATCAAAGCTCTACAGCTGGAACAAAAATATAACCTTTTCCTTCATGCAGAAGCTGCCCCATTAAATCAACACAATCGAGTCTTTGACAACCTACCTCCAGTTTTTCTAAACCTTGTTGACCAGGTGAAACCAAAGTCACAGGCTATGGATATTGAACTCAGGAAAGCAACATTAATGACCATCAACGAACGATTCCCTGAAAGTGACTGGCTTCATATTTACACAGATGGATCTTCAAACCCTCCAAGTGGAGATACTGGAGCAGGATATTTTTCAAAATTATTTCAGGGTTCGGTAGCTGTGGGCCTCTGCTGCAGCAATTTTGATGGTGAGGTTGTGGCCATAGGAGAAGCAGCATCATGCGTCATGCGACTTTCGCCGCGGCAGGTTGTATTCCTGATTGATTCACAATCAGCGATTTTGGCAGTTTCCTCTAACACACCAACTGACTGCACCTTGACAGTGTCGTGCAGAGAAAAAATGCAACTATGCCAAGAGGCAGGCTTCAGAATTGCGCTCCAGTGGATTCCCAGCCACGTTGGCACAACAGGGAACGAAAAAGCTGACAACCTCGCCAAGAGTAGGTGCCGTCTACCACAGCCACAAATCAAAATATCACTGGGCTCTGCTTACACCAGGATCCACGCAGCAGCTAAGACGTACTTGAAAACATCACAAGAAAACCTGGCTGTTGGAAAGAGGTGGCAAGAACTTTGCACCAACCCCATTCCAAAAAACCTGCCTCGACCTATCAGTGTTGCGCTGTTCCGTCTAACCACGGGACACGACTACCTTCAGGCGCACCTTCATCGCATTGGGCTAGTGGACACGGATCGGTGTCCCTTGTGCCAAACAGGAAAGATGGATGGAGACCACCTTCCTGCCTGCCCACAGCTCGAAGCATACAATAGCGACCCAAAAACCAGACTCTCCCAGCTCTACTGGTCTGCACGATGCCAAATGGTCGAGTTACCAAGGGCAGGCGTTGGATAAAGTAAAGTAAGTATCTATATATCTATACCAACATAATGGCTGGTGTGTTTGTGTCTTTAGAAAACTTTCTTCCAACAATCCCATGTACAGATTTGCGTACGATGGTGCCATTCTGGTGCCCATTGCTGTTCCCTTTATTTGAAGGTAGTTCCTTCCCTCAAACTGAAAGTTGTTCTTCTCGAGGATGAACCTGGTCAGGTTCACAAGAAAAGGTGTAGTGGGAGAAGGCTTGCCTGGGCTTTTGTTTAGAAAATTCTCTATTGCAGATAGGCCGTGTGCATGAGGGATGTTGGTATAGAGAGAGGTGACATCTATGGTGACCAAAATAGTTACCGGGGGTAGAGGTACAGATATTTGTGAGAGTCGATCTATGAAATGATTGGTGTCCTGGGTATGTGATGGAAGGTTCTTTACTAAGGGTTGAAGATATGAGTCGAGGAAAGCTGAAATTCTTTCCGTTACTGAATTGCAGCCAGCAATTATTGGTCTACCAGGTGGAGGGATTATGTTTTTGTGGATCTTTTGTAATATATAGAATTGAGGAGTAGAGGGGTTTTCATTATATAATAATTTTAGAGATGTTTCCGAAATGTTTTGTTCAGGAGCTGTATATTTGAGTAGGTCCGAGAGTAAATTGTTGAATTCTGTAGTGGGGTTATCTGTAAGTATTTTGTATGTTGTGATGTCTGACAGTTGCTTATTTGCTTCTTTGATGTAGTCTTCTTTGTTCATAATGACAGTGGTTGAACCTTTATCTGCTGGAAGAATCATAATATCTTTATTGTTTTTCAACGAAAATATTGCGGCTTTTTCTAATTTGGTAAGGTTAGGTTTAGTCTTCAGATTTTTAGTGAAATTTATATCGGTGATGCTTTGCATGATAAAGTTGATGTAAAGTTCAATGGGGTGATCAGGTGGTAGTGGTGGTGGATCCCAGTTGGAGGGTGGTTTGAATTTTGCAAGACATACGTCTATGTTTGTATCCGTTTTGAAAGTGGGTGTCTGAGCTATATAATTTTTTATCCTAAGTTTTCTGGCAAAGCTGAAAACATCTTTTCCTAACTTGAATTGGTCTATTTCCTTAGCTGGTGTGAATGACAGGCCTTTAGAAATTACTTGTAGTTCATGTTCCGAGAGTGTGTGGTTGGAAATATTGTACACGGCAACTGTTTTTGGTGAAGGGTTATTTCTTATATCAGGACTGTTTTTATTATTATTTTTGTTATTTAGCAATAATGATTAATCCTTCCAATAACTAAAAAAAAGCATTTTCAAAACATTAATGAACGCTTTTATACCTTATGACAAAAAATAAATTTTTTATTAGGAAAATAAAACCACTAAATTCAAATGTTTAAAAAACTATACAAAAATTATATGAAAACTCCAGTAATAATTATTCATGTACCTCACAAAAAAGAAACATGCTTGTATACAAAAAGTGAGGTTTCTGTTCCTTAGCCCCATTCATCCAACATGTTATGTCCTTGCACCTGTAGTTAGGTTTACTAATTAAGCATTATTATCATTTGGATTTTAATATTTGTTATTCTGAATTTTGCTGCATAACTGGCTAGTCTTGTGGCACACTCTTTGAGAAATGCTGCTCTAAAGTATTTTGTTTAGGTTCATAGTTACTGCCTAGGACCAGGCTAGAAAACCAGGCCAAGTACTTTGTTTAGGTTCATGATTACTGCCTAGTACCAGGCAAGAAAACCAGGCAAAGTATTTTGTTTAGGTTCATAGTTACTGCCTAGGACCAGGCTAGAAAACCAGGCCAAGTACTTTGTTTAGGTTCATAGTTACTGCCTAGGACCAGGCTAGAAAACCAGGCCAAGTACTTTGTTTAGGTTCATGATTACTGCCTAGTACCAGGCTAGTAAAACAGGCAAAGTATTTTGTTTAGGTTCATGTTTAATAGCTAGTACCAGGCTAGAAAATCAGTTTTTCATTAATTAAAGAAATTCAGGAATTTTTGTTTAAACAAATCAGTTAAATTTTCCAATGCCAATCATATTAATTGGAGACAAACATAAAAAGGTAAAAATACTAGGCTAATGAAAGCCTTCAAAAATTTTTATCAATGATAGAGGGGTAGAAAGTAGGTATGGTAGAAACTGGTTAATTTATCATTGAGAATGGAGAGCTTACACTTAGTAGATGGTATAGAGAATAATAAAAATATCCTATTAAACAAATTTAAACCTAGACATAAATTCTAAACTAATAATTAAAGAAATAATATTTTACAAGGAACTATAGACAAAATATTGATTCATATTCAATATTCATAAGTAACATTCATTTTATCTACACATTTAAACCACATATTTCATAAATATGTAATATATCCATATAACCTCTTCAGGTCAGATTTGTAGCTTAGAGTGGCATTTTACCTGGATGTTCAGAAAGTCTTCAAGAACACAATAAAAATAATTAAACTTGTTGCTAAGGTAATAAAATTGAAGTCTTCAAAACAAAACACTCTAGAAACACAAACAACCTTTTACGTACTAGGTTTCTTAACAAAACAGATCACTATGATGTAATTAAATAATACGTAACTAAGTGAATACTTGAGAGCTTACTTCCTGACGTGTTTTGGAACAATCGTTCCTTTTACGAAGCTAAGCCTCTACTTGTAATCACTATGCTTGTAGGGTAAAGCTACAAAGTACTCGGTTATAATGGGTTAGGTTATTGAAAAATAATAAATAATTTTTCCTAACGTAGGCAAAATCTTTGAAGTATGAGGTGGTCTCAGTCTTGTAATGCTTGAACTGAACTGACCATGTATGATATGTGTGCATTTTGCATTGCTGGACCAAGATTGAGGTGATTTCACACATGAATCTGTTACCGTAAATTAGAAAACTTGTATTATTTTTCAATAACCAAACCTATTTCAACCAGATAATATCTAACCATAATTAATGTATTAAATATATTTTAATATGTTGGAAGGATATAGCTGTGTTCTTGAATGTATAATTGTGTTAAGTGATTTTTGAGTAAGGCATTTAAACTGTTTGTTATTACAATCAAAGTAACAAACCCTCAATATCTCAATTATTGCAAACCCTCAATATCTCAAGAATTATAAAAAATAACTAATACTACAAATTACCTAGGATTAAACCCTCATGTACATTTCGATGATGTAAGTCAAAATTACAGTCTAGAATACAATAATTTACAAACTCTACTGACCTAGGGTTTAATCCTAGGTAACTTGTAATATTAGTTATTTTTGAGGTATTAGTGTTTTCCCCAATATTTTTATTGTAATAAGTTGTACCATTGTGCTCTTCCTATTGTATACTGTTTGTTATACTCTTTTCTAAACTGAAGTCTTTCTAAACAACCAGGTAAAATTTATATTGAAATGTTATTTAAGCATGAGGTTGATATTGTTGTTATTACTACCTGTTGTTTCAGTATAGTCATTCAAGCGTTAACTGATAACTGACATTTATTGACTGATAATAAATTGCCATTACAACAATGACAGTTTTTAATTAATGTCCACAACTGAACAGCTTGTTATTTTACATGATTTTAAATGTGCATCAATTTATAATAGTTACTTAGAATTTTTTTTAGTTAATGAGTTTACTTTAATTTTAGTAAGATATAATATGCCTACATTTATTTTTTATGACTTTTTTAGTAGGCCTAAAGTGTTTCCTTAAATCACACAACTTAACCTTCTTCTTTCTATTTATACAGTTGCTTTTAGTATTCGCGGTATGTTCGGGAATGTAACCCTGTGAATAACGAAGGAACCCTGTACTGTAGCCTAGTACTTTATAAGTAGTAATATGGATTAAACGAGCTTAAAACTTGTTTTTTTAGCTGCCTAATTTTTGAGTATGCAAATCCTTCATACCAGCCCCCCCCCTTACAACCTCATATGAGCATTCATATGAGCACCTATGCATTTGTGTATATATACATACCATTCAGTAATGAAAAACACTTTAATGAATTAAACTCTAAGCGGAGTTTAGACGAGTTTGCATAAAACTAGGTTGTGCAATGGTTTTGTAGATAAATTGTGTTGTGTTTTAACCAGTACAATAGTTGACTTTTGTTGTTAAATTCTGCTTTGAATTCTTATCTTTCAGGTTGAAGCTGTCGTTATTCTAATAATATGGTACTTTTAAAATATACTGTTATGACTCATGATTAGATTTTCATACAAGTGAATCATTTGGAAAGCACTTTTAAATTTAAGAAGAACAATTACAAAAAGCTAGTTTTAAATAAATTTATTAAAACCCATGAACCCCTTGGTGCTCTAGCCATTTTAATAAAATAAATACATATTGCATGATTTATGCAAATGACTAATTATGTATGTGTTAAATGATTTCATTTAGATAGCCATTAAAAAAAACAGTATTCTTGTTTGTGGAAATAGAACTGTAAATTAGAAAAAAATGTTTGTATTAAAAACAAAGTAAAGAATTAATTAAACACAATAAATTAATTAACCTCAAGTTCTAGTCAAAACTGAAGAAACTACTGGTTTTGTTTTATAAATATTGAAATCAACTAAAGAGTATTCAACTTGCAAAAGTTTATTGAATGCATAATTTTTTAAAATTACTTACAAACTGTTGAGAAATTTAGTATCTTAATGTACACACTGTTCTAAAGAGTTGTTATATGAATTGCAATTTGCATTGAAAAAATACAATCTTTTAAAAAGTATATAATCATTGTATTTTTTTATTTTATAGAAAAATGATTGTATATATTATATTTAAATGTTTTATGAATTACAGTAGAGTCTCGATAATTCAAGGTAGATGGGACTGAGACCGATGTTACTGAAAATTCGGATTACTCAGTTCATGTGGATTAGAAAAAATAGGAATTTTAATGAACCCTAATAATATAGACAATTATAAATGCATTAGATAAGCTTATAGAACTTTATATGAATGTTTCTTGGAAGCTCGACTCATTTCCTTTGCATACCATATTGATATAAACATTTATTGGAAGCCCGACTCATTTCCTTTGTGTACCGTATTGATATAAACATTTCTAGGAAGCTCAACTCATCATTTTCTTTCAAAATTACAAAATAGGCTCAAATAGAATTAGCCTTGAATTTAATGGAAGCTTGAAATATCGGGACTCGGAATGTTGACACTCTACTGCATTTTTAAATACTTAATTATATAAAACTCAACTATATAATATGGAAGCAGACAAATATTAAGCGAGTAAGTCCTAATATTAAGTGAGAGAAATAATATTAGAATGTAGAGTAAAACCAGAAATAATATTGAACCATTTTTTTCACTCTAGATTACGTTTATAAAATGATACAATTTAAAAATAATTCCAAGCATTTCAAAATTAAAATAAAGTGTATATTAAGACCATACTTAGTAATAGAATCATATATTACTGCATTTAATTTTATGAAACAAATTTATAGTGAACATTTTTACTTATATACTTGAGTTTTAATTTTTTTAAAAGAATAAACATATTTAATAAAAATTAAATTATATTTTAATATATTATGATAAAACAAAGTTAAATGTATTATACATTTTTTATAAATGCTTATTTTACTAATGCATTTTGAATTTCTTTCACACTCCAATTTGTTAGTGTTAGACAGTGGAAGGTTTGAAATTTATGCTTAAACTATAATTTGTTATAAAAAAACTCATGTTAAGGAAAAGGAAGTAGATTAATTAGAATATTTTGTTATTTCCAGTGACTTGTATCGTTCTTCACTTTCCTACTTTCAGAAAGTCTAAACTTTTATTACTTTATTTATTAAATATTAAATGAAATTTGATATAAGCTTTTGGTCAGGGTACTAGATATCATATTAGTATAATTTATTTTTAGCTTTAATGAAATACAGGACATTTATATCCTTCCTTACTAATTTTTATTATTTGGAGTCTTGTTTAAGTCAGCTTGATTGCAATTTAAAATTTGCCCTCATTTTTAATAAGTTTAACAAATAGTAATAATGTAGAAAGTTTGGTGGAAAATGTTGTTATGAAAGATTTTTTTATAATAATAAAGTATTAATAATCAATTACTAATAACTAGATCAGGCTATTATATTTACTGGCCCTGGAACTATGTAATTTTAATAATCAAATATATATTTTTCCGTAGGAGACTGCAGATTCAAAACTAACACGAAATAATTTACTTAAGGATACATAAATGAAATGAGACCATACTTACTGTCGCCACTATTTAACAATGCACTTGGCCTTGAGAGATCGCAATAGGTGAGACGGGAGGTAGGGGGCTGCGTTGAGTCAATATAAATACATGTGTTGAGTCAGAATACTTTCCTACAAACATGATAAGAACTGTCAACACACTCATAGTTATTACTAAAGCACTTGTAAATATTTTACAACTTGCCTATAATAGCACTTACTTATATTTGTTGAGGACGTCCGTTTCGGGAGATGTGTCCCATTGTCAACTCAGACTGTAACTCAGTTACATAACTTGAGTTATAAACGTAATGAGTTATGGTCTGAGTTACTCATATACAAAAAATATAAGTAAGTGCTACTACAGGCAAGTTGTAAAATATTTACAAATGTTTTAGTGAAAACTAGTAGCTCACGTGAAGATGGAATCAACAAACATAGTAATAATAAAACCACTACAGTCTCCTCAGTTTCTGTTCAAATATGTCACTTATCGTAGCCTTCTGTAATATATAGGCTTATGGGCAAATAATAATTTGTGAACTGTATGAGATGACTTGCATGAGCTAGTTGAAATTAGTTAAATTTAATGATAAATTAGTTTTGCTATGAAATAACAATCTTTATATTTGTGTAGACATATCAGATGCAGAAGCTGTTGATGTATAGAACATTCTAAAAATGTAACATGTATTCACAAATGGTAGTAAACGAGAAAGCGGGAGTGAGCAAGTGCACAGTTAGCTTGATGCAACAGTATATAGGAGAATAATTTTTAGAAATCAAATTGGGTCATATGTTCCTATACCACCTTACATACTACATAGCACACCTCTATACTGTCTGTGATAACTAAGCACTACCAGTTCAGCAAAACAACTGTTTTTAAAATAAACAATAACCTCATTCCTCTAGTCTTACTTTTTACTAATAGTAATTTTTCAATATACAATAAATATATAAAATATGCTACAGTTTTGTTTTTCTCTGAAAGTAAAAAGCGCTTTTTAATCTATAATTACCTGTTAAATGTGTTGTTTTCTACAGGTGGATACAGATCCTTTTTATTGAAAAATAACGACTATTATGCTGTAGACATATTGTAAAGTGCATTTTTTCAGTTCAGCATCTATCTTCCCTAGAATTGTTTTTTTGTTGCGTAATATCTTTTGGATGCATTTACGTTTACAAATATTTCGACACTGAACTCATCATGTTTGCTTGCAACTGTATCTTTTCAGCTACTATATTATCTTGCGTGTTATTTTGCTAATTGTCTGAGTAAATTCTTGTACTATAGTGTTTAGAAGTTTTTAAATAACTCAATTATTTAAAACAAATTATTATTTGAATTATTTAAAAGTTAGAGCTACATGAGTAGTAACCAAAATAAGTTTTGTGATCAGTGACTGGAGTGTATATGAATTTTTTACTTTTGAACAAGTTTTTACCACTAATTTTGTATCTTATTTGACCTAAAAATTAACTTTGATCATGCAGTAGATAGATTTAAAAAGCTATTGTGTAAAAATATTAAAGAAAGTAATGAATTATTTGCTTTCTCCTTTATGAATTTTTGAAATTTGTTTTAGTTTTTAGTAATAAATGAAATAATCACATTATTGTTTTATAAAAGTGTAATACTGATAAAAATCTAAATAATCGTTCCTTTATGTTTTTAATTTTTAACTTGAATTATTAAATTTTATATTTTCAAGCATATTTAAAAAAAAATGTCTTTAAATTTTGAAGTTATAAAAGAAGATGAAAATTACTCTTCTCAATCAGTTGTTTCTGTACTTCATAAGTGTCTAAATAACTTGTTATTTAAACCTTTTAACACAATCTTATTTTATGAAGTGGCTATATAGACCCTTATGAAGTATATAGATCTCAGATTATATTGTTTTTAATATGAATATTCTTGAGAGTTTGTGTGTTTATTAAAAAGTAATTAACTAACTTTACAACTATAAAATAATATCAATACTAAAATGGCAATATTCTGTAAATATTAAATTTTATAATTAAATTGTAACATACTTCACTTAAAATAATTTCTAAAACTCAGAATTGATGATGTAACAGTAAAGCTTTTTTCATTTTTGAATGTATAAATCACCATCTAGTGAATAATAATGTGTTAAGAATACCTTGTATAAATAGGCCTATTCCTAAATAGATAAGACACTATTGTAGTTATGCTGGGTACTGTGTGATTGAGATATCATTCATCCTTGTGTATACGCGGTTGCTTCTTTGAAGTAGGTCTGCTTTTACCAAGATCATAATTTAAATAAAGAAACGGTAGGCAAAAAGATGGTGTAAATAAATAAATGATACTTAATTAATTGAAATAAACAAAATGTAACAAATTCAAATAAGCTTGTCAAGTAAATATCTAAGCAAGGAAAGATGGAGAATATATAAAATAATCTGGTGAATCAGGCATTGCCTTCTTGTCATTCATAGAATCATCCTGCTATTAATATTAATTCGTTTGTATGAACTTTTTAAAAAACTCATCATGTTATCTTGCTTTGGCCATCTTTTTCTGATTGGGTAATTTCATATATAGATATACAGTAGAGTCTCGATAATTCGAGGTAGATGAAACCCCCTCTGATTATCAAAAACTCGGATTACACAGAAGTACATTCCTGTGCATTACAAAAAATAAAATAATAGGAGTTTTAAAGATCTCTAACACTATAATTTTAAAAAAACACTAAATAAGTTTATAGAACTGTATATGAACATTTCATGGAAGCCCGACTTATTATGTTTCATACCGTATTAATATAAACATTTCTTAGAAGCCTGATTTATTTCCTTTGCATACGGTATGACTATAAACATTTCTTGGGAGCCCAACTCATTTCCTTTGCATAACATATTGATATAAACGTTTCTTGGAAGCGCTACTCATTTTTTTCTTTCAAATAGATAAAATAGACTCAAATAGAAATAGCCTCAAATTTAACAGAAATACGAAATATCGAGACTCTACTGTATATAGATGATATCTCACATTTGTTGACCAATAATAATCAAGTGCCAATTTTAAGAAAGGCATGAAGACAATTTTGTCAATAGATTTTATAAAAATCCTAGCAGTAGTATGGAATGTACAACACTAAATAACCTTTTGTATAGTTTAGTTTTGATTGGTAAAGATTATTTAGATTTTTTGGACTAGGAGACTGACAGACTTACCTTGGTAAGAGTCCACTCTGTAGTCTTGAAATAGAAACACATAAAAGCACTTAAACAATGATATATTTCAACCACACAGTGGTCTTTGTCAATCGAAGAGAAAACACAAAAAACAAAAAAAACACAAAAAAACTTTTGTATAGTTTGTAATCTTTGCAGCAAAAGAAGTATTATATAAAAAAATTATAATATCTGTCTATACATTTAATATGTACTTATAAAATAATATCATTAAACTCAATAAATTCTTAAAATATTTGTATTTTAAATAATTCTTATGCATCTGCAATACGTTGTAGTTTTTTGGACATTTGCCATCATTTAATATAAAAATTATCACCTATTCTATATGCTACTGTGCTTGCCATTTTGACATCAAACATCTAAAATGATGGCAGACGTCTAAAATAACATCATCATTTTGTAGCTTAATATTAATTTGTACTATTATTGGCGTAAACAAAAATGACTGTTTTAGTCATTCAGGCTTTTAAATGTAGAAGTATTTAATATTGAGAGAAAACGCTTATAATGCTCTTTGGCTCTATCTGGCCTAACATTTGTTAATGATATATTTATCTAAATGATATGCTTAGTAAAGTTTATTATACATTTATTAGTTTATGTTACTACACTGTTTAAAACCAATGCTGTGGTTATAATGTCAAGATGTATCTCTGAAGCATATTTTCTGACTTTGAAATAACTTGTTAGGTATATTCACTAACAAAGTTCAACATCAGGATTAATTTATAAACATTTCCTGCCAGTTTTCTAAAAACTGATTAATTAGTTACAAAAGTCATATTAAAAAGACAAATCCAAATAAATACAGTATATAAGAGATTTGTTTGTTTGGGCAAAATAATTACTACCTTTCTTTGGTCCTGAAAGGCTATATTCTTAATAGAGACTCATAAAAGAAAAACTCTTCATATATTTCAAGAGCTTTATGTATCTCTCTCAGTCTAATAAGAGTGTGAAGAGTCAATGGGTATGTAGCTGCTTACCCATGTAGCTTACCAAACATTGTTCTATATCTGTAATATATCAGATAATTCTTCATATTAAGAATTTGATTGACAGAGAGGACAAAGTTCTTAGAATACAGTACAGTCTCACTAATCCGGACTTGATGGGACCAGACCCTGTCCGGATCAACGAAAGTCCGGATTAGACGGAAAAAGCCAAACAAATGCATACAATATGAGTTTTAGGTGGGGAAACATATTGAAATTGTAGTTTTAGTGAAATTGAGGCCTAAATATAGCTTACAGTACAGTATTTCATAGCTTATTTAGCAAAAAATCCTGTAATTATAACAGAAAATGTATGACATGAATAAATACCAAAGCATCTTTCTCTTTGAATAAATGTATTAACATAAACTTATTTACAATATACTGTATAAACGCACAAAAAACTCAAACAAAAATGAAACTGAAACAAAAATAAACTTTAAAAAACTTAGTGAAAAAAGTCTGTAATGTTCTTTTGTTTTAACGATGAATGACGTCGTTTCACAGTACGATCTCGTAGGCGTTTCAAGGTCAGTAGCTCCGCAGTTGACGTATCACTTTGTTTCTCAAATTAGTTCATCAACCTCTCCAGCATTGCAGCCGCCTCATCATGAGTTGGGCTGACCGGTTCGTCTGTGCAGTCTTTCTCTTTCGAGCTGTCATTTGCAGCACACACCGTGACCATTTCATCATTGTTGAGCACTTGATGACCAATGTCATTATCACTGATAATCCACTCGGAAATATCAGTGTCTTTTAACTCGGCACAGCCCTCCAATTGTTGAAAAATCTGAACAAATTCAGAGTCGTCATTAGTAGGTTGACTGTCGGTTTTTTCACTTTCCTGTGGCATTTCAGGCCACAATTTTTTCCAGCTCTTTTGGAGTGTAGACGGTTGAATTTCCTCCCACGATTCTGCAGCCATATAAATCCTTTATAGTCACTTTTTTAAGAATTTCAATAAATTGTGTAGCTGGATCTGCTTCTTGTTGTTCCAAAAGCGATAAAATTAACTTTTTCCTATATTGCCGTTTTATCGCCTCTATCATGCCCTGGTCCATCGGCTGAATGAGAGCCGTGACGTTAGGTGGAAGAAATTTAACAAAAATGTCACCATGACGCAATTCTTCTTCATTTGGATGGCATGGGGCATTATCAATTTTCGAGGGAGTTTTTTCTATTTAAAAAAACTTTTCTGTTGTTGGAACAAATTTTTCAAAAAACCAGTCCTTAAAAATTTGACTATTTATCCACGCTGATTTTTGGAACTTAAATTGGGCCGGTAGAACACTTAAATTTACATTTTTAAAATCCCTAGGCTTTGCGGATTTCCCTATCACCAAAAGTGGAAATTTTAGATCGCCAGAAGCATTACTGCAGAGCAGCAAAGTCATACATTCTTTTTTTAACTTAATGGCCTTTTGCTACTGAATCTAATTTAGAAGCTATAGTGTTTTTTTGGGAACATTTTATAATTTAATCCGGTTTCGTCAGTGTTGAACACCTGACAAGGTTGTAAGGTTTCATCACTGAGAAACTTGCCAAATTTGTCTTTGAATTTTTCACTAGGATCACTGTCACCTGAGAAGATTTCACCACTTATTCCGAGTTGACGGATGCCGTGTCGTTCCTTCCACCGTGACACAGCCAACCCACACTGGCACTAAAATTAGGGTCTCCTTTTAACTTTTTATTCAGTTTCAGCGCGATCGTTTGCAAATTTACACCCGACAATGGAACACCCTGTTCCCGTTGTTGGCAAAACCAAACATACAAAGCATCATCTAGGGTTTCATTTTTTGGTTTTTTTAAAGTGCTTTTGCCGCCTAAATTGTCTTTACTAACCATTTTTGCACAAAAATCTTCAATTTCCTGTCGCTTTTTTTCGGAAACAGGACAGGACGTTTTCCCACGCCTAATTTTTTTGCAATTTTAGTAAGCGATTCACCTCCATCAATACGAAACAAGGCTTGGAGTTTTTGTTCCATTGTCACTGTTACTGACTTACGTTTAATCGCCATTTTCACTGAACACTGAACGAGACGTAAATAAAAAACAGATCTATATCGCACTAGAATTAAATGACAACTGAGCAGATATTTTGCTAGAAGCAGTAAAGGTGGCATCTGTCCGACAACACAACTGACCTGACGCCAGACGGATAGACTGTCTATCCGTTTAGTCAGCGGTCCTTTATCTTTCATTTATCGCAAGATGTCTCTGATGTCACGTGTGTTGTAGTGTTGGGAGATCTAATGTGAATATATTTTTTCGAAGAAGTTTTTCCTACTTTAATAGGCAAAAGAAACAAATAATATGGTAAATTCATATTTTAATGAATAAATTATATTATTTGTCTATTAGAGTAGGAAAACCCCTTTGAAAAATAACAAATATAGACGTATAAAAATAAATATTTTTGTGGACGGCAGACTGATTGTGCACTGTAAAATACTATAACTAAAGAAACATTTTGGGCCTTTCGGATCATCGGAGACGGGATTAGAGAGACTGTACTGTATGTTGTGTTTTCTTAAATGTATATTTCTAAACTTCTTATTATACTTGTATATGTAGTTTAAAAATCTACTACTTGTGTATGTAGTTTAATATTTCATAAATTCATAGTTAAAATTATGAAGTTTTAGAAAAATGATTTTTTATAAATTTCAATCTAATACTATGATTTTTGGTAGGGCACATGTTTAACTTGATTACATTATCTGCTTTCATTAGTTTAAAATCTAGACAGTTTAGTTTAGCCAAATTCATAAATGCAAAATATAGTCTTTTGTATGGTAGATAAATGCAATTAAATTAATTATAATTAAGTTTAGTATAAAAAATATTTTTAATACACTACTCATATATTTATCAAGAAGTTCTATAAAATTGAATTTTCAATTCAATAATAATATGTAAACACTTGCCTGCAGTAGCACATAGTTTTTGGTGTATTAAGGACTGGCTTTGGTCCTTATCCAATTACAAACTAGTGGTTGTAACTGACCTATTTGTTACTAATTTGGAGTAACTGTGGTGTAATTTTTTATTTTGTATAAATTAAACCTCTCAAGCTAAATGACCTCTTAGTTATTTAAAATTTGAGTGGGTGGGGGAAAGAACAATTAGTAGGGATGGGTGTAGAATAGATATATTAGATGATTCTAGGGAGCTTTGGGGGTAATGATGTCAAAAAGTATATGTGAAATGTACACCTGATTTTGGGGTTTGTGTGTTGCTTATAGTTTTAAATATTTTTTATTGTGTACTGTTCAGTAGAATGGATTCTGATATTTTTTGTGTGTGCATAATTTGTAGCTTTGTACAGTATTAGGTTGTGGATATAAAGTGCTCAGCAAAGTTTGATTATGAGTGTTATGATTTTTAAGTTCATTTAAATGAACAATTGATAATTTACTATCTTATAGGTCGTTCAGTATTTCACTTGCCATTTTTCTGTTATTGTTTTTATAAAATTGATTTTATATATCCTAAATTAGGTAGATTTAACAATAATGCTTTCTTGTACAGTGTTCAGAGACTGTATTTTTTACTACTCAAAACGTTTAGTCTCTTTTGGTTTGTATTAGATTATATTAAACAATGAGTATTTTCTTAATTTTATCTAATTCAACAGTGGCATTCACTTTGGTGATGTCACTATGTTATTGTGAATTTTTTTTTTTGCTGGGCAGATGACGACAGGTCATCAATTCCTTGTTTTTTTTTAATGCCCCCCCCAACAACAGCAGTTGATTAGTGTCTGCCACATCAAGTGAAGCCTGGGGATTGTCCTACATTATTTGACATTCAATTGATTGTCCTACATTATTTGACATTCAATTCTACCTTTTTAAAATTATTTGGTCAATTCTCTTGAAGAAAAATTAATATGAATTATTGCTTATTTTCAACCATTTCAAAAACCTTGTTTTATGTCTTTTGAATATAAAATTGACTAGTAATTATGAACTGTAATTTTGCATGTAATTATATACAAAAAATTGCAACTAAACAAAAAGATGCAAATTCGTAACTATTAGCAACAATTCTTGGAAACTGTCATAATTCTGTGAAAGCTAAGATTAGACTGAACCCAAAACACCTATTCTGTGAGTGTTTACAGTGGTTAGCTGCATTTGCATGAGTAGTAAGTAGTGGCAAATCGTTTCTGTAAGAAAACAGAATTTACATCTTGGCTAAAAGTGCTTGGTTAAACTCTCAGGTCAAACTGCCTAACCTGGGCGACTAAAGGCTTGCTTATCAAATGTGTCAGCTGTTTAAATATTGTTAGGGGAAATCTACTCTATAGGTAGGATGTAGCTTTACAACAAATCTTATTCAACATTTTTATTACTGAAATATGTCAAGAACATGATGTGAGGATAGTTTCGTGGAGTTGTTTCTTTCCAAGTCCCTGATAATAAAAATTTGGTGACTAAAACTATTGATAGTGTCCAAAAAAGCATTTAATCACTTGTACATATGAGAACTTAGTATTTGTATACTTATTGAAACAAATACTTTTTTCTGTTCTAATGCAGACAAAATAACTCCTGAAATAAAGTCTTTGCTTTCTGCTGGAAAACTTTTAATCACTTTAAAAATGTGTGTAGCTCAAAGAAAAATCTTTTAAATGACTATTGAATAAGTTGTAAAATGGATTGTTGATCATTTTGAAGTATTTTGTGTCATAACTTGCAGTGTTGAGGTTTTAAATCTTGATTATACATGGCAAAAAGGACATTACTTATTGATGATGTTTTACTGCGCTAAGATCAGGGCAATCCTGTGAGTTACGGAAAAGACTGTTGCTCAGGTGTGTTATATTATTGTGAGTGTGGTGTTTTGTGTTGTGTTGTTGTTCAAATGTAGTGTTTGATTAAGAGTGTGAGTTTTCGTTTATAAGGTATTGTGGTCTTTGTATCTTTTGAAGTTTTTTGTTCTGTTTTAATTTATTGATGAAATGTAGAATGTTTAGATTTGTGTTGATATTGGTGTATGTGTACAGTGAGTTCTATATATGTATTGCGAATTTGATTTGAGTAGTGTTTTATATTCACATGTTTTGACTATCAAGAAATGTTTAACTTATAAGAAATGTGTAATGTTTTATGAACATCTTGCTATTCTTCTTACTATCAGAAACTCATGGTCAAATGTCAATTGAAGCAATGGCGTTGACTTATTCATTTCATAATGTTGAAAGTCAATACAGTAATACCTCGACTTACTCTACACCGTTTTACGAGATTCCCAAGTTACGAGGTTTTAAATCATGGTATCCGAGTTACGCAGAAACTGGCCTGTTCTAGAAAAAAATATCTTTTATAGCACATAAAGAGAAAATATTTCCAGGTTTTAAGGCCACCAAAGACCGATTGACACTGATGGTTGGTGCAAATACAGCTGTTAATTGTAAGTTGCAACCTCTCATAGTTTATCGCTTAGAAAATCTAAGCGCATTAAAAAAATATTTCTGAAGGTAGCTTGCCCATGATTTGGAAGTCAAATCATAGAAGTTAGGAGACAGCTTTCTTTTTTGAGGATTGGCTTTGGTCATCATGTCATACCTATAGTCGAATGTTATTGGCACTCTAAACAAATCCTTTTAAAGTAATTCCTATTAATTGACAATTTACCTGGTCATCCTTCTACTTTAACTAATTTTGACAAACGCGTGAAAATGATATTTTTGCTACCAAAAACAACTAGTTTTCTTCAACCAATGGATCTGGGGGTCATCAAAACATTTAAAGCTATTACACAAGATCATTTGCGCACATCCATGAAGCTATGAGGCAGAAAAATGAGCCCTCTGTTGAAGATTTTTGGAAACAGCTCAATGTTCTAGATGCTTTGAGAATCATTGTACATTCTTAGAATAAAATTTCACAAAAAACTTTAAATGGAAAAAGGTATGTCAATTTTTTTTTGTCACTGAAACTTAAGCGGAATCAGTGCCAGAGTCTGATGAAATTGCTGATGTGATGTGTTTGAAAAAGTTGTAGGTTTTGCCAGGCAACTCAATTTAGAAGTGGATATTGATAACGTTCAATATTGCGGCTTACACAACCAGGAACTGACAATTAATTGGTGAGCTCATAGAAATTCATGAGCAGGAGCAAGACATTAAAAAACCAGATTCTTTAAACCCAGTTGAGGTACAAGATGAAATGATGGTTAAAAACTTGACAAAAGGCCTTAGTTTAATTGAGCAAGGCTTATAAATTTTGTAAAACATAAACTCCAATGAGAATATTTCTGCCACAAAACAAACAAAAAATATCAAGTTATGAAGAAATTCTGTGTGAGACAACAAAATCTTCAATTCATCAAACAAATTTACTAGATTTTATGAGCCTTCTATGCCAAAATAACTTCTTTTTACTTATTTCTTTACAATATGTATCAATATGATATAATTGTATGTTGAATAATGTATTTAAGATTTTAATATACACACATCTTTCTTCTAAATTATTAGTTTATTTAGTCTTTGGTCACAATTAAACATGATTCCTGTGGTTGTATGTAAAATTATACCTCAAATTACACGGTTATCGCTCGGTCCTACCTATCGCGTAAGTTCGGGGTATTACTGTACATTCTCTTACATTCATCTACCAATGTTCTGCTCACTTTAAAATAATAAAACTCTTCAAGTTACTGTGATTGACTTAATTGGTCACCTCTCTAGTCTTCCTGAAACGTTTGCCATGTTATGGTAAAAGATGATCTCATTTTCAAGAAAATTTTCATTTACCCTTCCATTAAATCTTTTTATTTTATGAAACTAATAGAGTAAGAGTTCAATGCTTTTGATATGTTTGGTGATTCGAGATAAGTATGTTGCAGTAGAAAGCAGTATGTTTTTGAATGTTGATACAAAACATCATCCAATGTTTGAACTCCTCTTGTGATAATAGCCCATTTGATGCGCTGTGATATTATCCCATTTTTTTGTGACTGAAGTTGTACTAGATGTATTTCATTAATGATTTTTTTATATAAGAAGTTTGGAGAGATTTTTCAATTATTATTACCAGCTTATATTATCTTTTGTATAAGAAAACATTAAATTCTCAGAATTCTTTATATTTACCAAGCATTGTTTTAGTCAGGTTTACTATGTGAGTAATTTTATTTATACTAACAGAGATCGGATATGGATAAATATTCCTACAGAATTCAGGTACTTAATTAAGTCTGTAATAGTTCTTTAAAGTTTATTGTAGTTTATAGCCTTTAATTATGTAAACATAGGTGATTTTTGAACTATACTTATTTATTTTTGTTGTGATAATATATAGAAGTATTATTAGTATAAATTTATCTATATTTGATAGTACATAATATTAAAATGAAATTTATTTTTAATTGTAAATAAACACATTGCCTGCCTCTGAAACTTTGTTTTACTCTACCTTTCAATATGTTTTCCAGGCATTCACAAAAATATGAATGGTTGATCTTTTAACTGAAACTTATTAGATGGATAAAAAAATCTCACTTCTTGCAATTCAATACAGTCCTAAAGGACCCAGGATTTCGATACTTTCAAGATAAATATCTTTAAATGATAAAATAACTGTAATACTGTGGAAGACATCTTAGTAGGTCTTAAAAAGTTTGTTTCCCAAAATAGTATTAAACTATCTATTGTAACATGTTAAAAAAAAAAATATTAACTGGCCAGTATTGTACTTTTTTATGTTAGATAATGTTTTGAGATAACTAAAAAGTTAACATTGGTTTACTGTTTTGTATGTAACTGATACACTTTCATACAAAACATTTATGAATTAAAAGATGGAACAAATCCACTTCTCAATATTTTTATTTACCTGCAAATGTTTCTATCAGACTCAGGTTAAAATTCAAAAATATTCTTTAAAGCAATAAATTCATAAAAGATTGTCACATTTTTCTAACAAATTAGTGTAGCCTTAAAGTGGTTCATTGGGCTTTTTGACCTGATTATTATTGAAATGTTTATAAGTAAATAAAAATAAAGGAAATGGAATTTATCTTAGGCTCCTTGTTAGAGTTGTTTCCAAAATTAAACACTATTACTGGATCCATTGGACTAGTTGGTGACAGCTTACTGGTATTGTTAGGGTATTTATATAAATTTATAACTTTTGTTATTACTGTTCAAACAAAATGAACTGGATAAAATGAACTATATAAACATTTTGTTTGTATTCAAAAATCTCTGAAAAAATTAATATAATTTTTAAAATGTAACAAAATAAGAGAAACAAAAATTACATTATGTATGAGTTCCATCTGATATTTATTTTCACTTTTAAATTATTCACAATGGAAAAATAAGAAATTAGCTACCAAAATGAAAACCCCATTACAGTAAGCTTATTGTAATAAGTTTTCAAAACAACATGGAATACTTTCAGTTTTTGCGTTATACACTGTCAGTTCAAAAATGATCGTGACTTTTCTTTTTTCAAAAATTATTTATTCATGAATTTCAAGTTTGGGAACAAGAAAAAAATCCCAGAGGCCCAGATATTTGGAATACGGTGGCTGCAGCATCATTAGTGTGTTGTTTTTTGCCAAAAATATGCGCACAAGTAACAAAGTGTGAGCAGGGGGGGTTGTCATGATGCAAAAGCCAATTTTTGTTCTTACACAAATCTGGGCATTTCTAGCAGATTGCTTTGCACAAATTGAGCATAACTTGCAGGTAATATTCCTTATTTAACGTTCTACCCTGTGGTAAGAACTCATGATGCATATCGCCCCTGCAATCGAAATACATTCGACTGAACTATCTGTGCTTTTTTTGGTCTTGACTTGTGCTGCAGTTTCCATTGGGAAGATTGAGCTTTAGTTTCCACATCATAAACATAAACCCATGATTCGTTACCTGTTATGACCCTCTGGAGTCATCACAGATAGAGTCGAACACTTCATAGCAATGTTGATGCATTGCTTTTTTTGGTAGAAATTGAGCAATTTTAGTACACATTTCTCAGAGACCCATATCATGCCCAAATCATTTGGTAAAAATCGAATGGTCAATCAATATGTTTAGGTCCTCAGCAAACTTCTCTAATGGCGATTCGACGATTGGGTTATACTATTTTCTTCACTTCATCAATATTTTCGTCTGTTGATGTGCTCGGGCATCTTCGTTGTTCACATCTTCTCGGCCCTCTCAGAACATTTTTTACCACCGATAAATGTTGATTTGGTCCGAGTTAGCTTTTCCATATTCTACTGTCAACATTCGGAATGGGTCCGTGCACTTGATTTTGTTTTTCACACAAAATTTGATACAGATTCTTTGACTTATTTTTTTGGAACCGGCAAAAGTCGAAGGCAAGCCAAAACACATCAAAGCAAAACAATTGTCCAATTAACTGAACATTCAAAATGGCCAAACTTTTCAGCATAAATACCAACATAACGCCACAAAAAAATCAATTGTACGTAACTCAAGGAAATTCAAAATTCACGATAACAGAGCATGTACGTCTTGAGGTTTATTTATATAAATTACTACTTTTGGTATCACTAGGCAAACATCCACTACTTAATGATATTTTTCAGCAAACACATTTCACTCTAGGTCAGTATATTGTTCAATGCTGTGAGTCTTGGACAAGACTGTTGCTCAAGGGTGTCATGTTGTCACATCAATGCAACTACTTTATGAACAACAATACACCACAGACTCATACCAATACAACACACCTGAGGAACAGTCTTGTCCGTGACTCAACATTGAACAATGTACTGACCATGTGCAAACACGTCTGCTGACAAATATTTAGTAAATAGTGGTTTTTTGCCAAGTGATACCAAAAGCAGTAATTTAACATGGAATATGTTTGTAAATATAGAAGCAACAGATGACAGTCCTACAAAGTGTAATGTCAGTGACTATATAACTGTATTACAACTGTGGCGTAATGTTTAATTTAAATAAAGTAAACCTCTATACCACAAATTACTTTTTCTTTTATTTAAAACCTTATCTAGATTTCAATTACATAGCAATCATCCTTAAAGGTAATTTACAATTAAAAAAAAAAAAATATTGCCAAATAAGCCTATACTTTGGTAAAATCAGAAACATATAGAATTGAATTGCTCAGTCCAAATTCTACTCTAGTATTCTAAAAATCTATTTGTCCTATAGGCCAACCTATACATGATCATAGTAGATTCACACATCATATATACACACACATAATACTTTAAATTCACTTAAACATTAATGTATTTCCACTAATGAAATTAATATTCTCAGAAGATTATGGCTGCCAGGAAGTTAGCGTTAACACTGGCTGGTGGTGAAACCGAGCAAACGTAGAATATTTTCGGGCGACAAACAAGCCTCTGTTTACTCTCTTCTGAATATTAAAAAATTGTATTTCTTGTACACATGTGATTTAAATATATTTAGGATTACATACAAAGTTGTTACAACACTTCAAACATTTTATTTAATTAGTTATGTTTGTATATTCACTGACGGAACAACAGGCTGACCAAACGTACCTAAAGTTAAGCGGTTGTAGATATAGAAAATGAAAATCCTGCCAACATATTTTTTGCAAGCGTGTTACGTACACATTTAGCTACAGAACTAACTATACCACAATATTTAAATAAAGCCAATAAATTAGCTACAGATCATGATATCAAGCCCGGACGAAAACCGTACCCAGCAATCGTTAAACTATTCTAAAAGTTATAAAAAAAATCCAATCACATTCTTTCTTTGCAGACGTGTTACAAACAAATGGAACATTATATCTAACACTGTTACAATATTTGGATGTCAATATTACATCAGCTGCAAGCCGTGATAGCTAGCCCGGGCGCTCACCATATCTACCTCTCGTTTAGCAGTTCCACAGGTTTGAAAATGATAACCCCGACCACATATTTCTTTGCATTCGTGTTATGCATACATGTAACTTTATAACTAATACTGCTGCAATATTTGGATGTCAATATTACATTAGCTACAAGCCATGATAGCTAGCCCGTGCGCTGACCGTATCTACCTCTCGTTTAGCGGTTCCAGTGGTTTGAAAATGATAAACCCAACCACATATTTCTTTGCATTCATGTTACGTATACTTGTAACTTTGGAACTAACACTGTTACAATATTTGGATGTCAATATTACATCAGCTGCAAGCCATGATAGCTAGCCCGGGCGCTCACCATATCTACCTCTCGTTTAGCAGTTCCACAGGTTTGAAAATGATAACCCCGACCACATATTTCTTTGCATTCGTGTTATGCATACATGTAACTTTATAACTAACACTGCTGCAATATTTGGATGTCAATATTAAATTAGCAACGATCCATGATAGCTAGCCCGGGCGCTGACCGTATCTACCTCTCGTTTAGCGGTTCCAGTGGTTTGAAAATGATAACCCCAACCACATATTTCTTTGCATTCATGTTACGTATACTTGTAACTTTGGAACTAACACTGCTGCAATATTTGGATGTCAATAATAAATTAGCCTCAAGCCTTGATAGATAGCCCGGGCTAGACATTTGTCTTCGCAGGCGAGTTATGAATACATCTAACGTTATAACTACCATTACTAGACTAATCGGAAGTCAATAACAAAATACCTGGGCGAATATCGTACCTACCCAGCGTTAAGCTTACGGTAGTTCGGTTTTGAGTTGTAGCAGATTAGCAATATATATCAAAAGAAAGAGGCAAAGATATTTGGCATGCATAAAAAAATGATAATTATACATTACCCATTACTAATACCCAATACTATTACCCATTAATGCTGGTAATAATTAAACGCGTCCCAAACATCCTTAAGAATTGAATAATATATTTAATTTAGGTGTAGTAGACCTTTGATGTTTTAGAATATATTTAACATCTACATAAAACGATGAAAATCCGTTACACGTTTTTTGTGTTTTTACACATTTTGAACCCTAGTCCAATAATGTTTATCCAAAGATAAAGTGCCTTCTTTACTTTTCCTTCCGAGTGTCAGCCTACTATTTTCTCTTTCTTCGTTCTCGAGAAGGAAAGTGGCTTCCTTTGTTTTCACCGGTGCTTGCAAAACTGCTACTTTCCCTCAGGCGTAGGGAAAAAAACTTTTATCTGTAGGTTTTGTAAATAAATTTAGGATCATGCGTATCAATTTTTTTCAACTAGAAGTAACTAAAAAGTTTTTCAACTATCTGTAACATTTTTACAACTAAATATGTAAAAAAATATTTGCATTTCGATATACTTTTTAAAAATGGTAAATCTAATTACAATTATTATACCCTTACAAGGGTGCCGAAATAATTCTTGCCGGAGTAATTGCTAAAGCCTAAGCCCTGCTGTGTATATAAATAAATATATTTATAGCGAGTCAACTGTAGTTGGGTTCGCCTCGTCAATGCTAGATGAGATTTTAGCGAAATGTCGGAACTGCGAATTTATACACTGCAGAATGAACGGATGTACTCCAGATAACAACTATTCATATATGTATATATAATGTGAGGCATATTATAAACTAGAAATCAATGTTTGGAAATAAAAGTAGGAAATATTAAGTAAAAATCCGGCATAGAAAGCGTATTGAAAACTGGCAAAGAGGACAATACTATTGTAAATAACAGTTTAGAGTTGTAAATCAGTCCTGGGTGTGTTGGGAGCATAAGGGTGCAGATTGTTCTCTACAAGTGTAAGGGAAAGTTTGACATCTGGAGGAGTCAAAGAACTCACACAAGCAGGGCGTAACTGCAACATAAAATGAAGAATTCAAACAGCAAAAACCGTTGGCAAAACGTTCAGTGGTTCAATGTTTAAAAATTTAAACCCTGGTTTGCCGAAACACCATACGGGGGTGGTTAAAATGCTTGCTTCAATTCTTTAGCAGCCTAAAGGTGTGGTTCTAGGTAGCCTATTATAAAGCCTTGAGATTAAAAATATAAACTATTATTTATAATTATTTCCTTATAAAATAAAATTCTTTAAAATCAGTTCTTTAAAATTCAGTTCATCGTCAACGATATCTCATGATTTACGAAAGGTTCATCATAAACGTTTTGCCGTATATTAATTAACTCTACCTGCTCAACATACAACGGCTCCTTATATACCAGCATAAACTTTCTTTCTTACAAGTGCTGAAATACAACTCTGTTAATTTGACTATGCTCTATAAGTGTTGATTTGTTTACCATAAGTATATTCATTGGAATTAATGAAATGGTTAAAGTTAACAGCTTTAAAGCCAAAGACTTTTAAATGTTCTATATTTTAATTTGTTTGGTTATCTTGATATTATTTGTTTATTTATCGTTAGACATAATTGTACAGTAATCCTGTCTTTCCTAGCTATTATCTCGCACTGTAACCTAATTGACAATTACTAACTACCTGTTTCAGGTTAGGCAGTGACAAACACGTGTGCTGTGGCGCAGTTCTACATTAATTACTAATTTAATTTTGCATGTTCTATTTCTATTTCGAGTAGGCAGCAGAAGACTCACTAACAAGGTGTTAATGTATTCCTCCCCTACACTCTCCCATGTGCATACTCTAGCAACCAGGGTTCCTGCATGATATATCGCAGGGGTTTTTTGCCTGCTTTCCTCTCTCTCTTCACGTGACATTTGCAGTTAAGTTTCTTTTTACTACTTTCCTATTAACCATAGAATGAGTTTAACATCTTGGTACTTGGACAATCAATCATTCCTGAACCCTTCATTTCCGGTAGGATTATGACTGCATGCGCATGTGAGAAGTAGGCTGGTCGCCACGAGGTCTGGGTGGGTTTTGGGGCATTTTTTACCTTGATTATAACAAAAAAGTTTTCTTAGTTTTTCATCTCATTGTTTAGTGTTTTGGTATTTAATAATACAAGTAAGTTCACATTTTCACTCAGTCCTAATTTTTTCACACGATAAAAGATGATCTTTATTTTTGACCGAATTTAAGAATACTCGGTCTTGTTTTTAGACTTTAAAATATGTAGTTTAAATCAAATTACCGTATATCCTAATACAAATTGGCGGTAATATACGTCATTGATTGTACCTCCTATCGGAGAAGTAAACTCAGGTACATAAAATTTAATTTAATTGAAAACTGTTTTTGATCCTGTAAACATATTTTAGGGGTAAAAAAATTACTAGTGTCGGGAGAAGTTTTCAAAATTATATTACGATACCCATAATAATGAATCTATTACTGTACATAAAATCAGATACCGGCTTGTCGGGACTATCATGTGATAATTTGAGCAGTGTTTATTTCTGCTGGAGATAAGGCAGATAATAGAAAACTAATGCGATGTAACAATACTGAAGTGTAAACACTTAGACCAGTCTCGACAGTAGTTGCCCCTCTATGCTTAGACTTAACTGTCACGTTATCGCATTCCCGCTGATAACATTTTCTCCCAACAGTAAACTACTACAGTAGGAAAGTTTTTATACAGAAACCTTTATTTGCAATTACTGATTCAGAATAGCCTTACGTTAATTTACAATTAGTTCAGTTATTCAATACTTTGGTTTAATTTGGTATAAGTTAGATTTAGTGAATTTAGTTCTTTAATTTAAATTATAATTTTTATAACAAATAAAAGACATACACAAAACTAACAATTTAATCATTTATTAACTCATACGCCTTTTAATAACAAAGTCATCATCATCAGTCAGTGTTGCAACTACAAACTCTAACTTAAAACTAAGTGAATAATTTGTGGGTTTTGTGTATGTCTTTATTTGTGTCGTTTATTTATTATTGTATATTTATTATAGTTATTTATTTTGGTGTCGTTTATCTGTGTTAACATAACCTCACAAGCTAATCTCAAAGAATAGTTGTATAATTTTTATGTTTACCTAGGTTACTATTCTAGCTGTTTAGTCCTAAGGTTGTAGTACGTACTAGGTTTACTGTTTAGGATTTGGTTTTATTTTTTTCTAGTTTTAGATTAGTTTATTATTTGTCTAGGCAATGTTAACTGTATTTGGTTCTTTACAAAAAGAAATTGTCATGGTTATTTTCTTGTTAAAAAGGCCATTTGCAATAAAGTATATTTATTTAAATTATGTTTAAATTAATTTAAATAAAGGTAGTTAAATTGAGTGTTTCTGAAAACTAACATAACGACAGTGCTTCATTTTGCACTTTTAATCGCCTTATTTAATTGTTAATAACTTCTAAGTAGAAAATAAAAGTAATAAATATATTAAAACTCGGTACTTATTTTGTAAAATTGCAAATGGCCTTTTAATGCGGCATTGGTCAAAATACATTCCATGTCCAACAAAGAAGTAAATCTCAAGTTGTAACCTTTGCTCTGTTAGTTTTCTTTGTAGCCAAGAGTTCTGGTTTATATTATTCATAACAGTTTTGTTTCAACTGCAAATACAAAGTTGGACATTGAATGGACCGATGGTGGTCCCAACCCCACAGGGATACAAACATCCTTTGCAGAGGGTTAACAAGAAGAAAATACCATCGTTTTTCATCATTCAGACATGAATGGATTGTTATCATAATAATAGTTTATGTGATTAAAAATCAGTAACTAAATCTTTTCCAGGTAACTTGTAGCTTCATTGAGATAAAGCAATGATTATGTACCTTACAATAGGTACATAATATGTAAGTCATTAATGTAGACTACCTTATTTCAGTTTTTCCAAAACTTATTGCTTGTCATCTGGCTAACCGATAATTGCGAAGCATTTGTTTAATTCTCATCTTATCAAAAATGTTATAGTTACTGTTTTCAATTTCGATTTCAAACTACCGTTTATTTGATTACATAGGCCATCTTGCGGAACTTTAAAGGTGTTAGAAGTTTACATTTTTCTCTGCAATACAGTATTTCAAATACAAATACGAAAAATAATACATTTACAGTTAAACATTCAAACATTATATACTGTTAGGATTTACAAAGATCTGGATTTTCTTAATTTATAAAAAAACTTATTATTAATTTCATTATGAAAAAATGTCAACCTAAAACTTTTATTGGCTTACAACTTGCGCCTTGGCCTCCAAAACCTATTGTTCCATAAAAGGCCCCTGGATACCTTGCTGCTCCCTCACAGTAGCGTACATCAGAGTTATACTTATAACATTCCATCCAAAGTTGCATGTATACTTAACACATAAAAAAGTGACCACTGCTTTTTTATAAATTACGTGATAGTTTAACGATCGAAAGGTACAGTTATCGTCTGGGTTAGTTATCATGGCTTGTAACTAGTTTTATATTGCCTTCCAAATAGTGTAGTAACGTCAAGTTACTTCTATTGATAGCACGCCCATAACTCGTTGTAGCTTCTAAGATAATACAACGATTGATAGTATTGGTAGGTACGGTTTTCGCCAGGGTAATTTGTTATTGACATCCAAATATTGTAGCAATGTTGGTTATAATGTTACTTGTATGCATAACACGCCTAAAAAATTATTCCATTACAATAATATTCTCTAACCTTGCAGCTAGTTTATTATTGACATCCAAATATTGCAGCAGTGTTAGTTCCAAAGTTACAGGTATGCGTAACACGAATGCAAAGAAATATGTGGTCTGGGTTATCATTTTCAAAATTCTGGAACCCAAAAAACGAGAGGTAGATACGGTGAGCGCCCGGGCTAGCTATCATGGCTTGTAGCTAATGTAATATTGACATCCAAATATTGCAGCAGTGTTAGTTCCAAAGTTACAGGTATGCGTAACACGAATGCAAAGAAATATGTGGTCTGGGTTATCATTTTCAAAATTCTGGAGCCCATAAACGAGAGGTAGAAACGGTGAGAGCCCGGGCTAGCTATCATGGCTTGTAGCTAATGTAATATTGACATCCAAATATTGTATCAGTGTTAGTTATAATGTTTCATTTGTTTGTAACAAGCCTGCAAAGAAAAATTATATTGGATTTTTTAATAACTTTTAGAACAGTTTAACGATTGCTAGGTACGGTTTTCGTCCGTGCTTGATATCATGATCTGTAGCTTATTTATTGGCTTTATTTAAATATTGTGATATAGTTAGTTCTGTAGCTAAATGTGTATGTAACACGCAAGCAAAAAATATGTTGGCAGGATTTTCATTTTCTATCCCTAAAACCGCTCGATAGGTAGACACGGTCAGTGTCGAGGCTAGTGGGTATCATAGCTTGTATCTAATTTAATTTTGAGATCCTAATACTGTAACAGAGTTATTTATAGTGTTACATTTGTTTGTAACACGCCTGCAAAGAAAGAATGTGTTTGGATTTTTTTTTGTAACTTTTAGAACAGTTTAACGATAGGTAAGTACGATTTTCGCCCGTTCTTGATACCCTGACTGTAGCTAATTTATTGGCTTTATTTAAATATTGTGGTATAGTTAGTTTTGTAGCTAAATATGTACGTAACACGCTTGCAAAAAATATGTTGGCAGGATTCTCATTTTCTATCCCTATAACCGCCTAACGAAGGTACGTTCGGGGAGCCTGTTGTTCCGTCAGTGAATATACGAACATAACTAATTAAATAAAATGTTTGAAGTGTTGTAACAAGTTTGTAAGTAATCCTAAATATATTTTAAATCACGTGTGTATAAGAAATACCATTATTTAATATTTAGAAGTGAGTAAACAGAGGCTTGTTTGTCGCCCGAGAATGTTCGTGGCGCCAGCAGCAGCCAGCGTTAACGCTAACTTCCTGCCGGTAGATTATGTATGTACTAAACACTCTTTTATGAAAAACAAGGAGTTATTTTTCTAGACTGAATTATTATTCGTAAGAAAATTTATGTCTTACACAAACCTTTTACAGTATAGTTCACTATATAAATGTATAGGCATTTTTGGACTAGATAGGAGACTGACAGACTTACCTAATAGCAATAGTCCAAAACTGCAATCTCTTGGAAACAAATAAATAGACACATATAAAAACTTATCACACTATTGAAATATTTCGATCAAAAATGATTTTCATCAATCAAAAAAAGAGAAAAAGAAAAGCTTGACTGATGAAGATCATTTTTGATTGAAATATTTCAATAGTGTGTTAAGTTTTTATATGTGTTTATTTCCAAGAGATTGCAGTTTATGACTATTGCCATTAGGTAAGTCTGTCAGTCTCCTATCTAGTCCAAAAATTCCTATATATATATATATATATATATATATATATATATATACACACATAGTTTGTCTGAACTTGAAAACATTATGCCTTCACCAAATTGTAAGAAACAGTGATTTCAGCGGTATAAAATTAAAATGTTCAAAATTCTTTGTAATTTGATTTTTTTGTCAACATGAAAATATAACAGCACTTTGAGAAAGCTGTCCTTTACAAATTGTTTTTACTTTGATTGTAAAAAATTTTCTAAAGCAATAAACGTACATAAACCTCATTGCCAAGGACAGACACTCATATTAGAAGGCGGTGACAAATAGCAGCACTTACCTTCATAGCACTTTTTATTTCACAATTTAACACATTCAATGTGGTACTAAAAATTCAAAACTTCCCTAGATGAAAATAATTCATCATGTAAATCTGTATAACCATATATTGATTACGATATTGTTTTACAATTAAAAATTACAATTACAAAAAAAATAGAAAATTAAAATAACAAGAAAAATGTTGTAACTTTGTTTACCATGAAATGAAAATTTTCTGGTCATGTAGAATTTTGTTTCTAAAATTGTTATATGATTTTATGTAACTTTGATGTTTTTTCAAGTGTCATCTTCTTCTGTTTGAAATATAGTGGTTAGAATAATCTGTCATTGGTGTTGGGCTGTATAAGTTCCTTTCAGTAATGTTAATATAGGTAACTCGTTAGTCTTTGACGAAATTCCACAGTTTATATGTATAGACAATATAGCTTACAAATCTTATAAAAACAATTTTTAAAATGACTAAGAACTCTTACTAAATAAAACAGAAAAATTAGGTTAAAACCTGAGTAACTGCTGAGCTGTTTCCCATATCCACAAACCAATAACCAGTAGTACTACTAAAGATAAATATAAGCAGCGACATAACCTCAAACATTTACATTGAATGGCTAAGCCACATTGAAAATTTTAGTAATGGGCACCAGTCTCAACTACAGGAAACAGAATAGAGAGAGTGGGAAGTCGCCTGGTCACCACTGACTTACCCACAGTGAATGCATTAATAATCAATTACAATCAACAACATACAATATGTATGCAAGGCACCTTTATTAATATGAGCCTACAAACCTCGCTTTAAATTATCCCTTCTACGCATGGTTTCTCTATTGTCTATCATAAAAAATATTGTCTTTAACTGTAAACATAACTTTACAATTTTTTTCCCTTTCTGCCATTAGTACTGATACTAGCAACAGTAGAAAAATTATGGCAATAATGTTTTTGTAACAGATGAAACAACTTTTCATTGCATGTGTACTTTAAAAACATTATTAATTGTATCACTTACAAGTAACAGTACAAGTTTTAGTGTATTAATACAGTGAGACACTAAAAATTGTGAAGTGAAATGTATAAGAAACTGACCTGCAGTCTTGAATATTGTATGATAAAACCTGAACACTTTACTGATCATAGTTCACAGAAACACTCCTAGTGACTTTCACTTGCTTATAAAGTTGAATGAATATCTGAGATCAAAAAACATTAACAGTAAAGAAATTGAGTTCCATATTAACCATTCAGGTAATTTCAGTGTTAATAAAATATATTCTCAAGCTTGTAAAATTAATTAGATGGAAAGTAATCAAAGATATGTTCCTGAAGTACTTGAACAAAATTACAAAACAAATTGTTCTAGAAATAATTTTAATTCTTTACATTTTTACTTACTGGAAATATTTCCTACAAATAAATGCTACATAACATGTGGTCAATAAAATCAATTAATAACAATTTTATGTCACAAGTGAGATAAAAAATTGAATTAAAAAAGTCATTGAAATGTTTAATATTGTATGTAGTTATTACCCACTTTAATAAACATAAAATGCCAACTACAAAATTAGAAGTTTACAATTTCAGGCTAAATTAGAAGTTATAATTGAAATGGCTATGGAAGTTGTAGTAGTTGATAAAAACAGTTTTTTAGATTTGGAAATGTTGATATAGCATTGAAATAAGTGGCTGTCACTGGATTTTCCTAAGAACCATGAACTTGAGCAATAAATGTAACCGGGATAAAAACCTTACTATGCCTTCAGTAAACAGTTATCCTATGTGTCTTTATTTTTCATCAAATGGTAATTTTTTTCAAATCCAAGTTGAGATCAAAGAACTGCTCATAAAAAACACTAATTCAAGTTATTTTAAAAATAAAAATATTACCAACTGTCTTTAGTCATTAGAGTAAAAACATATAGAAACAAAATTTTGAGCTTTTGTTTGTAGAAGTCTATTTTATGTTGATTTACACTGAAAAAGACAATTTAGTGAAATAAAATCAATTAGTAACAAATACAATAGGCCCAGTTAATTCAGATAAAAATTGTTATACATTCAAATGTTAGACAGTTGAGGAGTCATTTTAATAAATAAAATCTGTATGTAACAAATATCTGTTAAAGATAAACAATAATATTTATTATTGTCTGTTGAAAAATATAAATTATGATTTAATGAGCTTTTTGTTTTATAATAAATGATCTTTATCAAAATAAATTCTTTATTTGCTTGAATGTACAAATAAATTAATAATTTATCTATCTAATTAAAAAAAAAAGACACTTAAAATATGTAATGCTGCCAGATATCTTGTTAGTAGAAGAATGATTATTATAGAGGAAAGGCAGTGTGTTAGACTGTGATATTAATAAGGATTCTCAGTAACTTGGTGAAGTTATTTATGACAAATAAAATCAAGCAGAAACTTATAAATTTGTGTTGTATACATGTAAATAGTTAATGAATAATAATTTTCTTATAAAATATAATAAACAAACAATGTTGTAATTTATTTGTGAGAACTAAAAAAAGGCATATAAATTACATAGGCTGGCCTATTTGAGGCTTAAAGTGATCTATAGTAGTGAAATTTGAGCTTCCAAACACTTATAAAGACTGGGTTAGCATTCGGAAAAGTTTTGTGAAAGCTTAATGATTTTTCAAATTGTAGTAGGCTCTACACAATTTCAGTCAAATAGTGATTTAAGCCTGGAAGTAAATGAAAAGATTCAGTAAGTTTGTAACGAAAATTTTAGGCTGATCACACACATGCTGCTGATGAACAATAAATAAATCCTAAAATTACCACTGCAAGAAAAAAATTGAGAGGAAGATGACTTGAAAACTGGAAACTAGGCGATGGAAAACATTTTTGAGAATAGTGATATGTGGTCCCACTTTAATTGTCAAGGCGTGGTTGAAAAGTCTTGATTTTTCTGTTTAGGTATTTGTGATTCCATTTCTTTGATATCTCTCCAGTTTCGTCCTAGTTTCTTTTACCGTCCTGCCTACACCAATCGAAGCAATCTCTATTTACTTTTAATTTTCGAATATATTTCTTTCTCCCTTTCAATACCCATTTGAATTGTCATGATTTAGCTATCTGATTATATTTTGTTTCATATTTTTGAATAATTTCATTACCCTTGCTTCCACTTTTCTAATCTTCCTATTTGTAGTTCTGTTTAAACTTACTGACTAGTTCAATGTTCTTATAAATTTAATCTGAACAAAAAACTAAGACCATTCATAAGAATGCACTTTAACTTGGAACTACAAAACAAATGGTAAAATAACGTATATGTTCCTGGAGAACAATAACACAATAAAAAAAAGGAAGAAATACATATTTGTTGATTCCATCTTCATGTGAGTTACTAGTTTTCACTAAAAACACTTATAAATATGTTAGAACTTGCCTATAGTAGCACTTACTTTTGCTTGTTGAGGATGACCGTTTCAGGAGATGTGTCCCATTGTCAACTCAGACCATACAACATCCTCAAAAACATACTTATAGACACAAATACACCACAAACACACATTGAAAAAATCATCCACCTAATAAAATTAATCACATCTCAAAATCACTTTACTTACAATGACACTTTCTACACTAAAAAAGTACTTTCTACACTATGGATCCCTCATAGTTACCATCTTGCGGAAATATTCATACACCACACTGAACAAAACCACATTTTACATAACAATAAATACTCAGACAACATCATTTACTGGTATAGATACGTCGACGATATTATAACAATATACGAAGGCAATAAACGCCGAGCATACATATTTTTAAAACATCTTAATTCCTTACACTTTTAAAATGTTTAAAACTTGCCTATAGTAGCACTTACTTTGCTTGTTGAGGACGGCCGTTTCGGGAGATGTGTCCCTTTGTCAACTCAGACCGTAACTGATCTCAAGGTTTACGTAAGTTAGGGTGGGGGTGGGATATTTTGGTGGTGTGGGTGTATTTTGTGTGTATTAGGAGTTATGATTTCAGAAAGTGCGTGTGAGTTATAATGTAATTGTGTATTGAGTATGTGTGTAGGGTGTAGTTTGAAGTGCCTATATATTTCGTATTGTTCGGTTGTGTAGCGTTGGTTATTTCTGTGTTGTTTATGAAGAATTTGTAGAACTCGCTGATCATCTCAACTCCACAAAACATGACCACATAGACATAACATCCAACCTACAAATTCTTCATAAACAACACAGAAATAACCAACGCTACACAACCGAACAATACGAAATATATAGGCACTTCAAACTACACCCTACACACATACTCAATACAAATTACATTATAATTCACACGCACTTTTTGACATCATAACTCCTAATACACACAAAATACACCCACACCACCAAAATATTCCACCCCCACCCTAACTTAATAAGGCCGTCCTCAACAAGCAAAGTAAGTGCTAATATAGGCAAGTTTTAAACATTTTAAAAGTGTAAGTGATTACTAGTAGCTCACGCAAAGATGGACTCAACAAATGTTGATCTTAATTCCATATACACCCAAAACTAACATACACCATATTGAAACAGAACAAAACAACTCTCTTAAATTCTTGAACCTTACAATAAAACATACAGACAAACAAACACATAAATTCAACATATACCAAAAACCCCAAGACCAATACTACCATTTTCAAATCTTCAAACCACTTACACCAACATAAACTAGCCGTTTAAAACACCATCGAAATCTTATTGCTGTTCATGGCGAGCTGGTTGTTAATTATTTATTACACTTTTGCTATTGCTTACAACCAGACTTTTTGTTAACTTACACTTGGAAGAAACGTTTTCGTCTTACGACTTCTTCGGAGGCTGAAGAAGTAGCAAGACAAAAACGTTTCCTCCAAGTTTAAGTTAACAATTTAACAACATTTAATTAACAAAAAGTCTGGTTTCAAGTAATAGCAAAAGTGTAATAAGTACAACACCATGATATATCGTTTGCTTAAAAAAGTGTTAGACAAAGAAGAATACTACCAAGAATTAAACACCATAAAACATATAGCACAAACCAATGGATAGAACACAATGATCGACAAATTATACAACTGCCTAAAAATTCAATAACCCAAATACAAATACACAACAAGACAAACCCATAAAATACCTAACAATACCACACAGATTATCCAAAACCCACAATCTAACTAACACACTACAAAAATATAATTACAAAATAGCTTACTACACATACAACACTCTCAATAAACAATTTAAACTTAACAACAAAACAAATGACATGTACAACTCCGCTGGCATTTACAAACTAACTTGCTGTTTGTGCCCCCGTTTTTACAAAGGCCAGACAGAGAGGTCATTTTACACACGCTACCAAGAACATATAAACATAACAACAAACAAAAACAGCCAATCAAACTTCGCCGAACATCTCATATCCACAAACCATAACTACTCAAATATGTCATCTAACCTACAAATTCTTCACAAACAATATAAAAATAACCAACGCTACACAACCGAACAATACAAAATATACAAACATTTCAAACTATACCCTGCACACATACTCAACACCCAATTACATTATTATTAAACATTTGATTATTGATCTGGTGTTTTATACATTAAATCTAAACATTAATTTGACAATAATTACCAATAATTACCATAATAGCTTGTCAATATTTTTCAGTGATGTGTTTAATATAATAATTGGAAACAAAAGTGAACAAATAATGAATGCAGTATTTTTAAATAATTGCAAATTGTGTAGGCAAAAGTATTAAAAAAACTAACCATGTTAACATGACCTACATTTGAATCTCAATGCTTATTGTTCATGTATATCTGATAGCCCATGAACTAATAAACTTTTGTCGCTCTTTAAATTTATTGCAATTTTACTGATCAACTTGTGATAAACAAAATAATTTTAGAAAGTTGATCTTCCTTTCTATTTATCAGATAAGCGCCCTCTATAATCTGCTGGATCTGTCAAAGGATGATGCAATAGACCTAACTTCCATCATCTTTCATGAAACAATGATTATATAATTGGGTGATTTTGAGTAAAGTTAAAAATAAAATCTGGATTATAATTAATTCCCTGACCTCATAAAATTGATGTCCTAATAAAAAATTAATATGTTTGTTTGAAGTTAGAAATTGCTAAGGTTGTAAATAATAGTGATGCAATTTGTATGAAAAATTACAGTTTTAATTTTGTCAAATTAAAAACCTTGTAATCTAACTGTTTATGTTATTTATAATTTAAGTAAATTTTGTAACAACTTACTGAACATAAAGTTTTTATTGTACCAGGAAATCGTCAACATTGTCAAAATGAATTTCAATAAGTTTGTTAAAAGCTTATTTATATTTTACATTTATGTCAGTTATTATAGTAGAAGTTTCCATTTTGAAAGATTACCCAAATTGACAGAATTACTAAATTTAATCCCTACATTGAAATTAAAATTCATGACCTGCTCAACTTATAATTTAAGTAAATTTATTTAAAACTTACTGGGACAAAATATTTTTGATCATGCTAATTGATTTGCATTAGTGTTTAGGTTAACCACTAGGAAGTGTTGCTGAATTAGGTAGCAATGGTTTTAAAAGTATTTTTCTGTAATGTGATAAAAAAAAGTGTATTTAATTTGTTTTGACATGTACAAATCATACAAAAAGCTGTTTCTGTTAAAATCAAATCGGCTAAGCTTCATCCTTGTTTATACAGTCATTAATCCTTAAATAAGGTTAAGTCAGAGTGTGGTCCAGGCTGAGAGGGTAAAATGGTGGTCACTTCATCATAGGAATATATGTTGATAAACTTGTACTTATTCCATCAAATGTAGAGTTGTTGAACCATAAGCTAGAAATAGTGAGGATCTTTATATTAGCATGTTTCAATTTCATCATTAGGGGAGCCAGGGTGAGGAAAGAGTCTCTTTGCTAAATTAAATAATTAGATAAGCAAATGACTGATTCATGCATCGAACTTGTAAGGTAGCAAACTCATTTTGTTGTATACAATGATCAGTAGAGCCTATGTTGGGCTACTTGGATTTGTCTTCTTGTTATTTTATGTGTTCAGCCCTTTCAAATGATCACCTGATGAGATTTTATTAAATATCGAAATCTTGTTGCGGTTCATGATGAGCTGGTTGTTAATTACTTATTACACTTTTGAGGCTGGAGAAGTTGTAAGACGACTGGCTACATTATTAGCCACCAATATTGATATTTAGACCTTTTAAAATTCCTTCTTTTAGCTCACGCTCTTCTTATATATATATATATATATATATATATATATATATATATATATATATATATATATATATATATATATATCTTGAACAAATTTTCAATCATTAATAAAATACATTTTTATTCATCCAATCAAGTTCAAATACATTTCTTTTAACCTGTAGTGGATGATAATTGATGTTAACATAGTTTTTTCAAGTATTTATTCAATAATAATATAATAAAAATTTGGGGATCTAGGCAGGATTCGAACTCAGTATCTTCATGTCCAAAGTCTAGAGCTTTTTGGCACTGAGCCAACTTTCCCATAACTAGAAGTGAATTTCTCAAAGAGGTATATGAATTTTTGTTTTTCTTCCATCTGGCTGTCATAGAAACTTTCATTGTACAACCTTCAATATTTGCCATGGTTACCACACATTATCATAAATAATGGTCTAGGATTAAAAATGAATGTAAGGAATAAAATAAACAAACTAGATTAACGGTATTGAACCTTGCTTTACAAACTAACATTCGAAAGAAAAACAAAAAGAAACTGCAACACAATGTAAACAACATAAAAAAGAAAGCATATAAACAGTAACAAACAAAAATAAAAGTCCAATACAATACATAAAAAGGAAAATGGAAAATTGCAAGGAATTCCGGTTTCTGTATTGTCTCTTAATATTGTTATTCTCTAAACACTTTTAAATGTTTTAAACTTGCCTATAGTAGCACTTACTTTGCTTGTTGAAGACGGCCGTTTCGGGAGATGTGTCCCTTTGTCAACTCAGACCGTAACTGATCTCAAGGTTTACGTAGGTTAGGGCGGGGGTGGGATATTTTGGTGATGTGGGTGTATTTTGTGTGTATTAGGAGTTATGGTGTCAAAAAGTTCGTGTGAGTTGTAATGTAATTGTGTATTCAGTATGTGTGTAGGGTGTAGTTTGAAGTGCCTGTAGATTTCGTATTGTTCGGTTGTGTAGCGTTGGTTATTTCTGTGTTGTTTATGAAGAATTTGTAGGTTAGATGTTATGTCTATGTGGTCATGTTTTGTGGAGTTGAGATGATCGGCAAAGTTTGGTAGTTATTGTTTTTTAGTGATTTTATATGTTCTTGGTAACGTGTGTAGAATGACCTCCCTGTCTGGCCTATGTAAAAACTGAGGCATGAACTGCAAGTTAGTTTGTAAACTCCAGTGGTGTTGTAAATGTTGTTGATATTGTTGTTGGGTTTAAATTGTTTGTTGAGAGTGTTGTGTGTGGAGTAAGCTATTTTGTAGTTGTATTTTCGTAGTGTGTTATATTGTGGGTTTTGGATGATCTGTATGGTATTGATAAGTATTTTATGGAATTGTCATCTTGTGTGTTTGTATTTGGGTTATTATGTTTATTTTTTAGGCGGTTGTATAATTTGTCAATCATTGTTGGGTTGTATCCATTCGTTTGTGCTATATATTTTATGGTGTTTAACTCCTGGTAGTGTTCATCTTTGTCTAATGGTGTTTTAAGCAGGCGATATATCATGGTGTTGTAAGCAGCTAGTTTATGTTGGTGTGGGTGGTTTGAGGAACTGTGTATGGTCGTATTAGTACTAGTGGGTTTTTGGTATATGTTGAATATGTATGATTGTATTAGTACTAGTGGGTTTTTGGTATATGTTGAATCTTAAACTGTTCTCATGGTTACCACACAATATCATAAATAATGCTCTAGGATTAAATGAGTTAAAACAATAAACTAAACAAACTGATGGGATTAATGGTACTGAACTTTGCTTCACAAATGGACAATGGGTAAGGAAATTGAAAAGAAACTACAATATAATGTAAGAGATGATTAGAGAAAGAAAACAAAAACCCCAAGGAACGTTTGCAAATGGAACAAAACCAGAGCACTTACGTTTAGATAAAGGAAAATAGAAAGCTGCAAGGAAATTTGTTTTCTATTTTGCCACTTAATATTGTGATTCTGTCACATGTATATACATATTTATATTAATTGTAGCTATAAAATGAAAAGTAACTAAATAATTTTCCTTTGTTGATCTTAGTAGGAATTTTTAAAAACTATATTACTTGTTTATACTGTAGTCATTAGAGCTACATTCTATTCTCCAAATGGTTTAAACCCATATCATATTCCTTCTACAAGAAAAAAGTATCTTAACTTTTAAAATTTATAATATTAGGATAAAACAGAGGAGCTATTTGGAAAATATGTCTCACTGTTTGTGTAAAACGATTTTCAAAATGGTAGGTACCTTTATATTCCTTAACATAATAAAAGAATCAAGTTATAAGACTAAGAAATTGTAACCTCTTTATAATAAATCTTATCTGTAACATTTACTGTTAAAATAACGCTTTTCATTTAGTATCTACATTTTATTTTGAAAAATTGGAATATACTATTTTTGTAGAGACAAATGAAGGAGGCTGCACTGACGATCCTTCTTGAGAGCATAACTCATACATGTAAACATGGATCTGTATACAATTTCTAAACTGTGTTAGAGATTTGGCTATTTAGCAACATTGATTCTATAATAGTGTCATAAAAGTTACTTGAGTTATAAGTTTGGCAATATGTTATTTTATTGAATTAAAAACATTAAACATTAAACATTAAAGCATTTATTTATTTTAGTAGGCCTTGGTTTGGAAAATAGCTCAATCTAAGATTCAAATTACAAACTCACAAGAGATCTCTCAAGTTCTTGACAACTTCTTAGTATCTTCCTTCAACAGGCATTTTCCAACTTCAAAAAAATTTGAACTGTTTTTGATATTTTACTGAAATTATCTGTAGAAGGAATAAGTAGAAAAACTGGAAACCTGTACAACTGAAAATGAATATGAAAAGAAAAATCCTAAACCTTTTGATTACGTCCAAGATATTGTTACATTTAAAAGTATTATTCTAACTCATTCTAAATCGCTAAGCCTCCAAAAAGATGTTTGTTTTTAATCCAGGAAGATGATTTATATCGGATGATGTTTATATTATTTAAACAAAACAGTCCACGCTGGGTGTTTATATAATATCATGGTATTATCATAAGGTAACTATATTAGTTTTGTCACCTTTAGATAAAATCGTAAAGACTTTATGAACTTTTGTAGAGATTTCAAATGACCTTGGAATATGTACTTCGAATAAATTAGGTATTTTTAAGTAAATTCATTGCATCTCATTATGTACTCATGTTTTATTTTTAAACGGATATGGAACAAAATTCACATATTACAATAAAAATATTGAAAAGAACCCCAATACCACAAAAATAATCAAAAATAACAAATAAGACAAGTTACTTAAGATTAAACCCTTATGTACATTTCGATGACCATGTCATCATCATCAGAGGGTCTTGTTACAAAACACAATCTAGCACACAAGAAGTTACAAACTAGAATTCTTGTGTGCTAGATTGTGTTTTGTAACAAGACCCTCTAATGATGATGACATGGTCATCGAAATGTACATAAGGGTTTAATCTTAAGTAACTTGTCTTATTTGTTATTTTTGATTATTTTTGTGGTATTGGGGTTCTTTTCAATATTTTTATTGTAATACATTGTACCACTGTGCTCTTGATATTGTGTAAAATTCACATAATTGGTATTAAACATTTTCAAAATATTATACACTTTAAAAATATATTTTTTTGAATAAACCAGTTTAAATAGTTGTTTATTAGTGTTATATTCTGTTAAAACACTGACAAATTGACTTTGACAATTGCAAAACTTAAACCATGGTTATCAAATCAGTAAGATAAACAAGTAGTGAGTACAAAAAAATTTTTTTTAATGTAATAATGTCAAGTATTTTTATAAATACATACTTTTGGATTGTATTACATTCATTCAGTTCTATTACGATGCATTTAGAAAATTTGTAAAATATTTACTACCATATCTTGAACAAGTGTTTGTACACATAATTAATGACAATTATAAACACAAAAGTAAATAATGGGTAATAATAAATAATGATAAAATGTTATCTTGTTTAGAAAAGTCTTATTAGCTTCAAATTATTTACACTTCTTTCAATTTTTAGATGCAACACTACATTGTCTCTTTTAAATTTAAAAATATGGAAATAATACTCATGGAATAATTGTATTCATTAATAATTGTACTCATGGAAGAGAAAATTGCCTATAGGGCATAGGTTTATTTGCCCATAGAGTAAAATGTCTATAGGGCATGAGTTTATTTCTAATTCTGCTAGAATAATTTTGAAATTATTGACCCACATTTTTGTTTTATTTAATTTGATCAAGAAAAACAATTTCTTAACTTATTTGTTCTAAGCTTCATCACTTTAAAATGCTAGAAAAAAGTATAAATATTTGCAACAACTATTAGGGGGAAACTCTTGAATTTTGTAGTCCATTATGTTCCGTGTAACTTAGTTAATCACTTTTACATTAGTTTATGACTATCCGAACTTTAATTTTGTAATCTGTCTCAGTAAGTTTTTACAAATTAAAAAAATTAAAGTTAGGATAGCCATAAACTACTGTAAAAGTGATTAATTAAAAAGAATTTAAATATGTCACAACTAATAGAGACCATCAACCTAATTTGTAATTCTTAAATATACATTGTGACCGACTATCCGAGTTTGATCTCCTATGATTGTACCATTTACAATTTATACACTGCCGACTCTCTTCTCTGAAACTTGTTTTTTTAGCAGATCTTATCTTTTAGCCCTCTGTACTTATTTCCCTTGTTCCTATCACTAAAACAATCAATTTTGTATAAAGCTGGTATTGAAGTCGATTCTGTCTGTCATCATATAGTTGATGAAGTGCTAGACATTTGGTTACTTTTAGTCATTTATGCTAATACGATTGCAGTTTATTTTATATAAAAGACCTATCACACTGAAAAATACTTATAATATGCTATCTTACTAAATAAGTAATTCCTTTTCAAAATGATTCTAACATTCTAAAACACAAAGGTAACTTTTAGTTCTCTAGCTTTGAAGTTGCCAAATACTTTAATCGCATTAATGGGTTAAAAAACATTTTCTTAAGGAAAACCAAAACACATTTTCAAAACTAGATAAATAGGGTACAAACTCTACATTATATTTAAGTAATGCAAGTGCTTCACCGTATTAACCTTGATACATCTATACTTGCATCAGCAACTTCATAAATGAAAGAAAATGTAGTAAATGTTAAAAGTGTTTGCTATTATTCTCATTATTATTAATATACTGATTTAGTAACATGAGTTTTTTGAGTTAGTTATTTGACTGAGACACCATGACAGACGCTAATCTTCTCTGAATATCTAGCTATCAACTGTAGAGAAGATGAAGTCTTTAATTGTTTGTTTTCAGAATGTGGGAAGATCCTTCTTCAAGGTCTTCTTTACTTGCATTTTATCTCATATGATTTTTAATGAGAAGTCTTATCTGATAATGTCTTAATCTCAAATCCTTCTTTCACGTTCTGTTTTTTCAAAAGTTTATCTTAAAAGACAATCTTCTTTGTATCTCCTTATTCATCCACTGTGTTAACCAAAAGGTCTATTTTACAAATACTGTCAATTTAATATCATTTCAAATTTATATGTAATTTAAGTATCTTTCAAATGATTTTGTTGGTTTTCCTTCACTTTGTCCAAAGTAGTAGAACAGCTCTCTTTCTCATGAATTTCTAAAGGTCTGCAAAAAATTGTTTTTGTATCTAAATATTTTATTGAGAATGTTGTATTTTTGCTCTTGTTACTTATTGAACAACTTTCTACCTGTTTTACTGTGTAATTTCTAATTAAAACATTTTCATTTTTATATTTGGAAGTATACTAGCATTAATTGTAGTTAAAGTTTACATTGATAGTTACTGCTTTGATTACATATGTTGGACAAAAACACAATCATTTTTCAGTACAACTCAAGTGATTTTAAAATCTTTAGTATTTTAATTTTCAATCTCGGTGGTTCTTATGATATTGAAGTTCTTCTGAAATTTATATGTAAATAGTTTAAACTAGCCATTATAAAAAAGTAGAAGGCTAGCTTCGAAAAAGGAACAATCGCTTTGAAACTCGTCAGCAATTAAGCAATTACGTATTCACTTAGTTAAGTAGTGTAAAATTAGTTTAGCCATTATAAGGTTAGGAAATTTTACATCATATATTTGTAAAGAACCATTAAGTATATGGAGTAGAACCTTCTTAAGTTTAACCAGCTGGGTCCATGAAATAATGAATATCTAGGTTAGCCAAGAGTGTCCGGAACAACAAAAAAGTAAATTCAAATATACTTAAAATAACTTCCTTGTATTATGAAGAAGAACACTGTTAAAATATTTATACAATACAAGGGAACATAAAAACAAACTTATAAACTGAGCAGTAACATCTACTGAAAGAATCTCTTATGAAAGAAGCTTGTAATATTATGATGTTTAACTTCAAGTAGCATTTATGAGCCAGAGAAGCTCAGCCACTACTGTCTCCAAATGCTTAAAATAGGTCAACTCATTCAAGTAAGATGCTGCTCTTATGCAACTTATAATTTCGAGATATTCAGTGTTTTCCTCATCTATATTAACCATATTCTCTAAAGAGAAATAATTTCTTCTTTAGTAAGTATGCCACAACCTCCATCATTGTCTGCTTACAATCTACTTTTAATGTCACTGATATTAACATCTGAAGCAGTTAAAAAACTCATTCAACATATTCAAACTTGAAATAATAAAACTTATTTTAAAAAATCAATTTGCTAGGTACAGTTTCAGCAACTTGGTTACATTCTTAACAGACAAGAGGATCAACATCCAGAACACTAATTTACAATTAATTTTGGTACTTTGGTAGTATACTAACCACACACCTATATGGAATATAGGACATTAGACAATGAAAATATACATAAATAAACCTTTACATTAAACTTTTACATTTCTTACAACCAAATCTATCCAAACTGGATACTCCATAGGTATATTTTAATAAAGGTATATAGTAATGTTGTATAAAACTACAACCAAATCCATCCTAACTGGATACTTTATAGGTATATTTTTATATAGTTATATTACTTATTACACTTAGATATTACTTAATTGTTAACTTACACTTGGAGGAAATGTTTTCGTCTTACGACTTCTTCAGCCTCGTATTTTTGCCGCTAGGATTGCTGTAGTTGTGCTTCTTTGGTACCAATTTTGCAGCTATCCTAGTGCTAAAAATACGAGGCTGAAGATAAAAACGTTTCCTCCAAGTGTAAGTTAACTCCCTTACTTATTCCAGCAGGGGTCCAGCCTCAATTATAGCCGATGACCCGATGTCCATGATAAATTGTCATCGCAGAGTTCCAATGATTCTTGTTTGTTAGTATGGTATTGATGTCCAAACCCTCTGCCCTTAAATGGTCCCTGGCCAGATTTGGATAACAGCACTTAATGAGGATGTGCTCCAGGTCTTCTTCTCCACTTTGGCATAGGGCGCAATCTGGTGATGCCGCTAAATTGAACTGGTAAAGATAGGCCTGGGTTAAAATGTGTCCAGTTCGAGCTCTGGCTGTAAAAGTACATAGACTTCTTTCGATTCCTCTATACATGTCTTCTTCTGCCGGTTCATTCTGGAGGTTAGATAGGGATCAGTCCACTTTCTCCTGAAAAATCGCTCTGCAGACTTTTGTCAATATAAGAGGGAGTATATCTCTCAGTGAGTAGGTTGTATTGCTGAGGCCAATTTCGCTACTTCATCAGCTTCTCCATTCCCTCTCAACCCGCAATGGGCAGGGACCCACTGGAAGACTATCCTTCCAGTGTAAGTTAACAATTTAACAATCTTTAGTTAACAAAAAGTCTGGTTGTAAGTAATATCAAAGTTTAATAATTAACAACCAGCTCGTCATGAACAGCAACAAGATTTCGATGTATAGGTATATAATAATGCTGTATAAAATAGTGTAATAATTCCTAAACAAATAGTTTATAAATGAGCATATTAGAAAAAATAAGGTTATATTTGTATATACTTTTAAGGCTATCCTTCCAGTGTAAGTTAACAATTTAACAATCTTTAGTTAACAAAAAGTCTGGTTGTAAGTAATATCAACGTTTAATAATTAACAACCAGCTCGTCATGAACAGCAACAAGATTTCGAAGTATAGGTATATAATAATGCTGTATAAAATAGTGTAATAATTCCTAAACAATTAGTTTATAAATGAGCATATTAGAAAAAATAAGGTTATATTTGTATATACTTTTAAGGCAGTTTTAAATGCTTCATTTAAAACAAGTATTCTAGTTCAGAAAATACTTTTGGGTACTTTTGTAAAAGTTTAATTTATTTATGTATATTTTCATTCTGTAATGGCCTACATTCTCTAGATGTGTGTAGTCGGTATAATATCAAAGTAACTTAATTTGTTCGCTTCTTACAATAACCTAATCTGATCCAAGTTATCCAAAGATCTGAATCGAAGAGGGCTGACTTAATGAGATTAATTGTAATTATCAGTATTCTATACATATATATTCAGTGACTTATTTTAGTGAAATTAGTTTGCATAGAACTGAAGGATTACTATATCGTAAAAATAATTTTAAAATGAAACAATTACTTTTTAAAATTCTATTCAAAGTAAAAAATAAAATATGAGTTCAATGTGTAACACCTTTATTCACAACTACATGTTCTACAAATTACACTGCTGTTTCCTGACTATGGTTAATTAAATTTAACTTTATACAAAAATAAGGAATGAAATATTTGAGAGAAAACCTTTCATTATATTTACATGCTAATTTTTTCTAGCAGACGTGTTTTGCATTACACCAGTCCACTGTCTAGTAATGCTATGAATTATGGACAAGACTGGTATTTAATCAATATGTAAATATTACTAAAAAACGCCTGAAGATATGCAACCCAAAAGCTGCAAGTCTTTTTATAAATTTTGAATTGCTCAATTTAAATTTGTTAAAAAGTTACTGAGACTTGTGTTTTGTCCTGATCAGTTTTTTATCAGTATTTGGTTTAGTTAAAAAATTTTGTTGGTGAGTATATTGGCTCTGGTCCCAACAGTATATTTTTATTTATGTGATTAAACATTGCATAGGTGTTACGTGTATTCATTGATTAAACCTTTTAAAGTAACACTACAAAACTCATCAGCAAACCTTACTAGGCACTCAAACATCCAATGGTGAAAGGGCAGCCAAAAATGTGTAGCCTTGGTAAAATTTAAAAAAAAATTTTGTACTTATTTGCTAAAATTTAAGGTCATGGCAAGGCATATATTATGAATGTTTTTTTTTGTTAAACTAAGTATTGTGATAGCAAAACCAATAAAAAAACTTAATTGTATAACATAACTAACAAATGTAATATAAGGTAATATAAATTAAACATATTTTTAAAGGTTACATAAAGGCGAAGTATTTTTGAAAATCAATTGCTAGTAAAGTTATTTCTCTGTTCCATTTCTAACAGCCTGATAATGTCAACATTTGATGAAACAGGTACCTGTGGTACCATATTATAATTATATTTAATATGTTAATACAGATACTACATTGAATATATTTTGTTGTTAATAATGAAAATTTGAAGGCCATAATATACCCCTTTTTTAAATTCTAATGTAATTTGTTTAAATATAATTTCTTTAAAAACACTGAAATGTTCAAGCATGTTTCAAAGATATGAAAATATAACTTTTATCTAAAAAAAATAAACCTTCAGATTAAAAATAATTATAATTTATAATATCTCACTCTATTAAGAGCTGAGTTTTACTGATAATTTTGGAATTTTGCAAAAAAATATTAATAATTCCTGATAATTTGACC